>JAPPVO010000059.1:156477870-156996426 GCA_030407325.1 Camellia japonica | reverse complement strand
CTAGGGGCAACTTTCCAGTTGCTAGGATCCGGGGTTGTGCATCTCAGTGACAGATCTCAGGTGTCCAGTTCTGATCCATCGAAAATAGTTTTGAAAGTTTTAATAAAAGTTGACTTTGTTCAAATTAATCTTTTCACAACAAAGACCATTTTTTGGACCAAAGTGGAGAATTCCCAGTACCACAACCTTCAATTTCATTGATTTCAAAACAGAGTTCACTTGCTCTTGCATACAATTGAAGTTGCTTTTTTATTACTCTCAGGAAGAAAACTTGAAAGTACTAATAAAGCAATAAATCCGGGGATAGTCAAGTCAGTGTCCCTGTGCCCCCTTCCAGAGCTAGTTGAAGCCTCTGATGCCGACCTAGGCCCAACCTGCGCTTCTTCGTTGAGCCAATCCCAGCATCGTCAGACAAAGTGCAACTAAAAGTGGGAGCAGGAGCCAGAATTCTCTAATTCCCCACGCTGCGGCCTGCCGAGCCAGCTGTGCGCCTCGAACTGGAAATGTAGCCGGATATTCTATCCCCTCTGGTGGGCAAGTTGATCGTGGCCAACTGGCGCAGAATGCGGAATGGGAAATAGAACACACAGTGAGTCAAGCCTATCAGTCGAATCCCAACCTGCCGAGACATGCTGTAGCTCATCGCCGGGAGATTGAGCCAAGGGCAGCGCCAAGCAATGCGTTCGGCTGACAAATTGCACATCCATTCGAACCACCAGCTCTCATCAGGGGCATTGACTAGGCGTTGCCGAAAGAAGTAGCCGCGAGCCGAGTAAACAGGGCAAGAATCCACAACTTGCAATTTATCCATCAACCATATCTGGGGAGGGATGAAAAATGAGAGAATAAAGAATAGAGAGATGTACGATGAGAGAAAAGTAAGAAAAGGGTTTTGTGAGAAAATCGAGCCTGAGGGCCGAGTGATGTGAGCGAATACATGTGAGATCGGGTGGGAAACATTACCTGCAGCAGTAGTGGACTCCCTGCAAACCTGGTTGTCTCCCTACGGTAGAAGGCATCCAGACCCATCAATGTCTCGGCCAGAGTCATGGCAAGGCAACTCTTTCCCTCTTTCAAACCCTGGGCCACCTCAATCAAACGGATGCTAGCCCCTCCGGAGCCCGAGACAAGCAGAAAGTGAGATAGTAGGCACAAGCAGAGGGCGTGCTGCCGGAAGCCTTGCCAATGATGGTCGCCGCGGTCACCAGCATCAGAGAATCGGTAAATCAAGCTCGGGATATCTAACATTCCGTTACCAATCAGGGATCGAGCATCATGCGCGCTGAGTCCGCACATCCGCCTTAAGGCCTGGGCATAGCCAAAATTGAGCTGGGGCAAGATTTCCTCGCCTCGCTCGGATTCCATCAAGGCTTGAAAATCTTCAAAAGTAGGACATACCTCTTGCCCTCCAAAGCTAAAAACGTGCGTCACCGGGTTCCAAAACCTTGCCGCGGCATGGAGGAAAGGAAGATGTAGCGGAGTCCGGCGCAGCGTGAATAGTGCATTTAAGCCAAAACCCCGGAAGTTCAACTTCTCCGAGCCATCTAGAGAAGAAATCCAAGTTGTGAGATTTTCTGCAAGGAATGCCTCCATTTTTGTAAGAAATGAGGATGAAATGAACAAGTTCCAAGGGTGGGGCTTTTATAGAGGGGCAAAACACTATTCAAGGGACACATGTCAAATTTCTGGAGGTTGCAGGGGAGGTGGCCGGCCGGCCACCTATTCTAGTAGGCCGGCCACCCTTCAATCTCTAGCTACAAAATGCTTTCGGCCATGCATTGGTCCTGTTTTGCCCTTCGGAACGAAGTTTGAGGCACTTTCATGCATCGGGAATGTCGAAGGCCTCCATTTCTCTCAGTTTTGGATGCGTTCCATCATCCAGATTGTTCGTCCGAAGTACACTTTGTTGTGTTTTTGCTTATCGAGTTGTTGTTTTGTTTATCGAGTTGTAAGTTTTGTCGAGCTGTCGCGTTATGTGTTGCTACCTTTTGTTTACACAATTTTGTCGAGTCTTGTTTATTGAGTCGTTAACATTGTTGTACTTTGCTTATCGAGTTGTAAACTTGCTAAGATTCTGTTATTTCTTAGTGAGTCGATTGTTTTAATTTGTTGCGTCGGTTCATTAGCCTGACCTGGTAATACAAGCACATTTCATTCAATTCCATTTTGTGCAAATCATGTGATGCGATGCGATGCTAGAATTTCAAATACAAACATCTTTTCAAAAGCTGTTTCATTCCATCATGTTTTACAACAATAAAGGTGCAAGTTTTACAAAATATAAAACTGCCTAACAAATGTGCAAAGTGCTACAAATACTAGCTAAAAAGTAAAATAAAGCAGGAAATAGCATCAGTATCCTCGGGAACGGGAAGGAGGAGGCCCTCTCATCTCTTCTGTGGGATGACCTCTGCACCATCATCACCATCCGAATCAGAGCTGTCGTCCTCCGGATCCCCCTCGGCCTCGCCTCCACTCCCAGAACCAAGACCGGAGCCTCCCTCCCAGGAGATGTCTCTGACACTCGGTCTGCAACCTCCTCCTCCTCATCCTCGACAATGGTGCCCGGCGTCTGCGAGACGACCCTGCTCCTCGAGCTCCTCGGTAAGGCCTGGATGGCCCAGCTCCTCGAGTCCCTACACCTCGGGCAGGTCTAGCACCTCGACCTCTCTGAGATTGCCCTGATGGCCCGCCCCGTGGCTGCGCATATACGGGAGGCATCTGAAAATGGAAAGTGCAATACATCAGTTCAAAAATGAAAAGCAGGCGCAAGTACAGTATGTGAGTAGGGTGTGTGCCAGATGTGTTCTACACAGTCTATCAATACAGCAGAATGTTTAAAGAGGGTGTGTGCCAGATGTGTTCTACACAGTCTATCAGTGCAGCAGAATGCTCAAAACCAGCATGTTAACAGAAATATAATAAATGCAAGAGAGATGAAGGGTACCTGGAAGCCCATGATGGACATCTGCGCCTCTCTACGCAGGACCATCCCCTCAAGTGAGGCCACCATCTCGAGCACCTGATCCGTGTACTCCCGAGGTGGCTGCAGATACAAGCTCAAGTCATCAATAAATAAGCAACTGCCAAAATGTCTGTGTGATAAATGGAAAATGGTGGAAATACCGGTGGTGAGTCAGGATCACTGACATATCTGTGACCGGCGCCGGAGGCTCTATAGGGATCAGAGTCGGAGAAGTAGTCCCGTACTGCCAACTCATCAACTCGGTCGGCATGTCTGGCCATCCGGGATGATAAGGGGACGGAGGGATCGGAGGGATAGAACTGCCTCTCCCCCTAGAAGCACCAGCCCTGGAAGAAGGGATGTCTGCAGCACGGGCGCGACTCGAAGATGCTGCGCCAGTGGGCCTCAGTGGCGGAGCCCGCACTCCTGTCAAAGGGGACATCAGATATATTCGGCGATAGGTGGCGTAGTCCCCCTCAATGAAATATAACAAAGCATCAGTGCCCTGCATATCCCTAATGACCTCCTCGGCAGATAGCCTGTCGGCAGTCCGCATAGTGGGTGGAGGCACAGCAGGGGGATCCTGAGAATTATACCCCCACACCTGACGCTGAAAGCGCTCCCCCAGAAACCAGGCCCTACCGACTGGTCCCTCGAGCAGGAACCTATACTGGGAACCACTCGACCCTCCGGGGTACTGATTTTGCACATCATCAAAGACTGCCCAGGGCTGCCAGGTAATCTGCGGATAACCAGGGTACAAATCAATCAGAAATCAGGAATATGCAAAGCAGATCAAAGATGAAAATGAAAAGGACTGAGAGTTCTGAAATACCTCTGTCGCCCTCACAGTGTCGAAGTACTGTCGCAGAGAGAAGAGAGTCTCTCGAGGCCTCGACAGGTGTTCGCCCTCAAACATCAATGAAAACGGGGTCATAGGAGGTCCTGCCACCTCCATCTCCGGGGCTAATGTGGGGAAATATGCATATACCCATAGCTGAGAAAAGCAGTGCGGAATGTGAATGTAAAGTGCTAAAGGCAGAATACAGAATGCAAAGTGCGCCGTGTGTGCAATGAACAAGTAATGAGGAGCAAAATGTAAATCAAGAGGACAGAATGTACCTCCCAGGCTCTCCAGTAGCCGCCGAGTAAGTCCCCCCGCCCACGAGAGACTGCGCTCATGTAACAATAAAGGGTAGCCAGGCCAGCGCCGCCCCAATCATACTGAACGACCTGTGATAGGTCTACCAGAGCACTCAGTAGATACAATCCGACCATGTTCCCTCTATCGGCAAACAGAGTGGTGCCAAAGAGGAACATGAGGAAACCACGGGCATACTGCTCGACCTCCTCGGGAGACTCAGGCTCCATCTGTGGCCGCCGGAAATGGGAAGAGAACCAAGTATACCGAACCTCCGGTACCTCTGTCTACGGGTGGGCGAGCCCCAATAGATAAATCCAAGCAGCCTCCCACTCACTCATATCCTCGTCGTAGGGAATGGGTCCACCGCCTACGTCTAGGCCGGTGAGTACAGCGAAGTCCAGTGGGGTCATAGTCATATCTCCAGTAGCAGAAAAATGGAATGAATTGGTGGTGTCCCACCATCTCTCCGCCAGAGCGGCAAACAATGTCCTGCTGATAAGACAATGAGATAACCCTCTGCAGAATGGTCCGAATCCTGCAAAGTCAACCAAGTCCCGGACAGCTTCCGGAAGCTCAGCATACCACTCCCTCGCGGCAGTGGAGCCGTATCCTCGCACAGTGCGAGAGCCAACCTGCATTTAGAATGAATGCATATATCAGCAAATGAAGTGAATGAGCTGTGTGCAAATAAAGTTAGTGGGCTGCGTGTTCACCTAAAATCTGGGCTGCGTGTTCAGTAAATTTGTTATTTGGGCTGCGTGTTCAAATTTCAGAAAACTTAGTGGGCTGCGTGTTCACCTAAAATCTGGGCTGCGTGTTCAGTAAATTTGTTATTTGGGCTGCGTGTTCAAATTTCAGAAAACTTAGTGGGCTGCGTGTTCACCTTCTGGGCTGCGTGTTCAGTAAATTTTTTGGGCTGCGTGTTTCAAATCATTAATCAGTGGGCTGCGTGTTCACCTTATTTCTATCTGAGCTGCGTGTTCAGTAAATTGGTGTTTTGGGCTGCGTGTTCAAATCATTAAACGGTGGGCTGCGTGTTCACTTCATTTCTACCTGGGCTGCGTGTTCAGAAAATCAGAATTTGGGACTGTGTGTTCTACTCTTAATCAGTGGGCTGTGTGTTCACTTCAAATCTGGGCTGCGCGTTCAGTGAATCTATGCTTTGGGCTGTGTTCAATCCTAGTCAGTATGGCTGTGTGTTTTTCAACTTCGGGCTGTGTGTTCGGTGAATCAATGTTTGAGCCGTGTGTTCAAATGCTTAACTAATGTGTGCCGTGTGTTCACAATCAATCAGTCAGTGAGCCGTGTGTTCAACAATTCAAGTGTTTAAGTCACGTGTTCCGAGTGCAAACAAAGTACTATGTCATAAGCTACAACTGTGTGTTTAAGCATGGCAAAGCTACAAAGTGCACAGAAAATTACAGGGGGTGAAGTAAAATACCTCTCGTGCCTCGTGGGAGGTGCTGCTCCGGCTCTCGCAGAAGAAGATCCCCGGGTGCCCGATCGTTGAAATCGGTGAAATGACGGAAAACTCGCGGAAGCCTATGTACCGCTGGAGCGTATCGATCGGGAAGAAAGGCCGGACCCTCGGGGGAGTGCCATAATGTCAAAATCGTCTCCGGCACCAGGAAACCTCCGCCGTGGGGGAAATTGCCGGCCATTTCGAGAAATCTGCAAAAAGGAGCAAAAATGAGCAAAATGAGCCAAAATTGGAAAAAGTAAACAAAAGTCAACTCTCGGGAAATAAAAAGTCAACAAAAGTCAACCCCCGGGAAAATATTCCAAATATTGAGACAAACTTACCTCAAGTGTTGAAAATGAGAAAGAAGCTCCGAAATCAAATTTTAGTAGGCTCAAAGTGCTTCAATCTGAAGGATTTCGCAGAAACAACTTGCGTGGGAGGCCGAGGGGCGCGTATAAAATGCAGATCTGAGCAAGAAAATGGCTTAGAGAGCAAGAGGAGAGAATTCCACACTTGGGGGTGTGATTTCGGAGGCAATGGGCAAGCATATATATAGAAATCAAAATGACCAAAATGCCCCTCTTTTTGCCAGGTGGCCGCCGGCCCCTTTCTCTGGCTGGCCGGCCATTCACTTTTTCCCCCTGGCCGACAGCCTCTCCTAGGGCCAAGACTGGCCGACCATGTCCCCACCCCCTCCCCTACCTCTCTCGCAAATTTTGAGGAATTTTGGAGTTCCCGGGACCTGAAAAAGTTCAAGAAAAGTGCACTTTCTGGCGCGAAATTGCTCCGTTGGAACTTTAGCTGCAATTTCTGATATGTGTCTCATCATTATTCATCAAAATCAAGGTGTATCCTTTTTGAACATGTTGTAACCTCTCCGGGAGGTGAAAGAGGCCGCGATCGAGTTGTCGTCGCCGAAATGCGCGTTTTCTTGATTATTTCGCAACAAACGGGCACTCTGATTTGCTCGTTTTGCATTATTGTGCTCATAATTGCATTCTATGAACATTTTGCATTGTCATGCATGATTTCCATACCTCTCTATGCTTGAGTATGCGTTGTCACGCATTTTTTTGCATTGCGATGTGTTTACCCGCCGGCACTGCGTGTGTCAGACTTTCGGAATTCAGGAATCATTGATATATGTTGTTAGCATATTGTTCTTGTTGAATTTCTCTATTTTGCAGGCACGATATTGTATGTACGGTTCATTTGAGGCTGGTGCGACCAGACGAATCGCGCAGGTATCGTATCTTCTCCGTGTGAGACGCGACGAGAATCGAATGATTCTCCGCATTCCTAACTGCATGAAATGTAGTTGTTGCTTTGCATTCTTGCTTAAAACTGTTGCATCTATTTGTCAATACTTGCTCATTACAGCTTGCTGCACTTGCATGATCACGGCTCTGTGCATCCGCTTTGCATTTTGCCCCTGCCTGCGGGCACGCCTGCGGGCACACATTCTGTTCATCTTGTATGATTGTCTAAGTCTTCGGCCTTGTCAAAAATGGGTCGTCTCTGGCTTTGACATTCACTCCCGTCACTTCTTGACTTCCGAGTTCTGTCAAAGAGGGGCAACTGTAGACACCCCATTTTTGACCGACCTTAAGACTCAGACGTCACCGATTGAGCGCTCGGTGATGTTGCATAACTGTGCTCATTCAGAAGTCTCAGAGTCGCGGCCGTGCGCCCTGCCTCCGAACTTCCGAATCCTCTTCTGTGCCTTGTCTCGGTTTGCGAACCAGACTCGGTTTTCTCTGTTTTCTTTCCTGAGGGAAGGGAGTAGTCCTGTAGACTATCTCTCGGTGGCCGTGCGCTACTTTTCGTGGTCCGTAGGCCATTTTGCCCATTTCGGAGCCCGGTTCCCGTTTTCGGAGCCGTTAGGCCGTGTGCCTCGGTTCGGGATCGCCCAACCGTCTCCGATTCCTCCGGTTCTTGGCAAGTGCCTCTGTTTTATCATTACGAGGCACCTGGGGCCCCTGATGCCCACTTCGTGGCCATATGCCACTTTCGGTGCTTATAGCCGGTTTTCGGGCCCCGAACCTCGCGGTTTGGCCCCCGAGCATTCATTTCGCATCGGTTTTCTCTGATTTTTGGCAGGTCTCTCTGTTTTATCATTCGAGGAACACTGGGGTCCCTGATACCCACTTCGCTGCTGAACACCACTTCCGGTGCCCGCAGCCCATTTTCGAGACCCCGAACCTCGCGGTTTGGGCCCCGAGCGTTCATTTCTCATTAGTTTTTGTTCAATTTTGGCAGGTACTCTGTTTCAACACCAGGAAGATCACTGGGGGGAGGAGGCCAGTTCTCCCAGATAACCAGTTTCGCTCCTCCGGCGCCCGTTTTGCTCACTTCCGGGCTAATGTTGAACACCCTAGGCCCATTTTCTTCCAACCAAAGCTACATATCTGTGATCAGGGGACATGGAGGACCCTAAAAGAGCATGGTCGGCCAGCAATTCAAAGTTTCATTTTTGAGCCCCTCCTTCAAGCTCTATGTTGTGGCTCCTGCTTCAGTGTTGCCAATTTCCGACCTTGGAACCTTGTTCTACACATCTGGGAGGACCCTAAAAGTTGGTGGTCGGCCAGAAATTGTTGTTTTCATTTTTGAGCCTCTCCTTCAAGTCCTATGTTGTGACTCCTTGCTTCAGAGTTGCCAGATTCCGACCTTGAGGCCTTATTCTCACATCTGGGAGGACACCATTGCATGGTGGTCGGCCAGAAAATTTGCACTTCATTTTTGGGCCATGGCCGACCGGCCAGGGTGAGTGGCTGGCCGACCAGGTGGGGTGGCCGGCCGGCCACCTCCCAGAAATTTACCTGGCCGGCCAGCTTTCTGCTTTCCAGCCCTTTCCAGCTGTCCGGATATTTTTCAAATATCCCGGGCATCCGGGGGATATTTTGGGAGGGAATGCTTGGATGCAATTCCCTCCCCTTTTACACCTTTTCTTCCCTATTTGAAGGGCATAGCCTCCTCCTTTGTTGAGGTTAGACATTTTCTCCTCAAGACTTCTTCTCCATTTGAGCTCATCTCCAACTCCAAAACCCTAAAAAGTTTCAAGTTCCTAGCTCAATCCTTCAACAACCCTAAGCTCCACCTTCACCACTTCCATTCCAGCAGCAAAGGGAGTGCTCCTCAGAGGCTTAGAAGCAACTTTCATCAGGCAAGAGGAAGCAAAAGTGTAATCTTCAAGGGTAAGTCTCAAAATCCCTTTTTCTAGCATTTTCTTGCTTTAAATTTTTACCCTACTTGTGATCTGTTTTGGGCTCTGACCCCTTCTGGTTTTGTGCTTATTTTGAGCCCCTCTACAACTTTGTAGAAGGGCTCAACCCTGTTTGGTGTCTCTATGATATACTTTTCAATATCACTCTGTATGCCATTAAATTGCATGCTTTGTTTGGATTATGTGTGATCTGTTTTCGAGCATGACATTAACTGTGAGTGGGCTTATTTTGAGCCCCTCTTCAACATTGAAGAAGGGCTCAACCATGTTTGTGGCTCTAGCATGCACTTCCTTTGAAATTCCTCCATTTTACCGTAAACTTGCATGCTACTTTTAACCTATATGCATTTATTTTTGGAGCATGCCATTAACTGAGATTGAGTTTATTTTAGGTCCCTCTACAACATTGTAGAAGGGATCAAATTGGTTTGAGGCCTCCATGTTGTACCTCTCTTTATACCTCTCTTTGGCCCCATCTTGAATGCCTTTTTGAGCTTATTTGGCCACTGATTTGAGCCTTCATCAGGCTTAGAGAGTGTCTTGAAATGACCTATTCTTCATTTTTTGTTAAGGGTCCAAAGTGGTTTGATGATTGGTTTTGGTACTTCATGTTATATCCTCCATGTTTTCCGTAAAATTGCATGCTTTGTTAGGCTTGCTTAGCCACTGATTTGAGCCTTCATCAGGCTTAGAGAATGTCTTAAAATGACCTATTCTTCATGTTTTGTTAAGGGCCTTAGGCCATTTGATGACTGGTTTTGATACCTCATGTTATAGCCCTTTGTAGGCTCATTTTGCATGCCATTTTTAAGCATGTCTACACACTGAATTGGAGGATCTCGTCTACTGTAAATATGCATGTTTTTGGCCCCTCTTCAATTTTGTAGAACTGTGTTTGTCAGTTTGAGCATTGTATATACTACTTGCTTTGTAATTCTCCTCTTTTCCCCCATTTTTGCAAGCTATTTTTGCCATGCTCGTGGTTGTTATTTAGCTTTGTTTGTTACTGAAAAAATGCCATATTTGGGGCTGCCTTGCTACTGGTTTGCATGTCATGATCATGTTGTGCATGTTTAGCATGGCTATAGGCCATTTCGGGTAATTAGAATCGCATTTCGGGATGATTTCATGCATTGGTTGTCATTCCGTATCATTTCGGGGCTGTTTTCCCCTTCATTTAGGTGCTGAAATTTGGTTTGCATGCTTGCATATCATTTCCCGTGCCGTTTCATGCCTTCGGGCCATGCCTCGGTTTGCGCGTCCGTGGACACGCACTTCGAGGCACCTCTGTTTTATCCGACGGCATCTGATGTGAGCGTGGCTGAGGTCCACTCATGTTAGTATAAGCCCAATTTGCATTTCCGTCTCATTTTATCGTCGCCTCGGTGTGCGTGCCTGTGGGCACGCATTTCGAGGCACTTCGATTTTATCCGATTTGCCTTTCACATCATCGCCTCGGTATGCGTGCCTGTGGGCACACATTTCAAGGCACTTCGATTTTATCCGATTTGCATTTCACATCATCGCCTCGGTGTGCGTGCCTGTGGGCACACATTTTAAGGCACTTCGGTTTTATCCGATTGCTCTTTCATATCATCGCCTCGGTATGCGCGCCTGTGGGCACGCATTTCGAGACACTTCGATTTTATTTGATTTTTGCATTTCATATCGTCGCCTCAGTTTGCGTGCCCGTGCGCACGCATTTCGAGGCACTTCGATTTTATCCGATTTGCATTTCACATCATCGCCTCGGTTTGCGTGTCCGCGTGCACGCTTTTCGAGGCATCTCATTTTCATCTCGTTTTCATCTCATTCTCATAACATTGTGCATACTAGGCTGTATCTTAGTTGCATTTCATGCATATCATGTATATTGCATTGTGTTCGGAATAGGAGTTAGCCCGGGCACGGGAAACGAGGTACGTTTCGTACTCCGAGTGACGAAACGGGTCTCAATTCCCAGTCACCGACACTCCGGATTACCCATGATGGAGTTAGGTTTTCATTGTAGCATTCATGTGCATTCATTCTATAGTGAGTTGTGCAATCCGATTCCTCGGCCATCATGCATCGGTATGCGTGATTGGTGGCACGAGGATCGAGGCATGCATATATTTGTGAAATACATTGCTATGCCCTTTTCCTGCTCTCTGTTGCAGCAAGATAAGGAATCAGCAACTTTTTAGAGTCGGGCACGCATTTCAAGAAACACTGCGAACAGAGGCTAAATTGGGCATCCCAGTGGATTTCCGCGCAAGGCAACCCAGCATACATCACTCCATTATCCGAAACGAAGCAAGGCAGCCCCTGGCTTGCAAGCCAATTTTAAAGCTTTCTTAGTTTAATTTGTTAATTAATTAGAAAATCTGTATTATTTTGTAATTTCGGACTGTATTATTTATTCGGACCCTCTGCGCGAGGGCAAAACTGTAATAAGTGTGGGTGTGTGCGATGTATGTCTTCCAACCCCCATTTCTTTCTCCCTTTTATTTATCCGCTTACGATGGTTAGATATAGGGCATATTTCAATTAGCATTCAGTATGATAGCATGTTGCATCATTCATCTGTTTTGCACGCACCGGGCTCGGCGCATCATACAAACTGCATTTGTATTTCAATTCCAAATTGAGTACATGTTAGCTGTAGCATTTCATATGCCATGTTTAGAATAGCCGAGCCTGCTATAGTTGCATTATTGCATGTGTTGCATTAGGCATCCCTGTATATTTAGGATCATGCATTGATTTCTAATAAGTTTCTGTTTTTGGCTTGGAGTACTCGGTGAGTTTTATGCTTTAGCATCCTTGCATGTGTGTGAGTGACTGCCATGAATAGCATGCTTACCATGAGGCTATGTGCTTATGTGATATAACTGCCTTGAATGCCTGTGGGTGGAGGTTGTGTTACTTGAATTGGAACAATTCATCAAATGTTTGTTTTAAGCCCACTAGATAGTGGCAAAATCATGTTTTCTAAGCCCACCCGAGGGTGGCAAATCCGCATTTTAGCCTACCTGCGGGTAGCACCATCAAACCATTTTCAAGCAAGCAAACATAAAATGTTTTGTTCCAATTCAGACGGCTCAGTCTATACTTATTTGCTGCGAGGATCACATAGTAACCTAGGCTAATAATCGGAATAAGAGCGCACAATGTTTTCAAAATCAGATATCACGGTTAGTAGAGGCCGGTCTTTGACCGGGCGAGTGGGGGTGCTCACGAAGTGACCTTCCCCAATCGTACCCAAGTTCCCGAGCCGAGGCAACTTTGGTGATGACGGACACGTGGCCTTTGGCAACGAGTCAGGGTTTCCTAATTTCCCATTAAAAAATATTTAGGTGGCGACTCTGTTATCTGGCAAAGCAGTCCATGTTTTGGCACTTCTTTCACAAAAATCTGTTTTTTCTTCAAAACGATTTGCCGGATTTGGACTCTTTGGTTCAAGATTAAGAACCGTGACATGTGAGTCCTTGAACTGTAGTGACCCCAATATGAACAGAACGGAACCTAACCCTCCTGGGGCGTTCGGGGACGTCTACAAGCCGGTACTAGAACCTGCGCGGTAACAGCATACACGCGCCCTGCAGTCCCCTGATCCACTTGCTCACCTCTAGGAGCATAAGACTGCTGCACAGACTGGGACGATGAAGCCCCCTGATTGGCCCTCGAGGCCTGAACTGGCTTAGCTGGCTGAACAGAAAATAAATGCACAAAATGGATAATATAACAACATTTCAATTAGGTGAGCGATAAATAATTCAACTACACCCTTTAATCCCATACATTCCCAATTCAATTCCTCATTTCTAACAATTAATTATACCAATTAATTAACCAATGTAATTAGAGCATTCTCCATAATTAACATTACAACCCTTAAGATTCCTATTTTCATCAATGTTGCAACATTAATTACATTTCTCTATGCTAAACATGCATATATGTTTATTATAAATAAAACCTCAACTATTGTAAAATTGCACAAAAATTCCAAACTTTCTCAAAATTACTCAACAACCCCCCAACATATCAAAATGCTAAAATTTAAAGACAAAGCTCATAAAGAGTAGTAGGTTATCCCTACCTCAAATTCGAAGCTCAAATGGAGAAGATGAAAAGAGTTGAAACTCGATCTCCACCACACACCACAAAGCCCTCGAAAAATAACACAACTTTGGCGAAGGAACTATGGCCAAAATCCCAATGGAACTATGGCCAAAATCCAGCTCGGCACAACTAAAATTTATAACTCAAGCTCGGTTCGTAATGGCTCATTAAACCAAGAAAGAACCATAGAAGTTGATAAGCTAACCCTATGCACTTGCACTTATATAGAAGTTTGTCCACCTTAAAATGTATCTTGTAACCGATGTGGGACTTCCAACAAACACACCAAAGGTTCCCAAAATAAAATGAAGGGTCCAAATACATTCACCAAAAACTTTAAAAGGCACAAGTGCTACAAGCTACACAATATGTTAACCAGATTTTTTATTTTTCTCGAATAAAAATGTTTCATCAAATTACTAAGTAAAATGCAACATTATTAGAAGAGTAGAGAAACTATTGATTGAAACATTTAAACGAAAACAAAACATTAAATAAAAATAATATAAAAAACAATCTAACGAAATAAGGAAAATACACACTGGATAATAAGAAGCAAAAAATACCTTATTTTTTCCGACTCCACTCATGCCATCAAAACTTCCACGTAAACAACCTATTTTATTACAAATGAAAAGAAAAAAAATATATAAGAAACTATTTACTCTTGTTTCCAAGCATTGAAACCTATTAGAAAATAAAACTGTTGCACTCCAAAAGTTCTTGTTCATTAATATAAAAAAAAACACACATATGTGTATATATATATATATATATATGTACATGCTAATAAAAATAATGCATGGCAAAAAAAAAATAACGCAAATAGTGAACTGGAATCTAGACAAAGATGAACTGAAGAAAAGAATGTAAACCCCTAAGAAGTATTAACACGTCTAGCAATGACAATAAAGTAGAAACATTACCTGAAGACTGAGGGGGCATGTCTCTTGGCCTTGTGATCTAGTCTCTGTTTATTATCGGAAATTCTATTTCCACACTTTTTTTTGTCTCTGTGTACACAATTAATGGAAAAAAAAAAAAAGTTATGACAATTTTATCATGAAGCAAAATGACCATAATGAACATCAATACACACTACAAATTAAATCTAGATTTTCTCTATACACATTTTCTCTATACACATCTTTAAAAAACAATAATTCTCAATGCACATCTTTTAAAAAAAAAAACAAAAATTAAAACTTAGTTCTTACATTTGTTTCTCACAACCTCTATTGTTTTCCATTACTTGCTACACTCCATTGTTACATTCTATCCATTGTTTGCATAAACTATTCTGATATCAAGTACTGAAAAATTATAAAACATTCAGCACTACAGAACCAATTTAATTTAAAAAATTCAAAAATTTAGTATCAAAAATTTATAAATTATTCGGAAGTATATAATTGAAAATGTATAATAATTTCGGAATATTTTTTCTGATTGGCGAGTGACTTCTTATTTCTGAATATTTTTTTCTGATTGATCTTTCAGTTCCTTCAGGTTTCAATGGCTGCCAACAACAGCCCCTCTGCCCTAGAAAAAGAACAGGCACTTCATCCGTATACAGACACTAACACTATATATGTATGCTTATGAGATAGGCAAAACTATTAACTGAAAACTAACAGATCTATTTGCAATTTAACAGTTTCCAAACAATGGGTTGCAAATCACTGGTAGCAGAACACCGGCGGAGGGAAGAGGCTTACATGATTGTGTAGATCAACCGAGGAAGACGGCCTGGTGGAGGGAAGTCGGTGGCGATGTCGATGGCCGACGCTGGAAACGAGTTTTCCGCGGCGTCCACAGCAGCGGTGCAGCGGTGCGAAGACGATCTGAGAGGGAGAGAAGAACCAGAGGCGTGAGATGCGAAATGGTGAGGTGTTTTGTCTGAGCAAACCACGTCCCCAAAACAAGCCTCTGTATGCGGCTAGGGTTTCGCAGAGAAACTGGAGAGAGAGGGGAGGGAGGCTTCAATCTGCAATAGTTTTGGTCTCAAAAAAAAATCTGAAATAGTATGAAATTTAAAACGAAGCTTCCAGATGAAATAGTTATGTAATTTAATTTTTATATTATCATTAATGTATTTCAGTAAATTATCAATATACTTTTCAAAATTTATTTAAAGTAAAAATTATTTTTTGTAATTTAAAAAATTATAAATATTTTTTTATCAGAATTTTTTATTTAACAGAATTATTAAAAAAATAAAATTTATAATTACTCTCTTTTACAGTAATAAAATTATTTAAATTATTAATTAAAATATCTTTCTAACATTATTAAAAATTATTAATTGATTTGATAATTTATTAATAAAATTAGTGATCTTTTACGAAATTAGAAATTTCACTGGATGGAATGTAATTTTCAAAAATATTATATCTCATATTGATTAATAATTTATTAATTACATGAATAAAAAAATGATCTTCTCATTTCTTTTACTCAACAACTTATATCTTAAATTATTTTATGTTTTTGCATTAATTCGGATTCATTTAGCCATATTAAAAGAAAAATTAATATAATTACGTCAAAAGTTTTAAAAAAAAATTAAATTTTAAGGTTAGTGTAATGGGTTTATTACACTTTATATCCCTAAATTCTTATCAAATTGTCTGTCTATTAAGTCCCTAAAGTATATAGATTAAAATCTATTTAGTTCATAAACTATCGATTGAATATATTAAGTTCCTAAGATGTTTAAATCAAACCTATTTAATCCCTAAAAATGTTACAAAAATTAAATATAAGCTCATAAATATTATAAATTGGTAAAAGACCCTAATCTAATTAAAATTTTATTTCAAAAAAAAAAAAACCTTAAATTTTTATTCTCTATTTAAAAAGTGGGTGTTACTTCTTAGGGTGAATTTTCTTTATGAGGATAAGAGTAATTATCTCTAGTATTTTTCTTTTTATATTTATCTTCTAAAATGACTGCGTGTGTTTACCTTAATCTAATATTATATGTTAGATTTTGTTTATAATTATTAATTGATTGTTTTTAAGTTTTTCACTAATTTTTTTTATAATTTAATTAATATATTATTTTTTCTATTATTATTTGAAGCAAAATGTTATTATTTAAATTATTTAATTTTACTTTTTTAGTATATCTAATACTTATATAATTTTATTGGTAAGGCTGACAAATCAGACTTTAATATTAATTTAATCACACAACGAAATAAAATGCTTAATAGAGACAAAATAAAAAAATTTGTAATAAATTTTTAATTAGGTAGGGTCTTTTACTAATTCATAATACTTACGAGCATATATTTTAATTTAATAATTATTTTAGGAACTAAATATATTTGAGTTAAATATTTTTGGAATTTAATCGATTCAATTGATAGTCTAGAAACTAAATATATTTTGATTTATATATTTTAAGGACTTAGGAAACTCAATCGATAATTTAGGAATTAAATAGATAATTTTGTGATAGCTTATGCATAGAAAGTGTAATAAATCCTAGTGTAATGTACCCCATATGTTATTCCAAAACCCAATTTAGAACCTCACTAGTGGCCCAAGTTAAAATGGCTTTGACATTTTTTTATTATAGTGTAACTCGTTATTTTGGCACAATTAAGTAACAAATTCAGTTAATTTTTAAACTTTTCAACCATTGAATTGATAGATGTAGTAAATTAAAGTTAATTATACATAAGAGATATAGTGAATGTTATTCAAATGATAAATTTTGAATAATTGACTAAATTTTAATTATTTTTTATATTATTGACTTTTTGTAATTTGTGGATTTTTTACAATTTTAAATTTTTAATAGAATTTTGATTTGTAAAAATTGTATTTTTTTTTTTTTTTTTGAGTTTTAGTAAGAAATAATGAAAATTAGTGAAAAAAACCATTTTGAGCAACTTGTTTAGCATAGATCCTATAAATATATTTGTGATCCGATAATTACTACATACTCATCTGAAAGGAAAATAATATACAAGTCTACTTTCAAAACACATTGATGTGTCAATAAGATAATTGATTAGAAAATAGTATATTTTATTTACAAATCCACTTTCTAGAAAAGAAAAATGATATACTAGCTCACTTTCTAAATCCATTTAAAAATAATAAATTTTATTTATTAGGAATTGGATTCTTTTTAGTTTAAAAAATTTAATTGGATGGTTTTCTTTGGCTCACTATAAACTCATTTTGGATCCATTTCGATGATTCAAATTGTTTGTTTTGTATGATTTTTCGAGAAGATCGTGCACACTAAAAATCAGGTCGATCCGATATTAAGAGCTACTTAATCGGAACACATTTGTTTGAAAAATAGTTAACAAATCGCGGAAGCAGCAAGTAGAATGAAGAACATGGATTACGAAATCAAATATGACTCAAATTGAACAACAGATTGGAATGCACATAATTAAAGTAAATATTAAAACGTCATAATTTAAAATACAGAAAATAACTTACAATTACAATTGTAGCAACTGCAAGGATCTTTAATTGGGTTACAAATGGAAAGAAGTAATTGTCACTCAGAGCTCTCTGTTTTTCTTAAGACTGAAGAATGAAAAACTTGAAGCTTTCTGAATGAATACATTACAATATATAGAAAAGGAAAATATAGTAATCATGTGACTTCTTTGAATACAGTAATCATGTGACTTCTTTGATTGATGAAAGCAGCTGGCAGCGCGTAAGGCAAAGCAAATGCTGTCGGTTGCTTTCGGTGGAGTGATTGCACGAATATGCAGCTTTAACAAAAGTTGATTGGGTGAATAGTGACGGTGAACAGTAAAAAGTGAACAGTAACTTTTACTATTCATCACTTTTGGTGGAACATGTGAATATAGAAATCAATATAGATACAAATTAGCAACTTTTCTCAAAAGAGTATTGATTGAATGCTAATTTATATTTATAGGGAATCCTCTGTTGATCAGGCATATAGGTCCTGAGCATCTTGGAACTCGGATCTGCCATATGAGATGGGTTGAGTAGTTGATTCTTCAGAAGATTGTGACTGGTCTGAACTGTCTTCTGAATTTTCTGAACTGGGTGATTGAGCTTCTTCAGCTTGCTCTGTTAATTGACGGGCTAACTGGAGCAGTTCATCTCGGGATAACTTGGGCTTGACCTTTGATTTAGCTTTGGGCTAAGCAGGAGGTGAAATGGGCTTAGCCTTAGCTTTGGATTTTGATTTGGGCCGTGAATGTTCCTTGGGCTGGTCTGGAATTGCAGGAGCTTTGCACTTCACCTTGGATTTTGATTGGGCTGGTTGAACTGATTTGGATTTGGAGGATTTGGGCTTGGAACCACTAGATGAGGGGCTTCCAAGGTTGACTGGAGGAAGACTGGGCTGGCTTCCTTGGCTGATTGCAGCAGTTGGGTTCTGCTGGGCTTTGGACATAGAAGGAGTTGGAGCACATTGATCAATAGGGAATTCTTCTTGAACAATTTCAAAAATTCTGGGCACATTGAATTTAGCTCACTATTTAACTGAATGTTGACGGGTGATTATGTTACCATCAATTTCATAATGCCATTTAAATATCCATGGGAGTTTATATTTGGATATAAAAATTAACAAAGATGGAAATTGTCTCTGATGAGTGGTGAATGGGTAAACAGAGAAGAAATAGTTAACTAGTTCAATGAGATCACCAGGGAGGATGTCTGAAATGGCACCATAATGAGTCCACCATCTCAGAAACCAGGTAGGAAACTCAGATTTGAATTTTTGATCAAAGGAGATGAACCAGGAGTGACTAAAAGTTTCATTTTGGTACAGGAAAATCTTGAACCAGGCATCAACATAATCATGGTAATTATACTGGATGGAATGACCAGGTAAATCTCGAAGCTGATAAGGAGGACCCCATTCAGCTTGGGAAACAATACTATGGATGTAAATGGAGTGATACAGAACCTTGCTGGCATAGGTTCGATCATAAATGGGTTTAATCAAGATTGATTGATGATGGATCAAAATATCTTTGTAATAGGTGAGTGTTTTCTCTGGATGTGGGACGATGAAATGGCATCCAGAGCCAAAATGGGATTTAGCAATTTCATGGATTACTTGGCCTTTAGGGTGACTGGGTTCTATATAGAACAGATTAATAGTGTGTGATTTGGTATGATCAGATCGAGATGACCTGACTGGGTTAGCAGGGAATGGAGTAACTGAGACTGATTGGCTTGAAGCAAAAGGATCAGTAGCCAAAGCAGTTGAGTAATTAGGCCTGGGGATTACCAAGGATTTGGTAACGGTTGATCATTTGAATGGGTTGAGGGTATTGTCCTACTAACTCCAAAGGAGGAGGAACAAAAGGTTGACTAGAAGAACCAAAGCCTTAGAAGGAGGCCTTGGGCGAGACATCTGTTGAAACAAGAAACAATGATTAGTAGCAGAGGATTAACAACCAGAAAGAAGATCTAGATAATTCTGGTAGTAATGTAAATTTGTAATAATCATGTCGAATACGACGAGCTTGAATCTGTTGGTGAATGATGTATTGGGCTCTTTAGTAGTTGGTTTGGTAGATTTAAGGCGGTTAATTCGGCGGTTACTTGTTGATCAGGGTTTGGTAATGGTAATTTGGGTTTTTAAATATGGAATATGTGGAGTAGCACTCATCCCTTACCCCCCTGTAAAAATTCCCGGGTAAAAATCAGGAAGGGAATTTTGACAACCAGGTATATAGGTAATATCAAAATCAAAAATACTTAAAATAGATTGCCAACGAAAAATTTGTTTACTAGCAAGATTTTGAACATCTTTTTCCAAAACATATTTAGCGGATTTGCAATCAACACGAAGTAAAAATTTTTGATTTAAAATATCATCTTGAAATTTTTGTATACATAAAGTAGATAAAATTTCTTTTTTAATAGTACTATAATTTAATTGTGCTTTATTCCAGACACCAGAATGATAACGAACAATTTGTTCAGATGATTGAGGAGTGACTTTCTGAAGAAGAATGCCACCATAACCAATATCAGAAGCATCAGTTTGAATAATTTTGAAGGAATTTTCAGTCGGAATACCAAGACAAGGGAGAGACTTAACATATTGTTTGACTTGTTGAACAATAGCAGTATGAACAAATGACCAAGGAGGAGGATTATCCTTTAATCTATCAAACAATGGTTGACAAGTCTTCCTAAGGTCTTTGTAAAAATCAGCAATGTAATTAAGGGAACCTAAAAACCTTTGTAACTGGGTTTTATCAAGAATTTCATCAGGGAACTTGGATGCAAACTCAATTGATCTACTAATTGGCAGAATAGTATTGTGGTGAATATTATATCCTAAGAATCTAACTTTAGTTTGAAAGAGTTTGATTTTAGGAGCTGAGATAACTAAACCATGACTTTTAATTGTATAAAAGAATGCAGTTAAATGTTTCCAATGTTCATTAAGGGATTTGGAAAATATTAAGATGTCATCAATATAAACAATAGAAAAATGACTAAATGGATTAAAAATATCATTAATTATATTTTGAAATTCACTAGGAGCATTTTTTAAACCAAATGGCATTACATTCCATTCATATTGACCAAAGGGTGTGTTAAAAGCAGTTTTATATCGATCTTTAGGGTGAATTTGTATTTGCCAAAACCCACTTTTTAAATCAAATTTACTAAAAATAACAATTTGACTAAGTCTTTTAATCAAATCTTTTTTATTAGGAATAGGATATTTAATCCATTCCAAAACAGCATTGAGTGGTTTATAATTAATAACTAAGCGAGGGACACATCGTTCTAATTCAGCAATTTTATTAACATAAAAAGCAGGACAAGACTATGGTGATTTACTTGGACTAATGATTCTGTTTTTTAATAATTCATTAATTTCTTTCTTACACATTTCAAGTAATTCATAATTCATTTGAATAGGTCGAGATTTAGTAGGGATGTGTTTTTCATTAAAATTTTTAATATATGGCAAAGTAACTACATGCTTTTTTCTATGCCAAAATGCAGTAGGTAAATGGGAGCAGACAGTGGATTCTAGTTTTAATTTAAAATCATTAATTTGAGAAATAATAACAGGATCAGTTAATTGTTGATCAATTCTTTTATAATTAATTTCTTCTTTAAGAAAATTGATTTGCCTAGTTAAGCGATTAATAGTATGGGAAATAGAACAATCTTTTAACAGTTTTAATTCGAACATTTCAGGGAAATAAAAATTTAAAAGTAACAGGTTGGCCTAAAACATGAGTGGTAATTCCTTCAGCAGATGTAGTAAATGGATAAAGTAAATGTATAAATGGGTACCTAATATGATTTTATCAGTCATGTTTTTACTAAAACGAATGAGGTTTTGAAACATACATTATCTTGACAAACATGAACGTTAGGTAATTTATATTTAATACGCATTTTACTACCATTAGCAGAGGTTAATTTCTCACGGCATTTTTCATAGTATTTAGTAGGGAGCAAACCTTCTTGTACACAGTTTAAATCAGCACCAGTATCTATTAGAGCAATTAAGTTTAATTCAAAATCATTAATAACTATCTTAATTCGTGAATGCCATTTTTGCATATAGATTTTATTGATTAGATTTAATCTTTTATCGTCAAGAGTATGGGATTGTGATCTATTGTCAAATATTAATTTATCAGGATTAGTGTGATCAGAATCAGGGTCAGAATTATGTTCAGATTCACTAGGAGATTCATGGACTGAGTTGTGGAAATTATCTAAACTTTTATTAAGTTTTAATGTAATAATTTCATCTTCTAATTTTCGATCTTTTTGTCTTAATTCATTAATAGTTTGTTTGATTTGATTGATTTTAGATTGTAAATCTTGAAGTGTAATTTCTTTAGTTTTATTTTTAAATCTTTCTAAAGTCTTAGATAAACTGATAATAGGTTTATCATCAGAATGAATTAATAAAGATTTTAATTTATCAATATATTTTTGTTTTAAATTGGGATCATCTAATTTGCTAATTAATTCAATAAGGGCAGATTCTTCTTGGGTGTTTTTAGTAAGAATAGTTATTTGTTTAACTGGTTACAGCAAACATCATTACATCCTAGATTAATATTATTGTCAGAATCGTCACTAGGTGAATGATAATCAGATGAAGTTCTTGGATGATCAGAAGAGGAGTTGCTAACAGATTGATTTAATTGGAAGATTTCAAATAACTGATTTTTGGAATTATCATCAATTTGAAGTTGGTTAACTCTATCCTTTAATTTTTACTTTTCTTTACATTTATTTGAATAATGTCCTTTTTGACCGCAATTATAGCAGGTAATGTCTTTATTGAATTTAGATTTGGGATGTGATTTTTTATAATATTTCTTTTTGGGTTTAGTAAAAATTTATCATGAGATTTGAAAGGTGAATAATCTTTGCGATATTTATTAGAAGAGTATTTGAATTTATTTATGTTTTTGGAGTACTTGTGTGATTTCCTACGGGAAGGTGCAACAGGAGGTAAACATATTGTTCACAGAAATTTCCTAATTCATATTTAGCTTTATGTTTATCCTTAGTGGCTTTTTGACTAAGTTTTAAATAATACACATTTTTAATCCTTCTTTTTGAATAGTGCTAATTATATCACCATAGGTTAAATTGTCATATTCAATAACACTAGTAGGTTGACTAAGAACATCTCTAATTTTGTGAGCAAATAGACTAGGTAATCCATTGATGAATTTTTCTTTCCAAAATGATTTAGTATAGTCTTCATGTGACATAACTCTAGAGGTAAATTCATCTTTATACCATCGAAAATCACTTAAAGTTGGGCAAGTAAGGTTACTAAGCTGATCATGTATGCGAGAATAAATATTAGTAGGTGTACCAATAAAATGTCGAACAATAGTATAAATTAATGTATTAATACCATCAGGGTGGCAACATCCAATAGTTTCATCAAAAATAGGGAGACCATTATCATTAGTTTGATTAGCATATATGATGGAGTCTCGTTGATCTTCAGTTAAGTATTTTTCCCACCAAGATTTGAGCATACCAGTACCAAAAAGAAGTAATTAAGGAAACAATTTCAGATTGAGAATATTGGGATAATTAGAGAGGTAACTATTTGAAACCATAGATAAATGATTTAATTTTTGAAGTATTTGATCTTCACTAAGACCATCAATGTTCTATTCGTATAGTTTTTTAGTAAAAACAGAAAATTGGTTACTAATATTATTTTCTTCATATTGGAGGTTCAGGTGGAGTTGGTCGAGAATACCAGTTTTTGGTAGTTTGAGGATTAACTTTGGGATAATGAATTTTATTAAGATTAGAAGATTGGAATTGTTGGGCTAATGATTTATTTCATCATCAGTAGTGTCAGTTTCAGATGTGGTAGAAACATGTCAATATTTGGTTGTTGATTTAAAACAGTAAGACCTTTATCTTTAGAAGGTGAGGCATTATCAATGGTAGATAGTTTAGTGAATAATTTTTCAATAGCTTTGACAGTAGATTGATCAGTGGTTACCAAACTAGTTCTTTTGGAGCGATGACTAGGTAGATTAAGTAAAGGTTGATCTAAAGGTTGTGGTTTAGTAGATGTAACAGATTCTAAATTTGTTTTTATTTTATCTAATTGTTTACTAATGGTGTTTAAACATTGATTAGTATAATTATTTTGTTCAATGACTTTTTTGATTTCAGCATCATTGCCAGGTAATTTGAAAGGAGAAGCAGGAATGTCAAAACCTTGTTGTTTGATAATTATTTTCTCAAGAGGAGGGTGACTAGAATTAACCGTTGTAGATTTAGAAGTTTTCCATTTGTATTTGGTGATTGTATTTAGCTTTTTGTAATATTTTTCAACATATTCTAAGAGAGGTAATTCAAAACTATATTCAATCATAAAATTATACCAATGCCTAGTGATTCTGGATTGGTGTTGTTTATCATAATAAGCATGTCGGAGTTTTTTTATTTTTAAAGGACTTAAATTCAATGAATAATTTATCAAGATCAGGTTTAAAATCCTTTTTAATGGTCATAAGTTGAGGATTGACTGGAGGTATAAATTCTTCAAAATCAGTTTGAGTTGGAGAATTATTAGAAACAGTTTCTTCTTCAGGTAAATGTGAGTGTGTAGAGTAAACAAGTTTACTAATTTGAGAAGTAGCAGTATTATCAACACCTTTTAATTTAGAGGTTTGTCCTAAATGAATTTGACTATTTTTTCGAAACAGTGGAGTATTAAATATTTCCTCTTCAGTTTCAATCTCAGAAGGTACACTAGAGGTGCTATGTCTGGATGATTGACTACGATTAAATTTAATACGAACTGTACCATCATTGATTTGTTGAATGTCTTGAATATCTTGGATAGATGATTGTTGTTGGTTATGTTTGTAATGTTCATTGACAGTGATCCATTGATCGGGTAAATCTACATTTTTCCATTCAATCATTTGGGGAACATTTATATGGGTATCAGTACTACTACTTTGGATTAGTAAAGTTTTATCTTTAGGGGACTTGTGCAATGCGTGAACATTTAAATTAGTTTTCATGCACTTATAATGAACACGATAAATTTAAGCAATATTATGGGTCTTATTCATCATATTGGTAAATGAACCATGTAATTGTATATTTAATGTTAATGCATGTAAAATATTTGGATCTCGTAAACTAAGGGTAAAATCAGGAAAACAATTTAATTTTGTTAATTATTTTTCAAACATTTGTTTGAAAAATAGTTAACAAATAGCATAATTTTGTTAATTATTTTTCAAACAAAATTGTTCCGATCGAATGACTCGCAATATCAAATCGAAGTTTTCCTCATTTTTTCTACCCAAGACAATAGTCATAACTGCCATAATGTAGGCAAAGAAAGCAAGAATGAGAAATAAAGGAAAAGAGAAGAATAATGTCATTTCAAGCATATCACAATATTTAAAATGCCACGTGCAAGACACATATTAAATTTTCACTGGTTTATCTAACAGGTCATTAATAGAATGTTCACATTAATACAAATTAATAATTTAATGTGAAAAAATAACAATTTTTAGTTAAAGGGGACAAAATCATTATGGATGATAATAGTTCAAGGGTAAGGTGTAATTTACCCTAGACATAAGTAGATAACTAGTGATTAACAGAGCAAGTTGTACTGCCCCTACTGTTTTGATCAAAGGGAATTGATATTTAAAGCAAAAAAAGGTTTTTCCTAGATGAGCTAGAGCAGTTATAATTTTCTTTTCACATGTAACTCACATTTTTCTCTCACATATCCTTATCAACTAAGTGCAAAAATTGAATTACTCCAAAATTATAACCCTCAGTGACAAGAAAATCACAAATCAATTTGTTTTTGTAGGCTAGTTTCATTAATTCTCCTCGTTTTTTTCCTTGGATTTAAACATTCATGACCAAAACTGATGCTCCAAGTCATCAATCTCATCTACAACTCCGCAACTCATCCCCTGATTTTGCAAACTCAGTGCTAACTTATATCTCACCACAAGGGTCATGATTTTGTATTCACCACTCATGGAGCACAATTGCTTAATTCACTAACCAATATTGTAAAACTATTTGACCATGCTCTATCTCGTTGCTTTGTTGATTCTATTTTCCATCATCAACGCTCTCACTTTCTTGACGTCATCCCATTTCCCTCTTTCTGCATAAACATTTGACAACAACATATAATTACCAGAATACCAAGGTTCAAGATCAATAAGCTCCTTTACTGCACTTTCTACAAGCTCCATGTTATCATGAGTACGACAAGCACTTAACAATGCACCCCAGATAGTAACATTAGGGTTCACAGGCTTGGTGCGAATTAAATCGTTAGCCTCCTTCACACATCTACTACACCCAAGAAGATCAACCATCGATCCATAATGTTCAAGTTTTGGTTCAATTTAATGCTTTGTAATCATCGAAGCAAACAAATCCAAACCTTGTTGCACCAACCCTGCATGTGCACAACATGCTAAAACTTCCACAAAAGTGGCATCATTTGGTTTCACATCTTTCAACAACATTTCCTCAAATAAATCAACTCCAAGCTCACCCTTTCCGTTGAAAGCCAAACCCGAGATCATGGCATTCCAAGAAACTCATCTTCATAACCCCTCTGTCAGAACTTAATTGAAAAACTCATCTTCACCTCGCATAACATGCCATAAATTTAAAATGCCCAGTAAATACACACACCACATCCCATCCATTTTCCCGTACCGAATACACACAAGTATACATTTGCATAATATGAATAAGATGCAACATATACAATTCCATAAAGATGGAAATTACTAGGTAAGAAGTTAGCACACTTCTAAAATCCTTCAAAGAGATTTTTCTTCCCAACCACAAGGATTGGATTCAAATTATTCGATACTCTCCCTTATATTCTTTTGCAGACCTTACCAGGGATACCTACGTTGGTTATTTACGAATTAGTGCCAACCAAGGACCTCAAAATGGACGAAAAAATCAACACCCGAAATGTCCCTTACTGGACCCAAACTTATCTCTCAAGAAAAAAGAAAAAGAAAAAAAGAAGACACCGTATAAAGCCTGAATACAACTGATCCATCTTAGGGTTACGAAACAACTACTTCCACAAAACTTAACTCAATAAGGGAACACATCCAACCATATTACATTTTCAAAATCCATCTCATGAAGACATTACAAGTGAAAGTAACCTGTTAGCACCCTATTAGATTTCCCCTTTCTTAGGTTTATTATGCTTTTCGGTTAAAGACAATGCATGATCATAATAATAACAATCCAAGCTAGACATGAAATAACTTCAGCTTTGTAAAATAAGTTCACAAAATCATCCTAGATGACATATCAAAGCTTTAGCATTCAAGAGATATAACATAAAAGAGTTGAAACCCAATAAAGAGCACATTAATACAAATTTCCATATTTTTCAGATTCGAACCGTTTTAAAATTACTTTCTGTGGTCCTAAGAACCTGGCCTCTTGAGAGTTTGTAGAGAAATGAGTCTAGTGTCATACCCAATTTACAAAAAATAGGATAGATCTTCTAGATTTTAAGAAATTTTGAAAAATATTAGGTTCTGTCCAGAATTGTCGACTATTACGAGAAATGACTTTTTCTCTCAAACCACCCACTCACTTTGTTTCTGTGATAATCCTACCCGTACTATGCTTAATTATATATGTGATTATGTGTTTGATATGAATTTGCAAGTTTAAGTATGGGAAATATGTGAATTTGAAAAAATATCTATTGAAAGTAGGAATGTCTGATGCAATTGGAACTTTGAACTGAAATTAGGAGCTGTAGAGGCGTGATAAACAAAAAACGACTTCATATCTATGATTAGCATGATTTTTAGAGCCTTTAGTGAGATTTTGAAAAATTACGATTTGTAATGATTAAATTGGAATTTTTTTTTTTTAATAAAAAGGTAGTCACATATTTGTTGGCCTCTTGTGTTCCTTACTGTGCTTGAGAGCTCTATAGTGTGAGTTAGAGAGAGAGGAAGAAGAGGAAGCTAGGGATTTGAAGGAAATCAAGGGGCAAACCATAGATTTGAACCAAGGTATGGAAAATCACTCACAAACTTTGATTCTAACTCATCTTTGTCAAGAAATCAAGAAGAGATTAGGGGTTTGAGCTAGGGTTTTGAGTTGTATAGTGGTTTGAGCTTAAGACATGAGATTGAACCCTAATCTCTCCATCTTTGTTGATTTAAGTCCACTCTTGTGATTGACCCATGAAACAAACCTTAGATGATCTATGGAAACAAGTTTTGTTGTAGGATTATTCATGATTTATATACTTTGAATTTGTTTATATAATGTATGAATATGGGAAAAAGATAAGACTATGGAATTGTTGTTGATGCAAGATTAGAATGTTTAATGTAGAATTACACTTGTATCATGGTTAGATATCATGTTTTTGAGTTGTTTTTGCATGAATTTGAGCTTGGAAATGAGTTGGTTGGTTTGGCATTTTTTGGACTGTCTAAGTTTGCCTAGACCGCACGAGTGGCCACGGGCACCGCACGAGCGGAACATGAAGAAAAAAAAAAGTTTTGGTTCTGCTCCTTGGGCGCTCGAGCGGCCTATTTTTCAGCTCGAGCGGATTTGGGCTGCACAAGCGGTGGGGATTTCCGCTCGAGCGGAACCCCTATTTCAACCTAACTTCAAAAAGGCATATCTCCTTCATTTGGACTCCGTTTTAAGTGATTCTTGAGCCTAAATTCAAGCCCTCAAAGTCTAGTTTCTAATGGTAGTGGTCTCACACCCAAATTCTAAGTACACAAATAGATATGCTCAAATTAGTGAAGGCTACTTATTTTCTTTTAACCGC
This sequence comes from Camellia japonica, assembly GCA_030407325.1. NCBI lineage: Eukaryota > Viridiplantae > Streptophyta > Magnoliopsida > Ericales > Theaceae > Camellia > Camellia japonica. The sequence continues at coordinate 156,968,185 of JAPPVO010000059.1, read as the reverse complement.
TTCTTGCCAATTCCTATCCTAACTTAGTTTCCTTTCACTTCTTGCTATTTCCTTAAATCTTAAATAAGGAAACATGATATGTTCAATGAAAAACATATGAAATTATTGTAAGAAACATTAATTTAAGTCATGAACATTTAGGGCCGTTTAAGTTACATCTTTGGAACATGCTTTGTATGTGGTCCACATGTAGAGAAGTTTAGCATTGAACACTTGAGAGAAATTAAAGAAAAGTGTACGAATTGAAACAAATGATTTATCGGATGTGTATGTGACATGTTTTGTGTAGGTCGAGTGCCAGAGACAACGCCGCAAGACCAAACGTGCTGTGAGTAGTAATATAGTACTCTTATATTCTCTGTTGTGTATCTTGAACTATGAACAGTGATTGATGCCAACATTATGAATTGATTGGAAATGATGAAACATCATTGATATTATATGACATGTGCTAAATGATTGGGCCTGAGGCCGCTTGTTAAATGATTGGGCCCGAGGCCGCTTGATAAATGATTGGGCCCGAGGCCGCTTGTTAAATAATTGGACCCGAGGCTGCTTGATAAATCATTGGGCCTGAGGCCGCTTGTTAATAATTGGGCCCGAGGCCGCTTGATAATGATTGGGCCTGAGGCCGCTTGTTATATGATTGGGCCCGAGGCCGCTTGACATATGGTTGGGCCTAAGGCCGCTTGGTTTATATGATTATGGATACTGGGAGAACCTTATGAACATCTACTTACACTATTTTACTGCATTATTACTCATAGAGCTTCGCTCACCCAATTTTATGTATGTACATGTAGGTGATAAGCAGCATGGAGCACAACCCTAGAGTCAGCTTCAGGAGCCTTTTGTGACCCAATCAAGCCATGCCTCCGAGATGGAGTTTTGTCTTGGCTCATACCACACTTTGACCCTATTATGTTTTTGCTTTCATGGTCTTGGGTTGTAAACATTATGTACGATTTTCCTTTGGCTCTTATATTTTTGATGGGCATGTATATGTACAATTGTGTTACGTGGTTAGCTCTATGATTTTGCTCATGATTGGCACAGCTCAATGGACTTTTATTTATTTCATGCTTCTGTTTATGGCCCCATTAGCATAAATATTTTGTATGATCGTTTGAGGCCTTAGGTAATCTACGGATTATTGGCCGGTTACAAACCAAATTTTTAGGGGCAGGTTCGGGTCATGACAGTTTCAAACAATTTTTAGATAAAAACTAACATACAAAGGAAACTTTTGTTATAAAAATGGACTCAAGAGAATTTTTCTGAATTTTTCTAAAATTGTAGAAAGAGTGCTATTTTTTCTTGTTCTTTGTGTCAAAAACTTAGAAAATTTGTTTGGGTTATAAAAACACACCCTTAGGCTCTACCAAAATTCTCACACACTTTACACAGTCAATAACACCCCTTTGAAGTAGATCTTGAGTTCATGAATGTTTGATACAAAAATAAAATCAAGAAAGATGACGAAGAGTATGCTGGAAATTGACGGAAATAAATTTTGAAATTTTTTTTATGAGCATACAAGGGCATGAGCTTTAAATATCATATATATTATACATATAGCATGTATTGGGAAGGGAAAATGAGCAGTAGAAAAGATGGAAAGTAGGGGTGGAGAGTGGCTTACTTGGCCACAATTCTTTCTTTCTTCCTTTCTTTTTTTTTTTCCCCTCCCTCTTTTCCTCTTCCACTTCCACTTCCTCTTCCTCACTATGGCCGGCTGTATAAGTGTGTATATGACGGAGAATGTCTTGCATTTATATAGAGAAGTGAATTTGGGTGGTTGTTGAAAAGACCTAAACGCCCTTGATTGGGTTTGAATTGAATTGAATTTGTGGTCACTTGGTTGAAATGGAATAGAATGGAGGTAGATTAAGCACTTAAGCACATTAAGGACCTAGTTGACTTAAGGCTTCTACTTGGAGGCTAAGAAAAAAACACAATCCCTTAAATTAAGTCTTCACCCATTAATATATTTTTTTTCTTTTCCTTTCTATTTTTTTTTTTTTTTTTTTTGGAAAATTGTCATTCACCCCATCAATGGCCATAAAGTTCACTTGCACACACTTTTTCACAAAATTATAAAATAACCTATAAGTAGAAAACTTTAATCAGTTTTCTCCAATTGCAACCCTATGTGTCTCGTATCTCATTATTGTATCATGGATATTATTTGATTTGTGATTTAATCTTCCCAACATATGTGATCTTTAATTGTAGTTGCACCTCTTATTACACTTGAAAACAAATTTGTGCTCTTGTTATGTATAATGTCACTCTCTCTCCAATCTTATCTTAGCCTTCTTTGCTTGCTTGGGAGAGGAGCCTGCTAAGTTTCTGCATTCTCTAACTATGTTATTTTTTTCTATGAGTTTTGCTCTGTTTTGTGACCAGATTCTCAAGATTGCCAAAGTTGACTCTAGACTGAGGAAATATTTAGCCTGTAACATGACATTGCTATTTGAATATCCTACCATGAAAGAAATGTTTACATTATTATGTTAATGGTAGTGATTATCATTACAAGCCTATATAAGAAAACACTGATAAGTATCATAGGAAATATGCATTGCGGTAAAAAATAAGTGAGAATTAGCATCCTAGACCCAAGAAGCTCATGCCTATGAAGACACTAGGTGGCACAAAATTTTGGAGAAATAGATTAAGTTGATTAGATGTGTTTGTTGGTGTTACTGGAAGAAAAAAACAATCATTCATGACTTGAAAAAAGCTATAACAGAAAACACGAGTTCCTTGGTAGTCTTGGGAAATAATATTAGCATTCAATGGATAGTAATTGTTAGGCTAGTCGAATTCTGAAAACAAGGATTGTAATTTTAGATTGGAACACTTCAGGTATGGAGAGAATGATTGGGCATAGTTAGACTTATTGCCCTGTGAACTGAATGTGTCCTTTATTCATGCAAACATCATATCTGCAAACTTGGTGCTAATCTTTCTCTTATTTTGGTTTTCTTAGAACTTGAATTCTAGAAAAAACAAAACCTCTTTAAGTTGTAAACCCTAGCAAACACTTGTCGTCCTCAAACTAACATACGTAGTTGTGTTGAGTAAAGATTTGATTTTTGCATTTTAAGTAATATACTAAATTTAGCATCTTACATCAAGTATAATTACAAGAATAATAAAGTGTAAAATGTATGCTCCAGCGACATTTATATTCCAACAAACATACATATAAAATGTAATTGTGATAAAGTTGCTTCGCCTCACTCTCCTTTCCCTAATATGAACCTCGAGTCATAAAAGCCTTACTAACACGGTCTAGCCCAATTGCCATTACAGAAAGACTAGTAATTACATGTAAGGAAATTTATAGAATTGTAAAGCATTTGAGGTAGTTTGTAAACCTATTCTTTCTAAAAAAATTATCCAATTTCTGAACAACTTTTGCTGGATCTATATTGCCATGGAGACAATCGAGTGCTAGTTTAATAGTTTTCTTGCCTTTCTTCTTTTAACATCCCGAGCTTAGCAAACTTTCATCAATCAGCCCAATCGAGTTTTTCAACTTTGGCTCTTCATTGATTATGTCTTCCAAGTGTTTTCCATTTCTGTGAGAGTACGATTTCTTTGTCACTATAATTACAATAAGATGATGTCTAACCTGAAAATGATAGTTTTTAGCTCAACAGACTCTACAACAAAAAAGAAAGTAGATGGGGCTTTTTGTTGTTTGTTATATTAACAAGAATAGACATGTGAAAAATATTTGTTTTAAAAATTCATAACTACGAAGGAAAAAAAAAAAATATATATATATATATAAATGCTGGAAACTATAGCAAAATAGTATTCTAAGTTCTGAATGTTTTATGCTTTTAATGTTTCTCATCAACCCTTTTTCTCCTCACTCCCTAATTAGGTTACCCCTCTCTTTCTCTCAATCTAGTGGTAAGTAGGTGCACTCAGTTTCATTTTATTATTTTTTACATTAAAAATCTTACCTTTTGCAAGTGTAGTCCATAGTTTATCTTTTTCTTTTCTTCTTTTTAATATCAATCTTATGTGATGTGTTCCCCTTTCAGTTATTTTCTTCCCTAGTGCTACTAACAATTGTTGTTAAGAGGCATTCAGGTTTGTATCAATGGTAAGCTACAAATATAGAACGAGAATAGAAGAGAAAACCATTGTTAATGTAACACAAACAAATTAATATTGTTTTAAAATTTAATACTATAAACCAAAAATCACACATAATCTTCCTTTTTTATTCATTCTTTTTTCTTGGTACTTCGGATATTAAATCACTCATAATCATTTCTATTGTTTCAATATAACTAATACAAAATATATTCCTTTTAATATAAATTCATCTTAGTAGTTCCATAGGTTTGTCATCTACTATAGCTACACGTCTTCATAACCCTCTGTCAGAACTTCTTAATTGAAAAATTCATCTTCACCTAGCATAAAACGCTATAAATTTGGAATGCCTAATAAATACACGCACAACACATCCCATCCTTTTTCCCATTCCAAATACACAAGTACACATGAGCATAATATGAATAAGATGCAACATATAGAATTCCATAAAGATGAGATTAGAAGTTAGCACACTTCTAAAATCCTCCAAAGAGATTTTTCTTCCCAACCACAAGGATTGGATTCAGATTATTCGGCACTCTCCCTTTTATTCATTTGCAAACCTTACCACAGATACCTACGTCGGTTATCTACTAATTAGTGCCAACTGAGGACCTCAAAAGAGACGGAAAAACCATGGGTAACACCCAAAATGTCCTTTCCTGGACCCAACCTTATCTCTCTAAAAAAAAAAAAAACGACGCTGCATAAAGCCTGAATACAACCAATCCATCCAAGGGTTACGAAAAAACCACTCGTGCAAAACTTAACTCACTAAGGGAACACATCCCACCATATTACATTTTCGAAATCATAAGTTCATCCATTTCATAAAAACATTACAAGTGAACATAACCTATTACCATCCCATTAGATTTCCCCTTTCTTGGGTTCATTATGCTTTTCGGTTAGAACAATGCATGATCATAATAATAACAATCCAAGCTAGACATGAAGTAACTTAAGCATGGTAAAATAAGTTCACAAAATCATCCTAGATGACATATCAAAGCTTAAGCATTCAAGAGATATAACATAAAAGAGTTGAAACCCAATAAAGAGAACATCAATACAAATTTTTAGATTTTTCAGATTCGAACAGTTTTATAAATAACTATGGAAAAAATTACTTTATGTGGTCCTAAGAACCTGGCCTCTTGAGAGTTTGTAGAGAAATGAGTCTAGTTTCATACCCAATTTACAAAAGTAGGATAGATCTTCTAGATTTTAAGATATTTCAAAAATATTAGTTTTGTCCAGAATTGTCGACTGTTACGAGAAATGACTTTTTCTCTCAAACCACTCACTTACTTTGGTTCAAACAATTTTTAGATAGAAACTAACATCCAAAGGAAACTTTTGGTATAAAAATCGACTCAAGGGAATTTTTCTGAATTTTTCAAAAATTGTAGAAAGAGTGCTGTTTTTTCTGGTTCTTTATGTCAAAAACTTAGAAAAATTGTTTGGATTATAAAAACACACCCATAGGCTCTACCAAAATTCTCACACACTCTGCACAAAACAAATAACACCCATGTGAAACAGATCTTTAGTTCATGAATGTTTTATACGAAAATAAAATCAAGAAAGATGAAGAAGAGTATGCTGGAAATTGAAGGAAAGAATGAGTTTTTTTTAAATTTTTTTTTTTTGTGAGCATACAAGTGCATGAGCTTTAAATACCACATATATTATACATATAGAATGTATTGGGAAGGGAAAATAGGTAGTAGAAAAGATGGAACGTAGGGGTGGAGAGTGGCTTACTTGGACGCAATTCTTTCTTCCTTCCTTCCTTCCTTTTTTTTTTTCCTTCTTCTCTTTTCTCTTTTCTCTCTCTTCTTCTTCTTCTTCTTTTTCTTTTTCTTTTTTTTCTTCTCTCTCTCTCTCTCTCTTCCTCTTCCTCACTATGGCCGGTTGTATAGGTGTGTATATGACGGAGAATGTCTTGCACTTATATAGAGAAGTGAATTTGGGTGGTGGTTGAAAAGACCGAAAAGACCTAAAAGCCCTTGATTGGGTTTGAATTGAATTTGTGGTCACTTGGTTGAAATGGAATAGAGTGGAGGTAGATTAAGCACTTAAGCTCGTTTAATTAAGGACCTAGTTGACTTAAGGCTTCTACTTGGAGGCCAAGAAAAAAACACAATCCCTTAAATTAAGTCTTGACCCATTAATATATATTTTTTCTTTTCCTTTCTTTCTTTCTTTCTTTTTTTTTTTTTTCTTTTTTTTTTTTTTTGAAAATTGTCATTCGCCCCATCAATGGCCATAAAGTTCACTTGCACACACTTTTGAACAAAATTTTAAAATAACCTATAATTAGAAAACTTTAATCTGTTTTCTCCAATTGCAACCCTATATGCCTCATATCTCATTTGTATCATGGATATTATTTGATTTGTGATTTAATCTTCCCAATATATGTGATCTTTAATTGTAGTTGCACCTCTTATTACACTTGAAAGAAAATTTGTGCTCTTGTTATGTATAATGCCACTCTCTTTGTGATCTTATCTTGGCCTTCTTTGCTTGCTTGCTTGGGAGAGGAGCCTACTAAGTTTCTGCATTCTCTAACTATGTTTTTTTTCTATGAGCTTTGCTATGTTTTTGTGACCAGATTCTCAAGATTGCCAAAGTTGACTCTACAATGAGGGAATATTTAGCTTGTAACATGACATTGCTATTTAAATATCATACCATGAAAGAAAATCTTAAACTAATACACTAATGGTAGTGATTATTGTTACAAGCCTATGTAAGAAAACACTGACAAGTAGCATAGGAAATTTGCATTGCGGTAAAAAATAAGTGAGAGTTAGCATCCTAGACCCAAGAAGCTCACGCCTATGAAGACACTAGGTGCACAAAATTTTAGAAAAACAGGATTAAGTTGGTTAGATGTGTTTGTTGATGTTACTGGAAGGAAAAAAAAAAATCATTCATGATTGAAAAAGCTGTAACAGAAAACAGGAATTCCTTACTAGTCTTGGGAAATAATATCAACATTCAATGGATAGTAATTGTTAGACTAGTCAAATTCTGAAAACAAGGGTTGTAATTTTAGATCGGAACACTTCATGTATGGAGATAATGATTGGACATAGTTAGATTTATTGCCCTGTAAATTGAATGTGTCCTTTATTCATGCAAACATCATATCTGCGAATTTGGTGCTAATTCTTTCTCTTATTTTGGTTTTCTTAGAACTTGAATTCTAGACAAAGCAAAACCTCTCTAAGTTGTAAACCCTAGCAAAAACTTGTCCTCCTTAAACCAACATACGCAGTTGTGTTGAGTAAAAGATTTGATTTTTGCATTTTAAGTAATATACTAAATTTAGCATCTTACATCAAATATAATTACATGAATAATAAAGTGTAAAATGTATGCTCCAACAACATTTATATTCCAACAAACATATAAAATGTAATCGTGATGAAGTTGCTTCCCCTCACTCTCCTATCCCTAATATGAACCTTGAGTCATAAAAGCCTTACTAACACTGTCTAGCGCAGTTACCATTACACAAAGACTAGTAATTACATGTAAGGAAATTTATAGAATTGTAAAGCATTTGAGGTTGTTTGTACACCTACTCTTTCTAAAAAAATTATCCAATTTCTGAACAACTTTTGATGCATCTATATCGCCATGGAGACAATCGACTGCTAGCTTAATAGTTTTCTTGCCTTTCTTCTTTTAACATGCCAAGCTTAGCAAACTTTCATCAATCAACCTGATCAGCTTTTTCAACTTAGGCTCTTGATTGATTATGTCTTCCAAGTGTTTGCCATTTCTGTGAGAGTACGATTTCTTTGTCACTAATTGCAATAAAATGACGCCTAAGCTGAAAATGTTGGTTTTTGGCTCAAAAGACTTTGCAATGAAAAAGAAAGTAGATAGGGCTTTTTATAGTTTGCTATATTAACAAGAATAGACATGTAGAAAATATTTTGTTTTAAAAATTCAAAATTAAGGAGGAACATATATATATATATATATAAATTCTGGAAACTATAGCAAAATAGTATTCTAATTCAGTTCTGAATGTTTTTTGCTTCTAATATTTCTCATTAACCCTTTTTCTCCTCACTTCCTAATTAGGTTACCCCTCTCTTTCTCTCTCTCTAGTGGTAAGTAAGTGCACTCAGTTTCAAGGTATGAGACTAGCCTACTACGAGGGACGAGTCGTTTTGCTACCCAAGTTTAGAGCAAACGACTCATGCTACTTGAGATGGTTCGTGCTCATACATTGAATGCAATAATTTTCTTGATCAATGCTTCGAATTTATAGTTGCAAAGTATTATTTGGTTCGAACAGTAACGTAATTGATTTTCAAATTGAAGCCTTATTTATGTAACTAGCAGTGAATTCATTACCCTAGGTTTTTCCAAAATCTGTGATCCCAATTTCATCTTTAATCGCTATTTTAATTTGTTAGTATTTTAATTAACATTAGTTTATAAACAATCATCTCTTTGATCAAAATTAATTTAGGAATTTAGCATTTAAGTTAGTTTAATTTCACATTTCTCTCTGTGGACTTACCATTATTCTAAGGAATTTGGTATAGTTTAGTGTTTATTTTTTGTGTGTGACCCATCATTGCCGCTCATAAATACTCCACAGGTTCAATATGAAATCAAGCAGGATGAGAAGGCACAGATTCAATCAAATGGCTGACTACCCACAACTATAACAGTTTGGCACAACCAAAAAAATGGCATGTTGAGTTATCATGCAAGATGGAAAGGCCGCGGTAGGTCTCTGCAACTACGGTAGATATAATGGAGTGACAAACCATTGCATGTCTGTTGCTTTTTAAAAAAAATCCCCACTAGATTGTAATTACTTTACTGATAATTTTTGGTAAAGGTTTTCAAACCAAAATGTGCAAGAACCAATGGTTGGCTGACCACCAAAACCACATAAGGTAAAATAAGAAAATACCAACCAAATTAATACATGAGCTACACAATATGTTAACTAGATTTTTTTAGTTTTCTTGAATAAAAATGTTTCATCAAATTACTAAGTAAAATGCAACATTATTATAAGAGTAGAGAAACTATTGATTGAAACATTTAAACAAAAACTAAACATTAAGGGGTGGTTTGAGATGTTCTAAATAAGTGCACTTTTTGACTTTTTATAGAAAAGTAGAGAAAATGAGTAGAAAATTAGAGATGAGATGTTGATTGATGTGATCTAAATTAGTGTATGTATGCAAAAAAAGTGCACTTTTTTAGTGTATGACAAACACCTACTAAATAAAAATAATATAAAAAACAATCTAATTAAATAAGGAAAATACACACAGGATAATGCGAAGCAAAGAATACCTTATTTTATTTTTTTCCAACTCCACTCATGCCATCAAAACTTCCAAGTAAACAACCTATTTTGTTACAAATGAAAAGGAAAAATATATATATATATATAAGAAACTATTTACTCTTGTTTCCAAGCATTGAAACCTATTAGAAAATAAAACTGTTGCACTCCAAAAGTTCTTGTTCATTAAATTAATATATATTGCTAATAAAAATAATGCACGGCAAAAAAAAAAAAAAATGGAAATAGTGAACTTGAATCTAGACAAAGATGAACTGAAAAAAAGAATGTAAACCCCTAAGAAGTATTAACATGTCTAGCAATGATAATGAAGTAGAAACATTACCTGAAGATTGAGGGGGCATGTCTCTTGGCCCTTTCAAGTCTCAACCCATTAAAATGATGAAAACGATGTGATGAAGAATGTGATCTAGTCTCTGTTTATTATGGGAAATTCTATTTCCACACTTTTTTGTCTCTGTGTACACAATTAATAAAAAATAAAAAAAGAGTTATGACAATTTTATCATGAAGCAAAATGACCATAATGGACATCAATACACACAACAAATTAAATCTAGATTTTCTCTATACACATCTTTGAAAAACAATAATTCTCAAGGCACATCTTTAAAAAAAAAAAAAAAAACAAAAATTAAAACTTAGTTCCTACATTGTTTCTCACTACCTCTATTGTTTTCCATTACTTGCTACACTTCATTGTTACGCTCTATCCATTGCTTGCATAAACTATTCTGATATCAAGTATTGAAAAATTGTAAAACATTCGGCACTACAGAACCGATTTAAATTAAAAAAATTCAAAAATTAAGTATAAAAATTTAAAAATAATTCGGAAGTATATAATTGAAAATGTACAATAATTTCGGAATATTTTTTTTCTGATTGGTGAGTGACTTCTTGTCTCTGAATTTTTTTTTTCTTTTTCTGATAGATCTTTTAGTTCCTTCAGGTTTCAATAGCTGCCAACAACATTCCCTCTGCCCTAGAAAAAGAGCAGGTACTTCATACATATACAGGCACTAACACTATATATGTATGCTTATGAGATATGGCAAAACTGATTACTTTTTTGATGATTTTGTGCAGATCACGAAACCCCTCTCTTTTTTTTTTTTGAGATCACGAAATGGAAGAACAATAACATATTATTGCTTTTATTCTTGACAAATATTGTAGGATTATGGTGGAATGGTTCGGGAAAGAGGAGAGAGAAAGTGGAATTACCTGAAAATGCTTGTGGTCTTCATAGCAATTGCTTTAGTTCTACTACTCTTTATTCTCTGTATGCGGCTAGGGTTTCGTAGAGAAACTGGAGAGAGAGAGAGAGAGAGAGAGGTTGAGATCTGCAATAGTTTTGGTCCCAAAAAAAAGAAAAAAAAAGAAGCCTTGTGTCAAAATCAACAAGTTTAACACAACACGTCCTCATTTCCACACCCATGACCATTTCCAATACTTTCATTCAAAAACCCCTCTTTTGATTTTAAACAAAAACCCTAGGTTTGTCTAAAAGTTTCCCCAAGTCTCAATATTGTTTACACAACAACTAATAGCTAAGTTAAAAATCCATATGAGAGTGTAGAAAATCCCTACCTCAAGTTTAGAAGGCCAAGGGAGAAGTGAAGAAACTCCAAAGACGCCGAAACCAAGATTGATTCCGATCAAAACATAGCTCTTGAGGTGCTCTACATTTTTAACAAAGGCACAAGGGTGGAGAGATCACTAGATCTAGATAAAATAGTAGAGAGAAGGTATGTTCTAGAGAGAGAGAGAGAGAGTCTTAACTTTAAGGTTTGAAAAAAAATAGATATGAAAAAGTGATGTAAAATGACCTTTTACGAGCTGATATACACATAGTCAGCTCGAGCGCAAGAGTTGATGCTCGAGCATCAAACACATTGTTCTGCTCGAGCACAAGAAGTGACCCTTAAGCGCATAATACACACATTCAGAAGTTTTGCAAACGAAGAACATCGCTCGAGCGCAAGATTGGCCGCTCAAGCGCCCACCTGCTTGAGCGTAGGAAGCGCCGCTCGAGCGTAGAATACATTCTCCTTGTAGTTTTGCAGGCCTGCAAAAATACTAAGAGGTTGCAAAGCCCGCTCGAGCACAAAAAGTGCCGTTCAAGCGAAGGACGAAAAATCTGGGCAATTAAAGTTTAAAAACCAAGCAACCAACGTGTTTCAAACGCAACCACTATAATCCAACAACCAAAATTAAGGAAGATTAAGGGAGGAAAAGACATAAACAACAATACTAATCTATAAAACTTGAGTCCAGAATACAAAATGGGTTGTGTCTAAACCAGAAACGCTATAACCTTCCCCCCTTAAGGAATTTCGTCCCCGAAAGGGATTTCGTCCCCGAAATTTCAAGTCAAGTTTCAAAGTTATGATTTTAAACCAAACACAATAATAGTAGTCAATCAATTCCATTCCCATGACTAATTCTCCAGTCACCCATTCTCATTAACTCGATACACAAGTTTCGATATTAAAAGTACAATTTACTTCTTTCCAAAACATATACCATGTTCATATTGAATCCATGTTCCCAAAACATATATAACATATACAATGTTTCCATATCTTCCAAAATATATGCAATGTTTTCACATTCTCCAACATACACAATGCTTTTACATTTCATTAACATAACACAATTTCAATACATGTTCAAACATCAACGAATAAATCCGGATACTTCTCATGGACTTCCAACTAACGCTCCCAAGTTGCTTCCACAACCCCGTGATGTTTCCATAATAATTTAACCTAGGGAATTGTCTTGCCTCGCAACACTTGGTTCCAAGTATCCAAGACTCTTACCAGGTCTCTCCTCATATGAGACATCCTTGTCTACCTCTAAGTCGGTCCAATCCAACACATGCGATGGATTTGGCTCATACTTCCGAAGCATACTAATATGAAACATGTTATGAACCCCGGAAAGTTGTGACGGCAAGGCCAAACGGTAAGCTACTTCTCCAATCTGCTCAAGGATCTCAAAAGGCCCAATAAATCGAGGGGACAACTTCCCAATCTTTCCAAATCTCATCAAACCCCTCCTAGGTGATATTTTCAAAAAGACATGATCTCCCACCTCAAAAGACAATAGTCTCCTCCTACAGTCGGTATAACTTTTTTGGCGACTCTGAGCCGTAACCAACCTCTTACAGATAAGTGTGCAACTTTCCCAACTTTGGACCCAACATAGGTGCATCACCTATCTCAGCCCAACACACAGGGGATCTACACGGTCGGCCATACAAGGCCTCAAATGATGCCATACCGATACTCGACTGGAAGCTGTTATTCTAGGCAAACTCTACTAAGGGCAAGTGCCTCTCCCACAATCCCTTGAAATCAAGGACGCAACCTTGAAGCATATCCTCAAGGATCTGAATAGTACGCTCGGACTGTCCGTCAGCCTGAGGATGATACGCAGTGCTAAAAGTCAGTCTAGTGCTAAAGGCACTCTGTAGGCTTTGCCACAATTGAGCCATAAAACGTGGATCTCTATCCAATACAATCGTCACTGGGACCCCGTGCAACCTCACTATGTCCCTAATGTACAGGTCGGCAAGAAAATCTATCGAGTCACTCATGCGCATAGGTATAAAGTGCGTTGACTTGGTCAACCGGTTCACTACCACCCAAATCGCATTACTACCCCGTTGAGTCCTCAGAAGGCCCATAACAAAATGCATCGTGGCATGTTTCTACTTCCACTCGGCTATAGACAAGGGTTACAACAAACCCACTGGCCTCTGATGCTCGGCCTTCACTTGTTGACAAGTAAGGCACTTCGACATAAACACGGCCACATCCTTCTTCATTCCCCTCCACCAAAACTGGCAGCTAAAGTCGTGATACATTTTTGTGCCTCTCGGATGCACTGCAAGGCGTGAATAATAAAACTATCGGAGTACTTCCTCTCAGCAAGATTCTGGCACGAAGAGACAGTCAAGATATCTAACACTAGAGTTAGAGTACACATTCAAGCCTTTTTCTACCTTCTCACTAGAGATCTTCTCCCAGAGGGATTCTACCTCAAGGTCACCCCTCTGTGCTTCTATCATTCGGTTCATAAGTGTAGGTTGTGCAACTGTCGAAAACAAGACTGCAGACTTAGTAGACTCGCCAAGATGCAAGTCAAACTCCCCAATAGCATCCAACATCTCTCATTCCTGAATGCAATACAAGCTACACTACTAATGGATTTCCTACTCAAAGCATTGGCCACAACATTAGCCTTCCTCGGATGGTAATGTAACTCAAAATCATAATCTTCTATGAACTCCATCCACCTTCTCTGCCTTAGATTCAAGTCTTTCTGTGTAAATAGATTCTTTAGACTCTTGTGATTCTAAAACACCTCAAACTTCTCTCCATACAGACAATGCCTCAAAATGTTTAAGGCAAAGATCACTGCTGCTAACTTTAGGTCATGAGTAGGGTAGTTCCTCTTATGCATTTTCAACTACCGCGAGCCATCCTACCTTCCCCCTCTTGCATCAAAACACAACCCAAACCTTCCTGTGAAGCATCACAATATGCCGAATAACCCAAACCCCTCTCCGAAATAATCAATACTAGAGCAGTGGTAAGTCTAACCTTAACCTCTTGAAAAGACTTCTCACATGACTCACTCCACACAAACTTGGTTCCCTTCCTCGTCAGTCTAGTCAACGGTGAGGCTAGCCTAGAGAAATCCTTCACAAATCTACGGTAATACTCGGCCAACCCCAAGAAACTACAGATCTTGAAAGCATTCTTAGGTGGTTCCCAATCTTGCACTGCCTCTATTTTGGATGAATCTACAGTCATTCCTTCCCCGGATACCACATGGCCTAGGAATTTAACTTCTTTCAACTAGAATTCACACTTCCCAAACTTAGCATACAATTTGTGGGCTCTAAGAAACTCAAGTACTATTCGTAAGTGTTCCTTGTGCTTCTTATCAGAGGGTGAGTAAATTAAGATGTCATCCACAAAGACGACCACAAAACAGTCTAGGAACTCACGGAAGATCTGGTTCATGAAATCCATAAATATGGCCGGTGCATTGATTAGCCCAAAGGGCATCACTAGAAGCTCGTAATGGCCATACCGAGTATGGAACACCATTTTCTGGATATCCTCCTCCCTTACTCTCAGTTGGTGATAACCTGACCTCAGGTCTATCTTAGAAAAACAATGAGACCCCTTCAACTGATCAAACATATCATCTATACGAGGCATTAAGTACTAACAGTTACCTGATTCAACTTCTGATAATCTATACAAAGTCGCAATGCACCATCTTTCTTTTTGGCAAAAAGAGTCGGTGCTTCCCAATGCGAAGTACTAGGGCAGATAAAACTCTTATCTAATAATTCCTAGAGTTGAATCTTTAACTCACTCAACTCAGCTAGTGCAAACCGATACAGTGCCTTAGAAATCGGTGTCGTGCCAAGCACTAAGTCAATAGAGAACTCGATCTCTCGATGAGGTGACAATTTGGTAAGATCCATGGAAAAACATCTGAGTATTCACAAACTACCCTGGGTAACTCAACTCGAACTTCATCACACTCATTGTCCAAAATGTTAGTGAGAAGGCCACTAAGTTCACTTTGCCCACGCGGATCATATACCGATGATAAGACTCTATCCACTCGGTCCCCCAAGAAGTAAAAGCAATCACTGCTTAGGGTACATACAGTAACCCTCTAACGGTAGCAATCTATAACAGCCCGATATGATGACAACCAGTCTATACCCAAAATAACGTCAAAACTAGACATATAAATCAACACAAATGCAAGGGGAAGTCGGCGACCGGCAACCTCTATGTCACAACCCTGACACCCTTGTTTCAAAACAACCTCACCACAAATAGGTGACTCTACATAGATAGGAGATACTAACTAAGCCACCTCTAACCCCAAAACCGATGCAAATGCAGACGAGATAAATGAATGGGATGCACTCGTATCAATCAACACATTAGCAACTAAATTTCAAAACAAGAAGGTACCTCTCACTACTAAAGGCGCTGGTACAAGATCTGGGGTGGTAACAACATACACACACCTTGTAGGCCTCTGATCTACCTGCTCACCCCTCATAGCATAAGCCTGATGCACGGACTGAGCTGAAGAGGCTCCCTGATTGGCCCTCGAGGCCTGTGCTAACTGTGTTGGCTGGTGACTTTGTGTCTATCTCAAACTAGACGCACCTGGTGTGCCAAACCTCTTCATGTGCCCCGCCTACTGACACTGATAACAAGTGAGTGGTTGGCCTCTCCTACTCTGGCTCTGAGAACGAGCTGAAGATGATGCAGATCGCTGCACTCCTCCTCTCTACGGGCAAGCTGGAGACTTGTGGCCTAACTGGCTACATTTGAAACAAGTAAAGTCTCCCTATCCACCTCTCCCAGAACCCGAACTCAGCACTGGAAAAGTGGACCACGACTATGCACCTTGGGACTGTTGTGGGTTAGAACCCCTTTGTCGCTTACTGTTCCCCTACACCTTCTAACCCCTCCTAGAGCCCCTCATCCTCTCCTCCTGCGTCTGTATCACAGTCTCGAGATGAGCTATCGCCTCTACAAGGAGTCTATAGTCCCTAATTATTGACCCAACCACTCTGAACAAGAGCCCGGTCTTCAACCTCTTCTCAAACTCCAAGTAACGACACTCTCTGTCGCCACTAACTCTGGTGTAAACCTAGAGAGGCTAGTAAAGGCTATCTCAAACTCGGCCACTGGTGTGTTCAACTGCTTGAGCTAAGAAAACGGGTCCCTTAATTTCTCCCTAATAGTGGGAGGCAGAAACTTGTCCTGGAAGGCATTGACAAAGGCCTTCTAAGTCACTCCAATGCGTCCACGTGCATACTTCCACCATTGACCCGCATCTCTTTCAGCTGGAAGGATGCCAAGGTCACTCTCAACTGGTCGTCCTCGATGCCAAGCATCTCGAACGTTTTCACTATCTGTTCTAGCCACTCATCTGGCTTTAGTGCCTCCTTAGGATCACCCAAAAACTCATCCGAATTGGACCATAAAAAATTTTGCTTTAGAAAAGATGGCCTTGCCTCTGCTACTTGGGCCTAGACTTGATTCTCAGCCCTGAGAATGTCCATAGACTCCCGCAATACTCCGGCTATTTCATGGGCTAAGGTGCCCATGGCTTGTTGACCTACTAGTATAGCCACATTGGCCTGACTAGCCTCTTCCTCTTGTGTCGAAATTTCATCCGGTAAAGGCACCTCATGCCTTCTAGGTTTACCATGCCTACCACTACCACGTCCACGTCCACGTCCACGTCTACGTCCTAACATCCTAATAAAGATAATAAAAGAGATTAGCACATTTACAAATGTGCCGAAGCTAACTCACTCACGTCCTAAAGCGGTGGATAGCAGTAATTCACTCCACATAGGCATGTAGTCACATAAACACATACGAATTTCATTCCCAGATAACGACCGTCCCGCGGCATTGCCAGAGTTCTAATTAGAAACAGCAGTGATCAAGTGCCTTTCTAATAGGACTCCTAGAAACCCGTAGACTTGATCAACATCCTAGAAATTAAATCCAGTACCCATATAATCACATAAATATGTTATCACATAGCATTACAAACATATAAACATCTCTGTCAAGCGAGATAAACCCATTGTGGTAAAAACCACTTTCTACGTACCCAAAGTATTCAAACCTGGTACGCTCTGATACCAAGTTGTAACGCCCCTAAATAAATATAATAATCCACCTCTTATACGAAATTAGAATTGAAACAACATACTTTCATTCATTAAAGTTAACATACAAAAGATAACATATGCGATATACATTCATAAATGTCCTATCCTGAATCTACAACATGTATTACTAGTGATCAAAAGATGAAAGTTGAACAGATATTGAAATGCCCTAACGGCTTACATCTTTCCAAGTCATTCCTTGGTTACAACAAAATGAGTCTAGTTCAATACAGTTAAAGCCCTTGGCTATACAAATTAAATACATAAAATGAACCCTTGCTCCAAGTCTCTCCAAGCTACTGCCTTGGCAGAGGCAGGTCACCAGCACCTGAAAATGGTTTTTTCCCAATAGGGTGAGCCAAAACCCAGTAGGAACAATCTAACACAATATATGAATCTTAACAAAGATATATGCATGGAGTGCATGAACAATGCCCGTTATACAATCAATCATATCTTACAAGATCATAATATGCCAAATATTATATCCCAATCCATTTTATCTCAATTTCATTTATATCAATTCATTTCACCTCAATTCTTGAGACATGTTCATTATTATCCAGACAACCCAGCTGAGACTACAACTCAGTGGTTCTCTAACATGTACAATCATCATACAAATACTTCGATTTTCTATTTTACGGAAATTTCGTTTGCGGGAATCGACACCTATGTATACGCGCGACTTTCTGGACTTGCACCCAGGACACATAGGCCAACTTAATTTAATGGAGTCCATTATCTTTCTTCTCCCACACATGGAGTACATCTCCTTTCTCTCCCAAACATCATACATATGCAATGTATTAAAACATAGTCATATTCAATGACAACCAATAAGAGATTAGTTTCAATTCACCTAATCTCACGCATTTTCTACAACAATCATAGATATCCTCCACCGATAGCCAAAGCAGATATTTCTAAACAAATATACAATCTTCATAATAGATAAATTATTCAAATTTCCATAGATAAGAGATAACACGTATCCAACTACACCATATATATAAACGTCCATCCAATTTCATATTTTCAATATCAATTTCACTATTTGTACAAATTAATTATTTGAAACTTTCTAGGGCAAAACCTCATTTTCCTCAAATTCCAAGCCTTGTGTCAAACTCAACAAATTTAACACAACACATCCTTATTTCACACACCCATGACCATTTCCAATACTTTTATTCAAAAACCCCTCTTTTGATTTTAAACAAAAACCCAGGGTTTGTCTAAAAGTTTCCCCAAATCTCAATATTGTTTACAGAATAACTAATAGCTAACTTAAAAACTACATGAGAGTGTAGAAAATCCTTACCTTAAGTTTAGAAGGCCAAGAGAGAAGTGAAGAAACTCCAAAGATACCGAAACCAAGATTGATTCAGATCAAAACGTAGCTCTTGAGGTGCTTTACCTTTTTAACAAAAGCACAAGGGTGGAGAGATCACTAGATCTAGATAAAATAGTAGAGAGAAGGTATGTTCTAGAGAGAGAATCTCAACTTTAAGCTTTGGAGAGAAATAGATCTCAAAAAGTAATGTAAAATGACCTTTTTACAAGCTGATATACGCACAGTCCGCTCGAGAACAAGAATTAACGCTCAGCGTCAGACACATTCTTCCGCTCTAGCGCAAGAAATGACACTCGAGCGTAGAATACACATATTCAGAAGTTTTTTAGACGAAGAACATCGCTCGAGTGCCCACCCGCTCGAGCGTAGAATACATTCTCCCAATAGTTTTGCAGGCCTGTAAAAATACTGAGAGTTTGCAAAGCCCGCTTGAGCGCAAGAAGTGCCACTCAAGCAGAAGACCAAAAATCTAGGAAACTAAAATTTGAAAACCAAGCAACCAACTTGTTTCAAACGCAACCACTACAATCCAACAACCAAAATTAAGGAAAATTAAGGGAGAAAAAGACATGAACAACAATACTAAGCCTTAAAACCCGAGTCCATAATACAAAATGGGTTGAGTGTAAACCAGAAACGCTATACTAATTAAAATTTTATTTCAAAATAAAACCTTAAATTTTTATTCTATATTTAAAAAGTGGGTGTTACCTCTTAGGGTGAATTTTCTTTATAAGGATAAGAGTAATTATCTACAGTATTTTCTTATTTATCTTCTAAAATGATTACGTGTGATTGCCTTAATCTAATATTATATGTCAGATTTTGTTTAAAAATATTAATTAATTGTTTTGAAGTTTTTCACTAAGTTCTTTTTTATAATTTAATTAATATATTATTTTTTTTCTATTATTATTTGAAGAAAAATGTTGTTATTTAAATTATTTAATTATACTTTTTCAGTATATCTAATACTTATATAATTTTGTTGGCAATGCTGACAAATCAGACTTTAATATTAATTTAATCACACAACGAAATAAAATGCTTAATAGAGACAAAATAATAAAATTTGTAATTAGGCAGGGTCTTTTACGAATTTATAATACTTACGAGCATATATTTTAATTTAATAATTATTTTGGAACAAAATAGATTTGAGTTAAATATTTTTGGAATTTAATAGATTCAATTGGTAGTTTAGGAACTAAATATATTTTGATTTATATACTTTATGGACTTAGGAAACTCAATTGATAGCTTAGGAATTAAATAGATAATTTTATGATAGTTTATGCATAGAAAGTGTAATAAATCCTAGTGTAATGTACCCTATATGTTATTGGAAACCCAAAACCCAATTTAGAACCTCTCTAGTGGCCGCAGTTAAAATGGCTTTGACATTTTTTTATGATAGCGTAACTTGTTATTTTGTCACAATTAAGTATCAAATTCAATTAATTTTTAAACTTTTCAACCATTGAATTGATAGATGTAGTAAATTAAAGTTAATTATACATAAGAGATATAGTGAATGTTATTCAAATGATAAAATTTGAATAATTGACTTAATTTTAATTATTTTTTATTATTATTGATTTTTTTGTGATTTGTAGATTTTTTTATAATTTTAAAATTTTTAATAGAATTTTGATTTGTAAAAATTGTGAATTTTTTTTTTTAGTAGGAAATAATGAAAATTAGTGAAAAAGTCCATTTTGAGCAACCTGTTTAGCATAGATCCTATAAATATATTTGTAATCCGATAATTACTATATACTCATCTGAAAGGAAAATACTATACAAGTCTACTTTCTAAACACATTGACGTGTCAATATGATGATTGATTAGAAAATAGTATATTTTATTTACAAACCCACTTTCTAGAAAAATAAAATGATATAGAAGCTCACTTTCTAAATCTATTTAAAAATAATATATTTTATTTATTAGGAATTGGATTCTTTTCAATTAAAAAATTTAACTGGATGGTTTTCTTTGGCTCACTATAAACTCATTTTGGATTTGTTTCGATGATTCAAATTGTTTATTTTGTATGATTTTTCGAGAAGATCATGCACACTAAAAATCAAGTCGATCCGATATTGGGAGCTACTTATTCGGAACACATTTGCTTGAAAAATAGTTAACAGATAGCATAATTTTGAAAATAGTCTGGTAATTATTTTTCAAACAAAATGTGTTCCGATCGAATAACTCGCAATATCAAATCGATGTTTTCCTCATTTTTTCTACCTAAGACAATAGTCATAACTGCTATAATGTAGGCAGAAGAAAGCAAGAATGAGAAATAAAGGAAAAGAGAAGAATAATGTCATTTCAAGCATGTCACAATATTTAAAATGCCACGTGTGAGACACATATTAAATTTTCACTGGTTATGTAACGTCATTAATAGAATGTTCACATTAATACAAATTAATAATTTAATGTGAAAAAATAACAATTTTTAGTTTAAGGGGACAAAATCATTATGGATGATAATAGTTCAAGGGTAAGGTGTAACTATAAGAAATGGTTTGAAAATTTGTTTGGGAAAAAACAATTTTTTCCAAACTTTGGTCTAATTTTTAGGTGGGACCCATGCCCAAAGTTGGCGGGTCTAAGTGCAACGCGTTCTTTGCCACGTAACGATTCACGTCGTATATTTGGTTGCTCAAAACCATTATCGGGTGAATGGGAAATTGAAGCCGAAGTGAGCTCCATGGAAATGGTATATTGGTGAAGTTTCCATAAAGAATGGTTAAGTTTTGTCCCACATTGCTTTGGTGGGTAAACTTTGTGTGGGTTTATAAGGATTGGGTTTGGAATTTGGGGAGAGCCCTAAGGGTACCCAAGTTTTGTGGAAGGGTGAGGTTATGGGCAAAGTGGGCTGGACCCATTGGACCCAAAACAAACACACATGTGTGCCGCCGTTTGTCCAGTTGGTCGGGTTAGGCTTGTCTTTTTGGGCCAAAAAATAATTTAATTTAATTAAATTCTTTTGAATTTCAATTTGGAAAAATTCAACGTTAATTCATTTAGTCCAATACACCTTTCCTTTTTAATTTAAATTCGAACAGGTTTTTTTAACTGTTCAAACAGATTTGTATCTGTTTAATTCAAACCTATTTGTTCAATTCAAACCAGGCAGGTTTTTTACCTATCCGAACAGGTACCATACCTGTTAGATTCAAATCTGAAAAGCCACCATGCACATATAAATAGATAAGTCCCTCATTTGATTTTTCACTCAATTTTCGTTCTTCTCTGCTGCTATTAATCTTTGCATTTTGCTGCGTTATTTTACCTGTGAGAAAGAGTGTAAACACAAAGTGTGTTTGCTACGAATAGTTTGTAGTGCTGCTACTATTCATTTTTGGTCATTTTATCCTGAGAGATAGATGTCCACAATATGAAAACACCGTGGAGAGGACGAATATGTCTTAAGGACACATTGTTTAATACAGGATATAGCGACCAATCCTTAATATCTTATATTTATTTATGGGGTTTCATTATTTTGGTAACCTCTTGGTCATAAATGGAGGTTAAATAGAATTCATGAACTTGGTTAATGGTCATTATTTTGGTGTAACCATTTTCTTAGTTAATGGTCATTATTTTGGTGTAACCATTTTCTTGTTTAATGGTCATTATTTTGGTGTAACTATTTTCTTGTTTAATGGTCATTATTTTTGGTGTAACTGTAAGGTCTAATGGCCTGTTATATATCAGTAGGCAGCAGCGGGTTAAACATCATTTTTTTTCATCATCTTTTCTTTTGAAACCCTAGAGCTGACTTTCTCTCTCTAAACTTGTCTTCTCTCTAAGAATTGATCTGCCTAGGGTGAGTATCTAACCTTAGTCCTTTATTAAAAAGATAAAGTAGGTTGAGGGCTTCGTTTTAATCTGAGAAACTTGGGATTTGGAGCACGTTGGTTTTTGGTCATCATCTCCGTTTGAGTTCCTCATTTCGAGGTAGGGATACCCTACTCCATCTTATAGGTTTTGACATAAGTTTTGGTCATTTTGATATGTTGGCGTTGTTGGGTGATTTTGGGAAAAGTTAAGATTTGATTTGTAATTTAAGCGAAAAGGGGGTTTTCCATATATTAAACTCCATGTGTTAGTAGGTTTTCCATATATTAAACTCCATGTGCTAGTAAGACTTGAAAAATGGCATAGATAGTGTCAAATAGAGAAAATTGAACCTTAGGGTTAATTTTGGTGAAAGGGAAAAAATGCCCGAATTGTTGTAGTAAATTAATTGATATAATTAATTTGGGAAAAATATGGGTTTTAGTTGAAATCCATGAAATTGGGAAATTGTTGATTGAATGGTGTGGTTGAATTAATTTATCACCCACTTATATAAATGTTGATATTATATCCGTTTAATGCATTTATTTTCTGTTTAGAAATAACTGTTTTGGGCTATCGGTGGAGGATAGTCGTGATTGTTGTAGACATTGCATGTGGATTAGGGAAAACTGAAACTAATTACATTGAATAGGTCATTGAATATGACAGTTGAATTAATACAGCACATACATGTATTGATTGAATATTGTATATGACAAGTGTTAAATACATTGTATATGCATATTGTTTGGGAGGAGATAGGGGATGTGCTCTATGGTTTGAAGGAAGATAGAGGATGGACTCTCAAACCTGTTTGGGAGAAGAAAGGAGATGGACTCCATTAGTACAGCAAATATGTGTACTTATTGATGTATGGAAGTATTTTAGTACAGCAAATATGTGTACTTATCGATTTATGGAAGTATTTTATTATGAGCCTTAGCCTCATTTAATTGTTGATATTGGAAGTAATTTTAATATGAGATGTAGTCTCATTATATTGTTTGGCCAGGTTCTGAGCCATGTCTGTATAAAATGGAAAATTGGGTAAATAATGGAAAGTGAAACGTATCATGGACATAGTGGTCTTGAAACTGTATTGTGATGTAATTGATTTATAAGAGTAACCATCTATTGAATGCTATTGCTTTAGTCAATGCTTATATATGGTTTAGTATATCTCTGCTGGGCTGTGGCTCACCCTATATGGGAACATCATTTTCAGGTCCAGGTGATATGCTACCTCCAAGGACTTAGCTTGGGAGGATTTGGAGTTGGAGACTCTTTTTAGTTATTTTTGTCATTTTGATATTACATGTAAATTCAAGCCAAGGGCTTAATCTGTAGTTGAGTTAGTACTCATTTCTTTTGTGTCCAAGTGTTGGTTGGAAAGATGTAAGCCCGTAGGCATTTACTTTCGTTATTACAAGTAATGTCTTCTTTTAAGAATATTCTGATGAATGGAAGAATGTTTGTTTCTTTTTGTCAATACATGTCAATATTATTTATTATGGGTTTAATTTGAGGGCGTCACACAGGACTTGATCAAAATTTGTTCCAAAAAATAATAAGGTAAGTAATTAATTTGCTTTTCGTTTTATTATTTTTTCCTTTTTCAAATTTTGATTTTGTTTTTGTAACAAAATAAGAATCTATTGTTTTATTTTATTTTATATACTATTTTGATTTTTGTAATCAAATAGTTTCTCTTTTTCTTTGATTCTTTCTTTGAATACATTGAAGATTGTCCAACAATCTTAAGACAAATTATTTTGGTGTCTTCATTGTATTTATTTTCTGTGCTTTCACAAAGGGATATTCTGGTTGGAAAATACAAATAGCAGTCATATATCGTTTGATAAATAGTAGTAATATACTGTTTGTCATTAACAATTTTAGAATTAATTTATGTAGTAATGTTACAGAAAATTATTGTGTAGTATTTTATTTTTCTGGTTTTAGTAACTAGAAAAGTAAAATTATTTTGTGTTATAATTTATTTTCTAATTTTAGTAACTAGAAAACTAATTTGTGTTTTGGTTTTTCTGATTTTTGTAATAAGATATTATGGCTACTGCAACTGAAAGTGGTACTCCAATTATTACAGCGACTCCGGTCCCTATCTAGAACCATGTTCAAGTTCCAATAAATCATGGAGAAAAACCAGAAAAATTTAATGGCACTAAGTTTAAGAGATGGCAACAAAAAATGTTGTTCTATCTTACAACTTTGAATCTTGCCCGTTTCTCCGTGAAGAGGCTCCAGTGCTTAAGGAGGATGAAAGTGATCGGCAAGTTATTGCCGCTGTAGATGCTTAGAAACATTCTGATTTCCTGTGTAAAAACTACATCCTCAATGGCCTAGACAACATGCTGTATAATGTTTACAGCCCTCTGAAAACAATAAAAGAATTATGGATTCTTTGGAGAAAAAATACAAGACAGAAGATGTTGGCACAAAAAAATTTATTGTTAGTAAATTTCTGGACTTTGTTATGGTAGACTCCCAAATGGTAATTTCTTAAGTTCAAAGGTTTCAATTAATTTTGCATGATATTCATGCTAAGGGTATGTCTCTTAGCGAGTCTTTTCAAGTCGCTGCTTTAGTGGAAAAATTACCACCAGCTTGGAAAGATTTTAAAATTATTTAAAACATAAACGCAAAGAGATGACCATGGATGAACTTATTGTAAGACTAAGAATTAAGAAAGATAACCATAAGGCTGAAAAGAGGAATGGTAAAAACCCTATTGAGTCCAAGGCTAATGTGGTTGAACAAGTGCCCAAACCACATAACAAGAAGAGGAAGTTCGTTGGAGATGGTCCTAAACAAGGTAACAACAATGGCAATAAAAAGTTTAAAGAAAAATGCTATAACTGTGGCAAGACTGGACATTGTGCCTCTGATTGCCAACCCTTAAAAAGGATCGCAAAAGTATAAGCAAGAAGACTACCAATCAAGCCAATGTGACAGAACTAGATTACATCTCCGATGAGGTAAATGGCATCAATCGCTCTGCTATGGTGTTTGAGGCTAATTTGGTTGGAAATCCCAAGGAATGGTGGGTTGACACAGGAGCAACTCGTCACATTTGCACAGACAAGAAGATGTTCACTACATATAATGAGGCTGTAAATGGTGAACAACTTTTCATAGGAAATTCTTCTGCTTTTACTGTGGCTAGACAAGGAAATGTGATTTTGAAGATGATATCGGGGAAGGAACTTACCCTCAACAATGTGCTGCATGTACCAGACATCCGGAAGAATTTAGTTTCTGGTTCTTTGTTAAGTAAGAATGGTTTTAGGCTTGTATTTGAGTTTGATAAATTTGTTTTAACAAAGAGTGGTATGTATGTTGGTAAGGGATACATGAGTGATGGTCTCTTCAAGTTGAATGTAATGACTGTTGTACCAAAACTTGATATTAATAAGAATAACACATCTTTTGCTTATATTCTTGAGTCAAATTTATGGCATTGTAGATTAGGACATGTAAATTTTGATGCTTTACGTAGATTAATTGGTTTGGATTATATACCAAAGTTTGAAATTGATCCTAATCACAAATGTGAGATTTGTGTAGAAGGGAAACTAAGCCTCCATTTAAATCAGTTGAAAGAAAAACCAAACCTCTAGAATTAATTTATACTGATGTATGTGATCTTAAATTTGTCCCAACTAGAGAAGGCAAAAAGTATTTCATAACATTTAACGATGATTGCACAAGATATTGTTATGTACATTTACTTAAAAGTAAAGATGAAGCCTTGGAAATGTTTAAACTCTACAAAACTGAAGTTGAAAATCAAACTTGGTAAAATCATTAAAATGGTTAGAAGTGATAAGGGTGGTGAATATGATGCACCCTTAAATGAATTTTATGCACAACATAGCATTATTTATCAAACTACAGCACCCTATTCTCCACAACAAAATAGAATTGTTGAAAGGAAGAATAGAACCCTTAAAGAAATGATGAATGCCATGTTACTAAGTTCAGACTTACTGCAGAACTTGTTGGGGGGGGGGGAAGCAATATTGTCTGCTAATTATGTTCTTAACAGAATACCTCACAAGAAAACTAACAGCACTCCTTATGAATTGTGGAAAGGTCGACCATCTTCTTACAAATACTTAAAAGTGTGGGGGTGTTTGCAAAAGTAGAAGTTCCTGTTCCGAAAAAGACTAAGACAGGACCAAAAACAGTGGATTGTGTGTTTATTAGTTATGCTCAGAATAGTAATGCATATCAGTTTCTGACTTATAAATCAGAAATACCTAATATAAATGTGAACACTATTATAAAGTCAACAAATGCTGTGTTTTTTGAATATGTTTTTCCTTACAAAAAATGACAGGAATAAGTTCACAGAAAATAACTTATGATTGTACAAAAAGTCAAGAGACTAATGATAATCAAACGTAAGAGACTAGTAATGGTCTTGACCAACATGATTTATCTGATGATGAACCAAGACGAAGTCAGAGAGTGAGAATATCAAAATCCTTTGGTCCAGATTTTCTGGCATACCTGTTACAAAATGAACCTCAAAGCTTTAAGGAAGGAATGACAGGTCCTGAAACACCTTTGTGGAAAGAGGTTGTTAATAATGAAATTGAATCCATTATGCAAAATCATACTTGGGAATTGGTGAATCTTCCACTTGGTTCTAAACCTCTTGGATATAAATGGATATTCAAGAGAAAAATGAAAGCAGATGGTTCAATAGACAAGTATAAAACAAGACTTGTGGTAAAAGGTTATAGACAAAAGGAAAGTCTGGACTATTTTGACACATATTCCCCTATGACAAGGATAACATCCATTCGCATGCTTATTGCTGTAACATCGTTGTATAATTTAGAGATATATCAAATGGATCTTAAGACAACTTTCTTAAACGATGATCTAAATAAAGAGATCTATATGAAGCAACCCGAAGGGGTTATAGTGCCAGGGCAAGAGAAGAAAGTTTGTCGGCTTGTAAAATCTCTTTATGGATTAAAACAAGCTCCTAAACAATGGCATGAAAAATTTGATCATTCTATACTTACTAATGGGTTTAAGATAAACTAATGTGACAAGTGTGTCTATGTTGAAAACACTAACAAAGGTTATGTTATCGTTTGTGTTTATGTGGATGACATGCTTATCATTGGAAGAGTCAAAACATGATTAAATCAACTAAGCAAATGCTGAACAAAAGATTTGATATGAAAGATATGGGGGTCACAGATGTAATATTAGGAATGAAAATTACTAAAACATCTGATGGATATGCATTATCTCAATCTCATTATATTGAGAAAATTCTTGGTAAATATATCAAGGATGATGTGAACATAGCTAGAACACCTGTAGACACCAGTCTTTATTTATCAAAAAATAAAGGTGATGCATTGTCTCAGCTAAAATACTCCAAAATCATTGGAAGCCTAATGTACCTAATGAATTGCACGCTTTTCGATATAGCTTATGCTGTCAGCAAATTGAGTACGTACACTAGTAACCCCGGAAAAGACCATTGGAAAGCGATCATTCGGGTTCTTAGATATCTAAGATTTACCCGTGATCATGGTTTGAACTTTACTAGATATCCTGTAGTACTAGAAGGTTATTGTGATGCCAATTGGATATCGAATACTAAAGATTCAAAATCCACTAGTAGATATGTCTTTACTCTAGGTGGCGCTGCTGTTTCTTGGAAATCCACGAAACAAACATGCATTGCATGATCCACAATGGAATATGAGTTCATCGCTTTAGAAAAAGTAGTAGAAGAAGAAAAATGGCTTCGCCACTTCTTAGAAGACATTCCAATGTGGCCAAAACCTATGCCAACTATTTGCATTCATTGTGATAGTCAATCAGCAATAGGCAAGGCAAAGAGTCATATGTATAATGGTAAGTCACGACATATTCATCATCGACATAATACCGTAAGGCAATTGCTCTCGAATGGATGTAGACATCCCATTTTTTACCGCCCTTAAGATTTGGGCGCTTTATTCCAAACACCGATGATGAAAGTTATGCTGTGTAATCTTTTGAATTCTCAGTGAAGAAATTTGGATTCAAGCTCTAATCCCAAACCTTGCACCCCATTTTGGCCAAACTATTTTAGACCTTAAAACCGTCATTTCAAAATATTTTTCCAAATGCTTTTACGATGTTCTGAGGCTCGCATTTCGTTTAAAATATTGTACTTTCAGTAAACCGAGTAAGGACAAAGTGGAGATACATGAAAGAGAGGTGAACTCTTTGAAAAATATTTAAAACATCTTATTTATAGGTTTGGAACTGAAGAAAATAGGAGGGGAGGGAAGAAAACTAGTTTAGGAAGAGGTTGAGCATCAAACCGTTGAGAAAGAATGAGCAATCTTCACTAAATTAGGCATATATCTTTGCACACTCAGGATTTAGATGTGAGGCTATGACCATTGGAAAGTAAACTTTTGAGGCTTCAATTTAGACTCAAGAATTACCTAAAATCGAGTCCAGATGAGGGAGATACGCTCGTTTGAAGTCAGACCTAAATGCAGATTTTTGGACCCAGTCGGGTCCATTTAGAACCGGTCGTGCCTCATTAAGGCACGGTTGGGTCTCAATGACTAGAGTTGCTTTTTAGGCCTGGTCGTGTGTTTTTGAGCCCGGCTGGGTCTCAATGGTGCCAAACAGACAGCTGGCGGGAATTGAACAAATATCTTTGTTTGAAGATATTTTTGACCAAATTGGATCAAATTCTATAAATAGGACCTCCCACTTCAGATTTTAAGGTTAGAAAACCTTCCAAGAGGCTTAGGCATTGGTAGAACATCCATCTTCCTTCCAAAGGCTTCCTTGACCTCATATCACCTTTTAGCTATACATATACAATACATACACCATTAGAGCTTGTTCTTGAGCTTTTGGTTGAGATTTCAACCTAAGTTTCACAAACTTGAGGGTGTTTAGGATCAAGTTTGTTTAACTACAAGCATCCTTTCTTTCAAGAGGTATAAATTTTGCATCTTCTTCCTTACTTCTCTCTCACTCTTTTCTTCTATTTCCTTGCTTTATACACTATTTTTGGATTGGTTTGAGGGGTTGAAATATGTGATTAAAAGTTACAAAAAGTGGAGGGGTGGGCTTTGTTCCATAGCTTTTTCTCTATTCTTTTTACTTACTTTCTCTTGCTTTTGCCACTATTTTCTTGGCTTACAAACTGATTTTCAGAGTTTGAAAGAGGCTAAAAATCATGCTTTGAGGGTTCAAAAGTGGAGGGTTAGCCATCCCTCCTTGTTCTTGTTTACTAGCCTTGTTGTCTTTGTTTATTGTTTACCTTTTTAGGCTCTTTTCATGCACTTTGAGCCACTATTTTGAACCTATTAGACGTTGTTTTAGGGTTGTCCTAGGTTGTTTAATTAATTCATGCTTTGATTATTTTGCTTGTTGTCTCATATGTTCACATACATAGCTTGTTGCATGTTGTTCTAGCTTATCTTTAAGTAATTTCCATGTTAAGATGCTTTATTTTAATAAGCAATTTATTATCCATTTTTTTCATTTGAGAGTTGTTTCAACCGGTTGATGGTTGTTCAAAACATAAGCTAAAGATCCATGCTTAATGACTTAATCTCTATGGAGGTTCATTGCCAATGGTATAATCTCTCTCTCATGTCGAGAATCACTTCCCGTTTGACATGCTTCTCATTTAGGGGATGCAATCATCACCTTGGACTTAATGAACTAAAGAATGGAAAAGTCTAAAAATTGCTAAAATGAACCAACCCACATAAAGAAAATGAGTTATATTGCTTGGATTCGGCCGAATGTTATGCCAAGTCTATTGTGTCAAGGGTTGTCTTACATCAATTCATGATGTTTCGATGAGCCTTGAAGCGTTCCTACCTCCCTCTTTGAGCTTACTCCATGATAGGAGGGAGGGGTGGTTATTGATTCATTTCATTCATTAATTTTTGTCCAAAATCATGCCCTAACTCATCAAGCAATCAATTTTCTCATTGATGGTTTTGGAAATAACTTCGTTCTTCTCTTGAGGCTTACCATGAGAGAGAAGAGTAGAAGGGACAAACAGAGTTTAGAACTGCTCTGTCTGCACTGTTTTCATTTTAGAGCACAAAAATAGGATTTTGCATAAAATTAAGGCACGGTCGGCCTTATTTGGGCCAGACCGGGCTTCATTGGGGGCCGGCTGACCATCAATGTTTGGTCAGTAGTATGTTTTGCAGAAAATATAGAGTAGTGACTGAAGGTGAAATAGAGCAGACCTAGGCAGACAGAGCTGTTCTTGGACACTGTGCACGCAACCCTTGTTCATCCTTGTTTACATCAATGTTGTATTTAATTATTATTGTTGTAATTATTATTATTATTGTTTATTTGTAATTATTATAGCTAGTTAACTTAGATAGCTAATCCATTTCTTTGGTATTCATTAGAATTTGTAATAAGTAATTAGCTTAGCTTATTCATTCATTCATTTTTGTAATAATTAGTTTAATTCGGACTCTCGGACATTGATTCGCACCCTCTTGCACGAGGGCCAACATGTAATAAGTTGTATGTCTTCCAACCCCACGTCTTTTTCCCTTTTACTTATTTTCTTATGATGGTTAGTATAGAACATAATTTTTCAAAATTAGAATTCTTATGATTCGCATCCATTGTCTTACATGCATCCAAGGTTCGGCTTATCATACTAACCTAATGTCAATTCGAATTCATTTCTTGAATACGTGATTCATCACATGTCTTGAATGGAATCATATGCCATGTTCATAGTCAAGTCTATTAATTGCATATCGCATGTGTTGCATTAGTCATTTTGCATTTGTAGGATCATTCATTTTTTTTCAAACTCTTTTATTTCTTTTGGCTTGTCTTGGAGTACTAGGTGAGCATTTATTACTTTAGCATATCGCATGCGTGTGATTGTTGTCATGTCAAGCATGAATACCATGAGGCTAATTGCTTACATGATATACCTTTTTGAATGCCAGTGGATGAAGGCTAATTGCTAAAATTGGGATAAATTGATTAATGTACAAACTCACATTTTCAAGTGGCGAGTATCAAAAACAATTTTCAAACAAACATAAAGTTAAAGCGTTCTAATTTTTGCAAATTAGTTTATACTTGTGTGCAACACATAGTAATGTTAGTCTAAAAATCGGAACAAGAGCATATAATGTAAATAAAAAATCACATCATGATTAGTAGAGGCTGATCTTTGATCGGGCGAGTGGGGTGTGCAATTCATGACCTTCCCCTCTCGTACCTAAGTTCCTATGCCGAGACACTTTTGGTGATGACGAATAAGTGGCTTTTGGCATGAGTCACGGGTTTCCTAAATTTTCCAAAAATATTTAGGTGGCGACTCTGTAATCTGGCAAAATAGTCCATTTTTTGTATTTGATTTAAACATCGATTTTCTAAAAGAATTGCTAGATTTGGACTCTTTTTTGTAACGACCCCAAAATGCGTATCAAAAATTATCTTTATTTAATTATGGGTTAATGTGCTTTAATTTAATTATATCTGTTTGAATTGAGGAATTATCTGTTGAGTTACGACTTTGAAATTGAAATTGCCGACTTTCATGGGTTCAAAAACTAAAATTGAGTACATGGATATGTTAATGGGAATTTTTAGAGCTATTTGGGAAGGTTAATTGAAAATTTATTTTGTCTGATTCGTTAAGGTGTGTTTGGGTGGTTTAATTGCAACTTTGCACTGCAAATTGAAGGCCTTAGAGGCTTCAGAAACCAGAACGGAGTATATAATTATAATCAGCATGATTTTTAGGATTTAATATGAAGTTTCGTAAAAAATTGATTTAGAATGAATTAAATTAGTTTTCATTAAATATTATATTATATATATATATATATGTGTGTATATGTATATGGGCCTTGCTTGGCTCAACAAAAAGAAAAAGAGGAGAGAAAGATATTTTGAGAAGGAGAGGGTTCTGGAGAAGAATCGAGAGAGACAAAACGAGAGAGAGAGAGAGAGAGCGAAAGCTTTAGGGAGAGAAAGCTTTTAGAGAGAGAAAGAGAGCTTAGCAGTTATGGAATTTGAAGATAAAATTGAAGAAGGACTTGAAGAGATTTAAGGGAAAAGCAAGGATTTGAACTAAGGTATGGAAATCTATCTTGAATCCTTATGATTAATTCATCAATTTCATGAAATCATAAAGAGATTAGAAGATTTGAAACCCATTTGGGTTAGGGTTTTGTGTTATGTATTTAATTGAGCTAAATTTAAGAAATTAGAACTTTGGTCCTTTGATTTTGTTTATGATTGGAGTTCAATCTTGTGAATAACATATGAAATGAACTCTAGAATGTCCATACAACAAGATTTATGCAAGGATGAAGTGTATTTTGTGGGTTATGGTTTGGTACTCTTAAGATTATGAAAGATGAAACATTGATTTTGAACTTGAGGCAAAAATTGATGTGTTTGAGATAAGATTGCACTTGAATATTGTTGGGTTATCATGTTTTTAAGTGATTAGAGTTGAACCCTAAGTGGAAAATGGAGAAATTCAGTTTGAAACCAACAGATCTTGCTCGGACAAATTTCCTCACCTAGCGTTGCACGTACGGCGGGGCTTCCCACACGTGCGAAAGTCCATTTCTAGCACCCAAATTGATTCTGAAATAAAAGCACGTTGTCCCGCGTGTGCGGCCCAATTCCAGCACGTGCGGCCCTGTTTCCCGCAGGTGCAGGGCACCCCCTGTTCTAGCCCAACTTCAAATAAACATATCTCCCTCATCCGGACTCCGCTTTAAGTGATTCTTGAGCCTAAATTCAACCCCCGGAAGTCTAGTTTCCAATGGTGGTGGTCTCATATCCAAATTCTAAGTATGCAAATAGATATTCCCAAATTAGTGAAGGTTGTTCAGTTTCTATCTACTCGTTTCATGCTATTTTTTCTCCTAACCCAGTTTCCTTTCGTTTCTTCCTATTTTCTTTGATATGAATTATGACCCATTGAAGACTAATGATTTTAGGACCAATATAACTAATTATTTAAAGAGCAAAGTAATGGATCTGTTTATTTGATTAAGAAAAGATTAAGAGAAGTAACTTTGATCAAGAGAGTAATTCTATGTTCGATATGTTGTGCCATGCAATTGTGTTTGTAGGTCAAGTCAAGGACATCGCCCAACTATTACCAGAAGCCCATCAAAGTGAATAATAATATTGTAAAGATATGTTCATTTATATTTATTTCGATACATAAATGTTGTGATGTTTTGGAATTATGTTTTATGCGAATGAAAGAGTTACAAGAACTGTGATACGGAATATGGATATGAAATGTGAATTGTTGGTAATATGATATGGTGGGCCCAAGGCCGTTCTGTTTATGCTATGACATGATATGAATTGTTTGATCTTTAAGACCTATTGATTGTTGGTATGGAACAAAGTGCTGTACGGAACTAAGTGCTACAATAGGAGTCACCTCTAGAATTCGTACGAGTCACCTCTTGGGTCCATACATACATGAACTGGGCCCAAGGAGAGGTGGAGACATGTCGATGTTCCATTTACTCCATGATAAGATATAGTGATACGATATAAGAGGTGGAGACATGTCGATGTTCCATCTACTTTGTAATAAGATACAATGATACAACACGATATTTTTGGACCTAAAGTCGTTCATAAAATATGATATAAATACAAATGTTTTTTATATTGCTATATGACTCATGTTTACGAAGTGCTATTTTATATGAATTAATAGATGTCCTATTTTGAAATGTGACTTTAACCCTTTGTATAAGTGGGTGTACCACGCATTACGTAAAATGTTTTATAATGGTTTCAAATATGCATTCCATTTGAAAAGCATGGATTTTGATATGATAAATGTTTCAAAACTATGACATATGTTTTCCTAATCTTAAGGACATCATTCATTAACCTCTTTACTTTATTATCACTCACTTGGCATTAGCTCACCCCTTTTACTTTATATATATATGTAGATGAGCCATCGAAGGATCAACATTAGCGTTTGTATCGAAGTCCACCTCACTGTCAAGCCACTTGAGTTACACCTCTGTGTCGAGGCTTTAACTTTGTATTGTAGAATTATGTATTTCATTGAGTCTTATGTATATGTATGTGAGATCTGTATAAGTTCAGTGTTATATATGTAAATATGGAAAGTGTATTTAAATGCTTAAATTAATTTAAGTCTTCATGTATGCACAAGCTCAATGGGCATTTTCAACATTTTGGTATTTGCTTCCGCTTAAGGCCCCGTATTTGAATAAAAATTTATAAAATTTTGTTTTGAGGCCTAAGTACAGGCCGGTCATGGACCAAACTTTTAGGGGCAGGTTTGGGTTGTGACACTTTTCGTGTTTCACTGTTTCACATTGCACTTGTGAAATCAGATTTAGAACCACAAGAGTCCGAACTGTAGGGCTAGTCGTATCTGAAAGGAGCACGAAAAGTCAAGCTACAATGGAATAATCTCAATAGATTATATAAAATCTAAAGAGAATATTGCGGATTCGTTAATGAAAGGTTTGACTAAAGAGCAAGTGTATAGTTCATCAAAGGGGATGTGATTAAAGCCTATTACTTAAGAGTCATCATAATGGTAACCCTACTTATATGACTGGAGATCCCAAGAACTAAGTTCAAAGGAACAACTAAGTTATGTGTGGCTCGCCAGAAATCACCAAGGGATTAAAATTCCTTATCCATTCCTATGATAGAGTGATATCTGCAATATGTGTTGTATGCAAGGGTTTAAGGATAAGCTTTGCTTTTAATGATTACTTATATCTTGATTTAGGCATAAAAATCAAGACAAGTAGAAGAGATACTCACAATAAAAATCACCTATATGAGTGTCGAATTGGGGTCAGTTCTATGAGAATGAAGAGGCTAAATTCTTTAAAAGCACTCATGACCAACCACGAGCATTCAAGGCCAAAATGAACACAACCGTGAGAACCACGATGTGTTAGAAGATATTTTGTGTGAAATCTATTGTCTTGGCTTACACAAACGACCGAACAATTCAAGGCATCGCGTCTATTGGTTAACTAGTAAGTCCGATAGATTACTAGGGAAGGTTCAACGCCGAAAGCTACCTATCCTGATGCAATATATTTTTGATTTATACTCTTTCAATAAATTTTGCATATTGTTGCATTTCCGTTGTCATCAAATTCCATTTATGTGGGGGATTGTAAGAAATGGTTCGAAAATTTGTTTGGGAAAAAATAGATTTTTTCCAAACTTTGGTCTAATTTTTAGGTGGGACCCATGCGCCAAAGTTGGCAGCTCTAAGTGGCAACGTGTTCTTTGCTGTGTAACGATTCACGTCATATATTTGGTTGCTCAAAACCATTATCAGGTGAATGAGAAATTGAAGCCAAAGTGAGCTCCATGGAAATGGTATATTGGTGAAGTTTCCATAAAGAATGGGTTAAGGTTTGTCCCACATTGCTTTGGTGGGTAAACTTTGTGTGGGTTTATAAGGCTTGGGTTTGGAACTTGGGAGGGCCACAAGGGGTACCCAAGTTTTGTGGAAGGATGAGGTTATGGACAAAGTGGGCTAGACTCATTGGACCCAAAACAAACACACAGGCGCCGTCGCCGCTGTTCGTTCGATCAGTTGGTGCGGGCTGGGCTGGGCTTGGGCGTGTGGTGTTGTAGGCACCCCATTTTTGACTGCCAGCAAGACTTGTGCGCTTTGTCCGATATACTCGACGATGAAAATAGTATTGTGCATGATCCAACTTCTTAACCAAGGTCGGGCACTCAAAACAATCTCAAACCTTTCATATTTACATTGATTGAACCCCTGAATTTTATTTTTAACCTTGTACTAACCTACAGTGAGCCTAAAATAGAGAAATAGGGGAAACACTTTTGGGCCCGACTATGCCTCATTGAGGGTCGGCCATGACTCGATGGCGATAGGCACTGTTCTGGGCGAGAACTTGCCAGCTGTCCATTTTTGGAGATATTTCCGGCTTGTTTTTCTCAAATTCTATAAAAACGAGGTTATACCTTTGTTTTGGTGGTTGAACAATTTCAAAAGAGTCTATATACATATTGAGAGCTCCTTCTTCTGGTGCAAGTCATATTTTGAGCAAGCTTACCACCCTTAAACCATCTCCATACTCCGTACACACCCTCAAACCTTAACCTTGGAACCTTGGTTGAACCTTGAGGAGTACAATTCAAGCTTGAGAGTATGTTAGGATTGAGTTTAATCAACAACCAAAGCTTACTCCATTTAAGAGGTATAAGTTTGTAATCCTTGCTTTTGCTTTCATTTTCTATCATTTTCTACCCATTTCTTGTGTATTTGCATTGTTTTGATCCTAGTTCAAGTGTTGAAACTTGGGTTTGAATAGCTACCAAAAGGGTAAAGAGGGTTGACACTCTTTGTTACACCTTACTTCATAGCTTAACCCTTGTCTCTACACTCTCTTCTTTGACCTTTCAAACTGATTTTCAGAGTTTAAAAGTGGCTAAAAATCATGCTTTGAGGTTTCAAAGGTGAAGGGGTTAGCCACCCCTCATTGTTCTTGCTTACTAGCCTTAGTTTCTTCGCTTGTTGTTTAGCTTTAGTTTTTTTTTTTTTTTGGGAGGGGGGGGGGGGCTCTTTTCATGCACTTTGAGCCACTGTTTTTCACTTATTAGATGTTGTTTTAGAGTTGTCCTAATTTATTTAATTAGTTCATGCTTTGATTAGTTTGCTTGTTGTCTCATAAGTTTGCATATATAGCATGTTGTATGTTGTTCTTAGCCTTTCTTTGTTTAATTTCCATGTTAAGAGCCTCATTTTAAATAATCAACTTACCATTCATTTCTTTTATTTGAGAGTTGTTTCAATCGGTTGATGGTTGTTCAAAACATGAGCTAGAGATCTATGTTTAATGTCTTAATCTCTATGGAGGTTCATCACTAACAGCATGGTCTCTCTTTCATGTTGAGAATCACTTCCCGTTTGACATGCTTCTCATTTAGTGGATGTAATCTTTAGAGGACTTAATCGTTATCTTGGACAAATGGACTAAAGAATGGAAAGGTCTAAAAAATTGTTAAAATGAACCAACCCACATAAAGAAAATGAGTCATACTGCTCGGATTTGGCCGGACGTTTTTCTGAGTCTATTGTGTTAAACATCAATTCATGATGTTTCGATGAGCCTTGAAGCATTTCTACCTCCCTCTTTGAGCTTACTCCATGATAAGAGGGAGGGGTGGTTATTTATTCATTACATTCATTGATTTTTGCCCAAAATCATGTCCTAACTCATCAAGCAATCAATTTGTTCGTTGATGGTTTGGAAATGACTTTGTTCTTCTCTTGAGGCTTTCCATGATAGAGAAGAGTAGAAGGGACAAACAGAGTTCAGAATAACTTTGTTTGTACTGTTTTCACTTCAGAGCACAAAAACAAGGCTTTTCACAAAATAGGCACGAGTAGCTTTATTTGAGCCCAACCGGGCCTCATTTGGGGCCGACCCGACTTCAATGTTTAGTCAGCAGCATGTTTTGTAGAAAACATAGGGCAATGGCTGAAGGTGAAACAAAATGGTCTAAGCAAACAAAGCAATTTTTGGACGCTGTGCATGCGAGCATTGTGCATCCTTGCGCATCGTTGTTTGATGATTTATCATTAATTATTATTGTTGTAGTTAATTATTATTGTTGTACTTAATTAATATTGTTGCAACCATTGTTTATTTATAATTGTTATATCTTTTTAGCTTAGATAGCTAGTTCATTTCTTTGGTATTCATTAGAATTTGTAATAAAGTAGATAGCTAGCTTGTCTCTTTAATTCATTCATTCGAATTTGTAATAGTTAGTTTATTTGGACATTCGGACATTCATTCGGACCCTCCTGCGCGAGGGCAAATTGTAATAATGTGTATGTCTGCCAACCCCAAATCTTTCTCCATTTTATTTACTCACTTATGATGGGTAGTTTAGAACATCATGTTTCTTTTAGCATTTCCCATGATTTGCATCCATTTGTCTTGCATGCATTGAGGCTCGGTCCATCATTCTAACAAGCATTGCTGTTTATTACTTCATTGAATACGTGTTTAAACCGCATGCTATCAAGTTGTTTCAAATGACATAACTAGTAGTCGAGCTTATTAGTTGCATATCGCATGTGTTGCTGCATTAGTCATATCGCATTAGTTAAGAACATGCATTTTTCTAATTATTTTTCTTCGTTTGGCTTGTCTTGGAGTACTAGGTAAGCATTTTTGTGCTTTAGCATATTGCATAAGTGTGATTGTTGCCATGTCTAGCATGCTTGCCATGAGGCTAAATGCTTAAATTGATATATCTGTTTGAATGCCTCTGGATGAAGGCTAATTGCTTGAATTGGAATAATTTGAGTAATGTACATATGAGATCACTTTTTTAAGTGGTACATATTCAAAACAATTTTCAAACAAACATGAAATCAAAGTATTCCAATTTTTGCAAATTAGTCTATACTTGTGTGCAACATATAGTAAAGTTAGTCTAATAATCGGAATAAGAGTATATAATGTAGATAAGAATCACATCATGATTAGTAGAGGCCGGTCTTTGATTGGGCGAGTGGGGTGCTCAATTCATGACCTTCCCCTCTCGTACCTAAGTTCCCAAGCTGAGACACTTTGGTGATGACGGATATGTGGCCTTTGGCACAAGTCATGGGTTTTCTAAATTTCCTAAAAACATTTAGGTGGCGACTCTGTAATCTGGTAAAGCAGTATATTTTTGGCATTTTGATTCAAAATCGATTTTCTAAAAGATTTGCCGGATTTGGACTCTTTTGTGTTTATCTATTTCACATTGCACTTGTGGAATCAGATTCAGAACCACGGGAGTCTGAATTGTAGGGCTATCGTATCCGAAAGGAGCACGAAAAGTCGAGCTACAGTTTCTGACTCCTCCACTGGGGACTTTAGAGAACTTAACTCGAACTTCATGATGTGAAATTTTATCTACACTTACATGTTCTTTGC
The DNA here is from genome assembly GCA_030407325.1 of Camellia japonica. Lineage (NCBI taxonomy): Eukaryota > Viridiplantae > Streptophyta > Magnoliopsida > Ericales > Theaceae > Camellia > Camellia japonica. The sequence goes on along the minus strand of JAPPVO010000059.1, from coordinate 156,928,696 downwards.
ATTGCATTTGCATTGGTGCGCTTAAGTCATTGTGTTTGCCATCTGCTATTCCTGGACTGTTTGCCGGAGGCTTGCCAAAAGCTTGCCAAAAGGCTGACTGGTCGTAGGCTCTGCCATGTTGGGAACATAACCCTTGGTTCTGGACTACCACTGTACCGTTTGATCCTCTTTTCACTTCTCGGTGTTAGGTGTGAGAGTATATTAGGTAGTCTTGTCGAGGCACCCTTTTTGACCATTTGGCCTAGTTGCATATGGAAAGGCCATAGAGGCTGTTTCAAACTAGGACAAGACGCTCTCCCGAATGCAGAATTATGTGAAACCGCTTGATTGAAGTAGTGAAACCTAGTTCATGACAAAACTGGGACAGTGTAACCCTACCCCCTCATAAGGGTGTTTTGGCTCTCTTTTAACTAGTATATACTTTACAGTGAAACTGTACAGGAGTGTGCATAGCAGTTACAAATTTGGTATCTGTTTTGGGGGCAGAATTCAGTATGGAGTACAGTCCTACAGCTTTGATCATGTTGTGTTGATAACATCTTAGCTGAGGCACTGCGCGGTTTCTAATTACTGCTCTTTTGCTTTATTTCTTTTGCTAGGTAGTTTAAAACCATAGCTTCAGAAAGTTTGGATATCCCCCAAGTACTCTGGACTTGAGTCAGAAGACTTTGCAAAGCTGGGGATCTTGTTTAGGGACAACCCGTGTTTACCTCACTCCCACCGGTTACAAGACGGAGGATAATCAGGCAGAGTTCACATGTTCAGTTCTTACAGCAGTCACCCTTCAACTCTCTTGTGTCAAGTCTGATTCAGGAACGGTCATCTACTTCCAGCCCAGCACGAGATTGAACACCTATTCCAATGGCACAGTATCCCTCAACGAGTGTGGAAGAACTGATACACCATTTGCAACAGACAGTTGAGACTCGTCAGACTGAGGTCACGACCCGTCAGGCCGAGGTTATAACCAGGCTACAACAACAGCAACCACAGCTGGCTGCGACCACTGCATCCCATGCACCTACCACAGCTATCCCAGTACTTGAGCCACTGCTCATACTGCCAATGTTCAAGAAAACTAGGGCAATCCAGCAGAGCCAATCCCAGCACAAGTCTCCAAAACCCCTGTTTATTAGACTGAGGCTCCGTTCGAGTTTGAGGTTGACCTAACTGTACTCAAGGTCAATAAATTGGCAAAGTTATTCAAGAGCACAAGGGGTTAACTCTATCCCAGACATAGAGGATGGGTATACTGATTCTACAGTTACATTACCAGATCGGTTTGAAATGCCGTATATTGATCGATTCGACGACTCTGAGGATCTGATGGTCCACTTGCATTTGTTTTTGGATTTTTTGCAGCCAATGGGCTTAACTAGACTACAGAAACTGTCTCTCTTCAGTCGCACCATGTTGGGCATAGCGGCCATTTGGTATGCTAAGTTGGAAGATTCTGTCAAGCAGAATTGAGAGGAGATGGCCGAGGCCTTCATTGCTCAGTATTCTTACAATATACAAATTAAGGTCACAACTTGTGATCTCGAGGCAACATGCCAAGAGCCGAAGGAGGGTTTCTCTGAATTTGTGACAAGATGGAGAGCTAGAGCCTCGATAATGACCACGACGCCTTCTGAGAAGGACCAAATTAGGCTAGTTGTCCGGAATCTGCATGGCTAGCTGTGGTAGAAAATGATTGTGTTCCCGTTATTTACATTCATAGAGCTCCATGAAATGGGAGTGCAAACCGAAGATTCCATGAAGCAGGGGCTTATTACAGATAAGAAGGAGCTAGCAAAAAGGCCATTTGTTCGTAGTTCCAATGCTGCGGTGGTAGCACAGCTGCAAGGCTGTCAAACATAAGTGTTGTCACCACAACCAAGATTGCCAACCTCTTTGCCAACACAAGCTCACAAACATCGTTCAACCCTATTTGACCCCAAAGGACTTTTAACTAGTTGTACATGACTCTGTCTCAAGCCATAAAGGTGCTAGTCAAGAAAGGGCACCTCAAACCTTAGAACCTCGCCCACTTCCTGATCCTCTCCCCCCAAACACAACCTCGCAAAATACTGTGTGTTTCACCAACAACATGGTCATGACACCAACCACTGTTACCATTTGCATCATGAGATTCAAGATCTCATTGACAACAAGGTGATCGCTCCACCTCAAAAACCAAACGTAACCATAAATCCACTCCCAACCTATAATCAAGTCCCTCACCTCGAAATCTTAACCTGATCTATACACTGACCACCTTTTATGACCCCAGTGTATACATTACCCCCTCCCACCTTCCAAAACCGATGCGGTTCATTCCTAAGGGCACAGACATGTGCATGATGGACACGTCTGACCTATAGCCTGAGCTTTCTAGATCAGTGGTGACAACACCCGCCATAAAAGAGGTTCTGACCGCAGAGGAAGGTACTAGCTTGTTGCAGGAATGTCCTGGGGACTTAGTTGAGAGGGTGTATGACCTGAGTTGTTATATTGTGTCAACTGGTCAAATCAAGCCTGAATTGGTGCTGCCAACCTTGGTAGACATCAATGTGGTCAGGGAAGATGGCCCGAGCCAGGGGTTAGATGATCTAGCAGAACTCGAAGAGGATTTGGACAACCTGCAGATCTTTGATGAACAGGATCAGGAAGATGTATAGATCGGGTGGTTTAACCTGAACGGATCAACCGACAACACTGGATGGTTGAGTGATGAGCCAGACAAGGAAGAAGAAACAGGAATAAAACCAGAGGGAAAAGAAGCAGAGATAGCTGTAGTAGCCGAAAGGGCAGATGAGAAAGGAAAGCTGCCATAGAGCACGGGTGTGGAAAACCCAGCCCAGGAAGTGGGCTTTGTGAACGCCGTAGATATTGAACAGGAAGCTGCACTGAGGCAATTTAACGAGAAAGAATTGAAGACAATGTAGACACCCTATTTTTGACTGACCTTAAGACTCAGACGTCACCGATTGAGCGCTTGGTGATGTTGCATATTGTGCTCGTTCCGAGGTTACGGAGTCACGGCTGTGAGCCTTGCCTCCGGACTTCGGGGCTCTTTTGTGATTTATCTCGGTTTGCGAACCAGGCCTAGTTCTCTCTTTTTCTCTTCCTGAAGGGAGGGAGAGGTCTCGTAGATCATCTCTCAGTGGCCGTAGGCTACGTTTCGTGGTCGTAGGCCATTTTTCCCGTTTGGAGCCCAGTTCCCGGTTTTCGGAGCCGTCGGCCGTGTGTCTCGGTTCGGGACCGCTTAACTACCTCCGTTTGCTCCAGCTTTTGGCACACACCTTTTTTCCTCCCTTTTGAGGGACATTGTGGCCCGAAAGACCAACTCCGTGGTCGAACGCCACTTCCGGTGCCTAACAGCCTGTTTTCGGGGCCCCGAACTGCGTGTTTCGGCCCCCGAACCTTCGTTTTGCATCCATCTTGGTCCATTTTTGGCAGGAACCTTATTTTCATTGTTAGAAAGGTTGTAGGAAGGTGGGAGGCCAGCAATTGTTCTGAAAAGCCAATTTTATTCCTCTATCGCTCTTTATCGCCCGTTTTCTTCACTAGAAAGCTAGTTTTTCCCACTCCCGGGTCACTTTTTCTGATTTTCCACCACACCATTGTGTCGTACACACCTGGGAGGCCACCAATATGGGTAGGCCGGCCAGCAATTGTTCTCGATCCTTTTGAACCCCTCTAAAAAGCTGGTTTTTCTATCTCCTGGTTCACATTTTCTGGGTTTTGACCATACAGCTGAGTTGCACTCATCTGGGAGGCCACCTTTTTGGGGTGGCCGGCCAGCAATTATTGTTGACCTTTTTGACCCCTGGTCGGCCGACCAGGGGAGGTGGCCGTCCGGCCACCTGGACCTTTTGCACCTGGCCGGCCATTCTTCTCTCTCCTGGTGCATTCCAACTGTGCTAGTTATTTTGCACCAGACCCTCTATCCGAGGGTCTGTCCTTTTGGGGGGAAATTTGAATTGGTTTCCCCCCCTTTCCCTTGGCCTCTCTCCCTCTATATAACCACCACCCCACCTCATTTTCTAAGGGTTAGAAAACCAGCTGGAGCATTATACATACAACCCCTCCATATCTCTCATCCAAGCTTCAAAACACCCTTGACTTGCACCATTTACACACCAACCCATAGCCTACCACCTCCACACTCCATTCCATAACTTGGCGGCCATTTGCAGAGGTTAAAAGCTCAAAATCTTTGACCAAAAGCTGCTGGAGGTCGGCTCTTCAAGGGTGAGTCCCTATTTTCCCCACTTTTGCATCATTTTGCTCTATATCTTAGCCCCTTTTGCTTGCATTTTTAGGCTTTGACCTGAACTGAAATAGTCTTATTTTGAGCTTATCTTCATGTTTGATTCAGGACTTTTTCCTATTTAAGGTCTTCTATTCCCCTTTGTGCTTTATCTCTCTTTTAGGCTTATCTTGCATGATACATTAGCCTTATTTGTGAGCATTTTTGGGTTTCGAGCCAAACTGTAAAGTGCCTTATTTTGATCCCCTATTCAATTTTGTTGAAGGGCTATTTGCTGTTTGAGGCCATCTGCTGCCCCTTGTCCTTTATCTCTCTTTTAGGACTATTTTTTGCATCATATTTTAGCCTTACTTGTGAGTATTTTCGAGGCTTGATATAAACTGGAAAAAGTCTTGTTTTGACCTCCTCTTTAAGTTTGTTTGAGGTCACTTTTCTGTTTGGAGTCATCTCCTTCCTTGCATGCTTCATTTCCACATGCTTTGAGCCATGCATTTGAGCATTTGCATAAGTCTTGTTTTGGCCTCTTAGCCACTGAAATCCAGTGGATTTTCAGTGGCTTTGATGAGGGTTTAAGCTTTTAAATCATAGAGGGGTGACCCTCTCACCCCTTATTCTCTTTACTAGCATGTTTGGCCATCCAAAGGGACCCCAATTTGCATGCATTAAAGTCACTTTTCAGGCTTTATTTTGAGGGTTTTGAGGTCTGTCTTGGCTCTGTCCGAGGCCCTCTCAGCCATATTTTATGTCTATGATGCATGTGTAGAGCAATCCCATTCAAGGCCTCTCAAAGAGGCCTTTCTTTGCATGTTTCTGAGGCTGATTTCAGGGCCCATTTTGTGAGTTTCAAGGCTGTCATATTCCATTTCCAGAGTTGGTTTTTCCATGCTAAGTGTCTATCTTGTATGTGCTTAATAACCCCTTGTATGGCCCTTTAAAGGAACTCCTCATTTTTGCATGTGTTGGCTGCATTTCAGAGGTTATTTGGGCATATTTTGACATATTTTATTCACTGATTTTTGCTGGTTTGGTGAGTTCTCATGCGATTCATATACATGCCATGTAAACCATGTTTGCTAGTCAAAGTTGCATGCTATTTTAGTCCATCATGCTAGCATCTTTTGGTCGTGCTTTGAACTAGAAATGTTCATGTTTTGGGACTTCCTTGGCTCTGTCTTTGTGCTTCATGGTCAAATAATGCAAGCTTTGTATAGCTATAAGTCAATACATGTGCCTAGTTTTGAGTTTCGGGGCTCATCTCATGCATCGGGTGCCATGTTTCCATGTTTCAGGGCCATTTAGCATCATGTTTCAGTGCTGGAAATTACATGCTTGTATGCCATATTTCGTGCCTTGCCATGCCTTGTTAGAGTGGCATTTGGTACCTTAGGTTCGGTCCTCGGTTTGCGCGCATGTGTGCACGCATTTCGATAGTCTCATTTTCATCTTATGGCTACTGATGTGAGTGTGGCTGAGGTCCACTCGTATTGGTGTAAGTCCATATCGCATTGTGTATGCCATCTTAGTTCATAGCATTGCGTATGCTAGGTTGTATGTTAGAACATTGTGTATGCCACGTTACATCGAGCATTGCGTATGCCATTTCATAGCATTATGTATACTAGGTTGCACGTTAGGATTGCATTCATGCATGTCATGCATATTGCATGGTGTTTGGGATAGGAGTTAGCCCGAGCACGGGAAACGAGGGACGTTTCGTACTCCGAGTGACGGAACGTGTCTTAATTCCCGGTCGCCGACACTCCGGATTAGCCATGATGGAGTCTTGGTCTTGTTGTGTTTATATGTGCATCCATTTCATATTGAGTCGTGCAATTCAACTCCTCGGCCATCATGCATCAAGATGCGTGATTGGTGGCACGAGGATCGAGGTATGCATACATATGCGAAAATACCTTGCCATGCCCCCCTTTCTTGCTCTCTGCTGCAGCAAATCAGAAACCGGCAGTCTTTTGGAGCTACGTGCAAAATTTCGAGCTTAATTGTAAACAGAGGCTAATTGGGGCATCGCAATGGATTTCCGCAAAACAACTCAACCATGTATCATTCATCATCCGGAGTAGAGTTGAGGCAGTCCATAGGCTTGTATGATAATTTACTGCTTTCCTAGATTAATTTGTTAATTAATTAGGGTTTAGTATTTATTCGAACTGTACTATTTATTCGGACTGTATATTATTTATTCGGACCCTCCACGCGAGGGCAATGTTGTAATAAGTGTGCGTGTGTGTGATGTATGTCTTCCAACCCCACGTCTTTCTCCCTTTTATTTACCAGCTTATGATGGTTAGATTAGGGCATGTTTCAATTAGCATACAGTATGATAGCATGTTTGCATTCATTCATTTGTTTTGCACGCACCGGGCTCGGCGCATCATACTAACTGCATTGTATTTCAATTTCGAGTTGAATACTTGTTAAATGTAGCATTTCAAATGCCATTTTAGAATAGCCGAGCCTGCTATAGTTGCATTTTGCATGTGTTGCATTAGGCATTTTTGTATAGTTAGGATCATGCATGGATTTCTAATATAGCTTCTGTTTTGGCTTGGAGTACTCGGTAAGTTTTTATGCTTTAGCATCCTTGCATGCGTGTGAGTGACTACCATGATAGCATGCTTACCATGAGGCTATGTGCTTATGTGATATAACTGCTTGAATGCCTGTGGGTGAAGGTTGGGTTATTTGGATTGGAACAATTCATCCACTGTGAGTTTTAAGCCCACTAGATAGTGGCAAAACCATGTTTTCTAAAGCCTACCTGAGGGTGGCAAAATCCGCATTTTAAGCCTACTTGCGAGTAGCAAACCATTTTCAAAAATAAAGTATGAAATGTTTTGTTCCAATTCAGGCGATCCAATCTATACTTGTATGTTGTGCGCATCACATAGTAAATCTTGGCTAATAATCGGAATAAGAGCACACAATGTTTTCAAAACTTGATATCATGGTTAGTAGAGGCCGATCTTTGATCGGGCGAGCGGGGGTGCTCACGAAGTGACCTTCCCCAATCGTACGCAAGTTCCCGAGCCGAGGCAACTTTGGTGATGACGGACACGTGGCCTTAGGCAACGAGTCAGGGTTTCCTAAATTTCCCAAAATAAAACATTTAGGTGGTGACTCTGTATCTGGCAAAGCAGTCCATGTTTGGCACTTCTTTCAAAAATCTGCTTTCTCAAAACAATTTGCCTGACTTGGACTCTTTGGTTCAGATTGAGAACCGTGACAATTTGAGTCCGAACTTGTAGTGAGCCCAAAATGAACAGAACGGGATTTCCCTCCCGGGGCGTTCGGGGACGTCTACAGTTTCTGGCGACTCCACTGGGGACTTAGAGAACTTGACTCGAACTCATGATATCTTGTTTTGACTACGCTTATGTGTTTCTTTGCATTGCATTTGCATTGGTGCGCCTAGGACACCGTGTTTGCCATCTGCTATTCCTGAGCGGTTTGCCAGAGGCTGCGTGCCATAAGGCTTATCGGTTACGGGCTCTGCCAGTATGGAAACACAAACCCCGGTTTTTACCGGGGCACCCTTTTGACCATTCGACCTAGTGCATATCAAAATCCATAGTGACCATTCCAAGTTAAGACAGGTTGCTTACCCGATGTAGGTTGTTTGAAACCGCTGCGTGCGTAGTGAAACCCTAGCTCCTGACAAAATAGGACAGGGAAACCCTACCCCAACATAGGGGTGTTTTGGCTCTCACTTATCTGTTATGTGCTTTTAGAGTGCGTCTCTACAGGAATGCATGTATCAGTTTACGAGTTTGAGCATCAGGCCTGCGGGCATCAGTTCAGTTATTTTGGAAATCAGTTATCTGCGGGTATCAGATTCAGTTTTCAGGGACAGTGATTCAGGGATAATGATCAGTGTTGGAGGATAGTGTGTATTCAGCTTACCGACTGTGTGTTATTACGCCCAACTGTGTGTTGTGTGTTTATTTTAAGCTGTTATGCTGTCCGTTTGTCTGGTTGTTTATTTCCTTATTGCTTTATTTATCTTTTTACTAGGGGCAGTTTTAGCACAATTGCTTCAGACCAAGCAGATATTCCCCAAGCACTCTGGACAAGAGGTCGTCGACTCAATCGATCTGAGGATCTGGTTGACGAACAGCCAGTGTTTCACTCTCTACCCCCGGTTGTCAAACGGAGGCCAAGAAAGCGCAGTGTGTCTGAGCAGAGGTTACCAGAGCAGTGGTCTACCCTAGCAGTGAACAATCGGTCTGAGGTCTCAGTTTCTGCCATAGAGATATACATACTAGTCAGCCAGCAAGATCAGCAGAATATTGCCGGGATGGAAGAAATGATGCGCCAACTCCAAGAGAGCATGAAGCAAATGTAGGAGGACGTTGTCCACCAAGCGGAGTTCTCTAAACAGCAGGCCACAATCATGGCCCAACAGGCCGAGCTTATCACTAGACTACAACAGCAGAACGGAGCATCAGCCTCATATCCAGTTCCTCCCCCACCAGGGGTCCCGTTACCCGAGCAAACACCAACTGTCCAGAATGTCCTGCCAAACATCCAAAACACCTTGCCAAATGTCCAGAACACCCAGGAGGACACAGACCTTCCAACGGGGCCAGCTCCACCCTCGCTTCCACCTCAACTGTCCAAGGCACATACGCCTATCAACCACCCGGACTCTCCCTTTGAGTTTGAAATAGACCCAACAGCATTGAAATTGAGCAAGCTCGAGAAGCTGTTCAAAAAATCCCAAGGGGTAAAGGCTATTCCGGATATCGAGGACGGATATACCGATGTGGCTGTGACGCTGCCGGATAGGTTCAAGATGCAGCAAATCGATCGCTTCGACGGATCTGGGGATCCCATGGTTCACCTCCGACTCTTCTCAGATATACTACGGCCAATAGGCCTCACCAGACCGTAGAAGCTTTCGCTGTTCGGCTGGACCCTGTCGGGTGTGGCCGCTATCTGGTACGCAAGTTAGAGGATGACGTCAAGCGGAGTTGGGATGAAATGGCTGAGGCCTTTGTCGCACAATACTCTTACAATACCCAATTCGAGATTACGACCCGAGATCTCGAAACAACAAGGCAAAAGCCTAAGAGAGCTTCTCAGATTTCGTAACTCGCTGGAGGGCGAAGGCTTTAATGATGGCCCTGAGGCCTACCGACAAAGATCAAATCAGGATGATTGTGCGCAATCTCCAGCCAAAACTGATGCAAAAAATGATTGTACTCCCCTTCCCCACTTTTTCGGATCTGCACAAGATGGGGGTACAAATTGAAGATGCAATGAAACAGGGTCTGATCGACCAAGATAGGGAGCAACCAAGAAGGACTTTCAACCGTAACAACAATGCAGGCCCGAGTAGCGCGGCAACTGCAAGAGCTTCGGAGGTCAGCGTGGTCACCACCATTCCCCCTCCCATTCCAAGACCCATGGCAGCCACACCTTTCTCTGGTGCATCCGGAAGCAATACATAGACCACCAAATACCAACCCAGAGGCCAAAGAACCTTCACGCCCTTATATATGCCCCTGTCCAAGGCTCTGGGGGTATTAATCAGGAAAAGGCATTTGAAGCCCCTGGAGCCGAGGCCACTACCAAATCCACTCCTTCCCTCTCATGACCCAGCGAAATACTGCGCGTATCACCAACAACATGGTCACGACACTGACCGTTGTTTTAGATTGCGTCACGAGATCCAGGATCTTATTGACAAGCAGGTGATTGCGCCTCCCGAAAAACCCAATGTCACAACAAATCCTCTCCCACCGCATAACCAAGCACCCCCTCCCAACAGAATCAACTTTATCCAAACTGGGGTCGCGTCTTATGATCCTAGTATCTATATCACCCCATCCCACCTACCTAAGCCGGAGATGCTCCTTCCTGACTGCACTGACTCTTTGTGCATGATGGACATCTCCACAACCCAACCAGAGCCAACGGTGGTGATCATCGAAGATGGGGCAGCGCAGGTTTTAGAGGAGAATGGAATTGTTGAGTCTGGGATTGAGCAATCTCGGAGTTTCGCTGGGGAAGCCTATGATCCGAGTGAGTACATTCTGTCAGCAGGCCAGATTGGGCTAGGTATAGAATTGCCAGAGAAGGCAGAGCTGTGTGTGATCCAGGGGGATGGATTTGAGCAAGGGGCAGATGATTTGACGGCTGTGGAAGAGGACTTTGCCAACCTCCAGTTTTTCAATGACCAGGATCCAGGGGACACGGCAGTTAACTGGTTTGATTATGAGAATCGGCAGAGGCTACTGGATGGCTGGATGATCAACCGGGTGTTATGGAAGAGTTCCAATCAGAACATGGCCCAGCAGGGGCGAGAATATCAGTGGTGGCCGGAAGGGCTGGGAGTCAGATTACATTGCTGGAGAGCGCCGGTACTAAGAATTACATTGCGAGAAGCGTCGGTACTAAGAATTTCGCTCAAGATTTGGGTATTGTGAACGCAGGGGGAGCTGAGCAACAACTTGCACCAACACAGGCAGAACAAGAAAGGTTTTGGGATTCCGAGAGAATCAGGAAAGCCAAGGCCCCCGAGGAGACTGGAAGTGCTGTGTGCACGGGAACAGAATATGCTGCGAGCATGTTGGCTGAAGGTACTGCGAGTATAATCATCCCGGAGCCGGACAGGTGTCTGTCAACTGCCGATGGAATGTGATGGGAGGACGATGATTTATGTCTTGCCCACACAGAAGAAGATTGGGGAAACCATCAGCCAGACGACACCTGGTATGTCGGTGAGGTCGACCATATGACGAGAAGCGGGCGGTATTTCAAGCCCCCACCTAGACCAGCCAGAAACATTTGGGAAGAATAAGGAAGCCGACAGACAGAAGGAGAAACAAATCGAAGAAGAAGCCGTACTGAAGCAATTAAAGAAGATACAAGCAGACATCTCCATCTGGGGACTGCTTATGGCATCATGAGTGCATAGACAGGCTGTTCTATCTGCTATGGACAAGGCCAAACTCTCCATAGATACCACACCAGAGCAGCTAGTTGGACTAGTCTTTCCGGGAGGAGCTACCCCGATGATGACTTTCTCTGATAAGGAACTACCACCTGAGGGTGCGAACCACAATAGGCCACTCTACATCTCTGTGGAGTGTAGAAATAAATGGATACCCGTGGTATTAGTTGACACAGGGTCTGCAATCAACGTCTGCCCGGCAAGGACAGCCTATGCCATCGGTTTAAGAATGCCGACTTTGTACCAACAGCCCAGGTGATTCGGGCGTATGACAACACGAGCCGGGAAGTAATGGGGACGGTAAAAATCCAGACCAAGGTTGGGCCAGGACAACATGAGATAGACTTCCACGTCTTAGAAGTTCCGGCAACCTTCAATCTGCTTTTGGGGCGGCCGTGGTTGCACCAGGTGAAGGCCGTCTCGTCCACTCTGCATCAGATGGTGAAATACCCCTATGGAAAGGGAGTAGCCATTGTTTTCGGGAATTCATCGATCCATCCACCTCCGGAGGTATCTACACCAGTCCTAGAAATTGAGCACGGCATGGAGGACATGTTTATGTCAGGTTTTACCTTAGCTGAGGCTCGGGTTATGCAGAACATCATGGCTGTTAATGAGGGAGTGTACGTCAGTGCTCAATCTGTATACCTCATGAACAAACTTCAACACATCCCGGGAATGGGATTGGGAAAGAGCAGCTGGAAGGGCGTCGCAGCATTGGCCGAAGTGCCACACAACCCCCATACCACTGGTTTGGGTTATCAGCCCACCAAAGAAGACTGGATAAGGAAGGGGAAGGAAATGGCTGGGAGAGCCAGAGCAAAGCAGGCTGGAAAGCCTTTTGAGTTGATGCATAGGCCCATTCAGGGTACCCTAAACGGACGCTTCGTCCAGGAGGGGGAGGACTTTCTGTTTTGTGGCTTCCCAAAGCCGTGGCTGAACCCGGAGAGGAAGCGCGTACCAGGTTTTGAGATCTTCTTTGATCTGCAGTTGTTCGGGGGGGATGTTGCCGAAGAGCAGACGGACCCATTGGCTGAGGCTGAGCAGAGCAAGAAAGTGCAGTCTGAGGACACCGAACTTGAGATGGGGGTAGCGCTGGCATGTCTACTTTCAGATCCTCCGATCGACCAGAAGTGCTTGGGGGATAACTTCTCGGTTTCCATGATTGGGAATGAAACGGCTGCGGGCCTACCAGCAACTATTTTGGATGCATCTATCGCACCCTCTCTCATTTGGCAATATGAAGAGGGATTTTTGTCCAGCAGCACCGGGTCAGGTAGTGAGCCGGAATCTGATTCCACCGAGTCTTGTGAGTCGGAATCAGGTTCCAGCTCGACTGAGTCTGAGTCTGGTAATCCTGGGGATGATAACCCGGATGCCACAGTCTTGTCCAGGTCGTCTTTTTCTTTCTCTTTTGAGTCTGTTGTAACCGAGAATCGGACGATTTGGATGTGCTTAATGAGAATCAAGTAGCTGTGGTTTCTGAGTACTTTTCTGTGCCCTTGATTTATTGCATTAACTCAGACTTTCAAAATTTTGATGAAAACGACGAGGAAAATTCCTCCGGTTTTGCAACGCTTAATTGAACAAGAGCAGGAAGATTTGTTAAACCTTATGATGAAATCACTACTGTGAATGTTGGTACTGAGGAGGACCCGCGGCTGGTCCAGATCGGGTCCACGTTGTCTTCGGAGGAACGCGAGCGCTTAGTCGCTTTATTAAAAGATTTCAAAGATGTTTTCGCGTGGTCCTACGAAGACATGCCTGGAATCGATCCTGAGATTGTACAGCACCGGATCCCTCTTGACCCCGAGGCCCGACCCGTTAAACAGAAACTCAGGAGGATCCGCCCGGATTGGGCTCTCAAGATTAAGGAAGAGGTCACCAAGCAAATCGACGCAGGCTTCCTGCTGGTATCCGAATACCCGACTTGGTTGGCCAACATCGTTCCAGTGCCGAAGAAGGATGGCAGGATCCGAGTATGCGTGGATTTCAGGGATTTGAACAGAGCCAGTCCGAAGGACGACTTTCCCTTGCCGCATATTGATGAGTTAGTGGACTTCACAGCAGGGCATGCTTTGCTTTCATTCATGGATGGCTTCTCCGGCTACAATCAGATAGTGATGGCACCTGAAGACCGGGAAAAGACTGCATTCACCACCCCGTGGGGGACATACTGCTACAGAGTGATGCCGTTTGGGTTGAAGAATGCTGGAGCTACTTATCAACGGGCCGCGACCACAATATTGCATGACATGATCCACAAAGAGGTTGAGGTGTACGTGGACGACATGATTGTCAAGTCCAAAGAAAGAGAGGGCCACTACACCGCCTTGCAAAAGTTCTTTCAAAGGATCAGAGAATTCGGTTGCGGCTGAATCCTCAGAAATGTACGTTCGGTGTTACAGCGGGAAAAATGCTGGGGTTTCTGATTACACAGAGAGGTATCGAAGTCGACCCTTCCAAAATCAAGGCCATCTTAGAAATGCCACCACCAAGGACTGAAAAGGAGGTGCGAGGCTTTCTGGGTAAAGTGCAATTCATAAGACGGTTTATTTCAAAATTAACCTTGACTTGTGAACCACTTTTTGGTCTCCTGAAGAAAGCAAGAAATTCCAATGGGACGGCTGATGCCAAGCTGCTTTTGAACAGATCAAGGAATACTTACAGAACCCGCCCGTGTTGTCACCGCCAGAGCCGGGGAAACCGTTGATATTGTACCTTTCAGTGACTGAGACTACAATGGGCTGTATGCTCGCGCAAGAATCAGAGGACAAAGTGGAGAGAGCCATCTACTATCTGAGCAAGAAGATGCTAGAGTATGAGACTCGCTACACACCGTTGGAGAAGGCTTGCTTAGCTTTGGTATGGGCTACCAGGAAGCTGCGGCACTACCTGTTAGCTCACTCCGTAATGTTGGTTTCACGACTCGATCCCATCAAATATCTTTTCGAGAAACCAGCACTTACGGGTAGGCTAGCTCGTTGGTTGCTGTTGCTCTCCGAATTCGATCTGAAATATGTAACACGCAAGTCAGTCAAGGGAAGAGCAGTAGCAGAATTCTTAGCCGATCATCCAGTGGAAGGGGGTGAAGCAGTTGAGTACTTATTCCCAGATGAGCCATTTTGCATATCGACGATGAACTTGGACGATGTACTTTGACGGAGCGTCAAATCAGTACGGGTATGGGATAGGAGTGTTGCTGATAGCACCCGACAATTCCCGTATCCCTCTAGCCTTCAAACTCCGGTTCAAAGTCTCGAACAACGAAGCAGAATATGAGGCATGCATTGCCGGTCTAGAAGCAGCCCTGGAACTAGGGGCAACGGTTGGACGTCATCGGGGACTCGAACCTTGTTGTGTCTCAAGCAAAAGGAGACTGGAAAGTCAAAGAAGAAAAGATGATGATGTATCACCAGACCTTGGACTTGTTAATTCCTCGGTTTGAGAAGCTAAACTTTGCTCATCTACTAAGAGAGAACAACAGGTTCGCAGATTCTTTAGCAACTCTATCTTCCATGATAGACATCCCGTTCGGAGTCCGGATGCGTCCAGTCATCATTGACCAGAAATTTGCGCCAGCCTACGAGTCGATTGCTGCTATAGATGAGGTTCAGGACGAAAACCCCTGGTATTACGACATTTGGAATTTCTTGGAGAAGGAAGCATACCCGCCAGGGGTAAATGCCAAGGATAAAAGGGCAATCAGAAGAATGGCCGTTCAGTTCATCATCTGTGGGGGTAAGCTGTATAAGAGAGGTCATCTGGGAATGCATAAGCTGTGTGTCGATGCCGAAGAATCGAAGCGCCTAATGGAGGCCATCCATGGAGGGGAATGCGGTGCACATATGAACGGAGTAATGCTAGCACGGAAGATCCTCAGACAGGGTTACTACTGGTCCACCATGGAGGAGGATTGTATCGGTTTTGTTCGGCGATGCCACAAGTGTCAAATTCATGCAAATCGCATGAACATTCCGCCGTCGAAGCTGTACAATATGACTTCGCCATGGCCATTTTCAATCTGGGGAATTGATGTGATCGGGGCTGTCACTCCGAAGGGGTCGAATGGGCATGAGTTCATCCTGGTCGCGATAGATTATTTCACGAAGTGGGTCGAGGCCCAATCTTATGCGGTGTTGAAGGCTTCACATGTTGCAAAGTTTATCAGAAACAACATCATCTGTCGCTACGGAGTCCCAAACGAGATAATTTCAGATAACGGTTCCCACTTCAAGAAGGAAGTGATTGACTTGTTGGAAAAATACAATGTGGCTTTTCATAAGTCATCTACCTATCGACCGCAAACCAATGGAGCGGTTGAGGCCGCCAACAAGAATATCAAACACATATTGCAGAAGATGGTGGAAACCTACCGGGATTGGCCAGATAAGCTGCCGTTTGCTCTGTGGGGCTACCGGACTTCAATCAGAACTTCTACTGGGGCGACTCCGTATTCATTGGTTTATGGGATGGAGGCCGTTCTACCTATCGAAATTGAGGTTCCGTCTTTGCGAGTATTGGCTGAGTGTCAAATAGCCGAAGCAGATTGGCAGCAGAGCAGGTTTGAGGAACTCATGCTCTTTGATGAGAGAAGACTGAAAGCACTGTACCATGTTCAAGGTTATCAGCGCAGAATTGCCCGGGCTTTCAACAAGAAAGTTAAGTCCAGGAATCTAAAGGAAGGAGATTTGGTGCTCAAGGACAACCGAGCTCCCATCCACGACCCAAGGGGCAAGTTCAGACCCAATTGGACTGGTCCCTACATCATTAAGTCTATCTGGTCAGGTGGAGCTGTGGTTCTGATGGATCTAGATGGCCTAGAGTTCTCACAACCGATCAATATGGACAAGTTGAAGAAATATTACCCTTGAGAGGCTCGCTAGGCCGAAAACCCGAAAGGGCGACCTAGGCAAAACTCAGAGCACAAAAAATTTGAAATTATAAAAACTGAGCTCGCAAGGTTGAAAACCCGCAAAGGGCGGCCTTGGCAAAAGTTAGAGCGTAAAAGGAGAGTGAAAATACTCGAGTGAACCCGAGCCTGAACTACGTAAGGCTTGATTCCCATCTTTGGGATACGTAGGCAACTTCATCCTGAAGTTCAGCCATAAACTTTTCCCCGATCAACTTTGTCCATTTGATCATCTCGGTCATCTTTGTCTATTCAGCATTCATCGTAATCTCCGGTGCAGTGCTTTTCAGACTAGGGGCAACTTTCCGTTGCTGTGCAGTGCGCGGTACTATTCAGACTAGGGGCAACTTTCCAGTTGCTAGGATCGGGGTTGTGCATCTCAGTGACAGATCTCAGGCGTGTCCAGTTCTGATCCATATCGAAAATGGTTTTGAAAAGTTTTAATAAAAGTTGACTTTGTTCAAATTAATCTTTTTACAACTTAGACCATTTTTGGACCAAAGCGGAAAATTTTCAGTACCCACAACCTTCAATTTCATTGATTTCAAACAGAGTTCTCCTGCTCTTGCATACAAATTGAAGTTGCTTTTTATTACATTCATAAAGAAAACTTGAAAGTACATAAAGCAATAAATCGGGGCATAGATAAGTCAGGTGTCCCTGCGCCCCCTCCCAGAGCTGGTCGAAGCCTCTGATGCCAAGCTGGGCCCAATCTGTGCCTCTTCATTGAGCCAATCCAAGCACTCGTCAGACAAAGTGCAACTGAAAGTGGGAGCGGGGGCCAGGAGCTCTCTAGTCCTCCATGCTGTGGCATACCGGGCAAGCTGTGCGCCTCGACCGGGAATGGCAGGATACTCTATCCCCTCTGGCGGGCAAGTCTGATCATGACCGAACTGGCCTGGAACCGGAACGGAAAGTAGAACACACAGTGGGTCAGACCAATCAACTGGATCCCGGTCTGCCGGGACATGCTATAGCTCATTGCCGGGAGATTGAGCCAAGGACAGCGCCAAGCAATGCGATCTGCAGACAAATTGCACATCCAGTCGAACCACCATCCCTCATCAAGGGCATCGACTAGGCGTTGTCGAAAGAAGTAGCCGCGAGCTGAGTAGGCTGGGCAAGAGTCCACAACCTGCAATTTATCCATCAACCATACCTGGGGAGGGATGAAAAATGAGAGAATAAAGAATAGAGAGATGTACGATGAGAGAAAAGTAAGAAAAGGGTTTTGTGAGAAAAACCGAGCCTGAGGGCCGAGTGATGTGAGCAATATATATGTGAGATTGGGTGGGAAACATTACCTGCAGCAGTAGTGGACTCCCCGCAAATCTGGTCGTCTCCCGGCGATAGAAAGCATCCAAGCCCATCAGTGTCTCGGCCAATGTCATGGCGATGCAGCTCTTTCCTTCCTTCAAGCCTTGAGCAACTTCAATCAGACGAATGCTAGATCCACTAAAGCCTGGGGCAAGCAAAAAGTGAGATAGCATGCACAAGCAAAGGGCGTGTTGCCGAAAACCTTGCCAATAATGGTTGCCGCGGTCACCGGCATCAGAAAAGCGATGAATCAAGCCGAGGATGTCCAGTTCCCCGTTGCAGATCAGAGACCGAGCGTCATGCATGGTGAGCCCACACATCCGCCCTAAAGCTTGGGCGTGGCCGAAGCGAAACTGAGGCAAAATTTCTTCATGGCGTTCAGATTCCATCAAAACTTGAAAATCTTCGAAAGTTGGACATACCTCTTGCCCGCCGAAGCTAAAAACATGCGTTACCGGGTTCCAAAACCTCGCCGCGGCATGAAGGAAGGGAAGGTGCAGCGGAGTACGGCTCAGCGTGAATAGTGCATTCAAGCCGAAGCCCCGGAAGTTCAACTTTTCCGAGCCATCTAGAGAAGCGATCCAAGCTGTGAGATTTTCGACGAGAAACGCCTCCATTTTGGTGCAAAACTGAGATGAAATGAATCAACCACGAGGCTAGGACTTTTAAAGAGGATAAGACACTGTTCGGGGGACACGTGTCGAAAAATTGGTGGTTGCTGACTAGGTGGCCGGCCGGCCACCTTTTCTGGTAGGCCGGCCACCCCTCTCCCCTCCAATGCAAAAAGCTGGTCGGCCAGCTCCCAAAGGTGGCCGGCCATGCTGCAAAGTGTGTCTTTGGTCCTGTTCTACCCTCTAGAAGGAGCGTGTCGAAGGCCTCCATTTCCCTCTGTTTCGGATGCGTTCCACCCAGATCGTCCGAAATACACTTTGTTTATAGAGTTGTTGTTAAGTCTTGCTTATCGAGTTGTTGTTTTGCTTATCGAGTTGTTGTTTGTGTCGAGCTGTTTTGTTTATCAAGTCTTGTTTATCAAGTTGTCGAGTTTTTTTGAGTTGTTATTTTGTTTAATCAACATTGTTGTGTTTGCTTATCGAGTTGTAAACTTGCTAAGGTTTTGTTATTTCTTAGTAAGTTAGTTGTTTAGTTTGTTGTGTCGGTTCACTACCTGACTTGGCAAATACACAATGCACATTTCCATTCAATCTCATTTTGTGCAAAATGATGCGATACGATGCTAAGAACATAAATACAACACTTTTTTCCAAAAGCTGTTTCATTCCATCATACTTCCTTGTTCAACATTTTTTCAACAAGGGTACAAGTTTTACAGAAAATAAAACTGCCTAACAATGTACATATGCTACAACTACTAGTAAAAAAAAAAATAAAGTAAGAAAACCAGCTGCATCAATGCTCTCAAGAGCAGGAATAAGAGGCCCTCTTTCTCCTCTTGCCGTGCAACAGCCTCTGCGCCACATTACCATCATCATCGTCTGAGTCGGAACTGCCATCCTCGGAACCCTCCTCGGTCTCACCTCCACTTCCGGAACCAGGGTCGGAACCCTCCTCCCTGTCAGCAGATGTCTCTGACTGACGATCTGCAGCCTCCTCCTCCTCGCTGGCCTCCTCCTCTATAATGTGTGCTCTGCATCCGCGAGACGACTCCCCTCTCGCAGCTCCTTGAGCAGGCCTAGATGGCCCAGCTCCTCGGGAAGGCCTGGATGGCCCGGCCTGTGACTGAGCATACATCGGAGGCATCTGAAAATGAAGAGTGCAATTTGAATACATCAGCCAAAACATGTATATCAGATGCAGGTGCAAGCAAACTACACAGAGTGGATGTATGCAGATATAGTACATGAATATGGTGTGTGTCAGATGTGTTCTACACAGGCAGCCTATCAATGCAGTAAGATGTTCAAGATTAGCATGTCATTAGAAGTATGATAAATGTAAGAAAACTAAAGAGTACCTGGACACCCATGATAGACAACTGCGCCTCTCTCCGTAGGACCATGCCCTCGAGTGAGGCTACCAATCCGAGCATCTCATCCATATACTCGATGGGAGGCTGCAAATGCAAATGCAAGATCATCAGTAAATGAATGAGTGTCCGAGTATTGGAGTAATAAATCAAAGTTGTGAACCATACCGATGGCAAGTCGGGGTCTCTAACAAATCGATGATCAGGCCTCGGAGGCTCTATCGGGATCAAGTAGGAAGCCCCATATCTCCATCCCGTCAACTCAGTCGGGATCTCTAGCCATCCAGCATGAAAATGAGTCGGAGGAATCAGGGGAACCAATCCACTCCCACCTCTAGATGTGCCAGCCCTGCTGGTGGAAGGGATATCTGCAGTCCGAGCCCGGCTCGATGAGGGCATACCAGCAGACCTTCTCGTCGGAGTACGGACTCCCGTCAACGGAGGCATCAAATACGTGTGACGGTAAGTAGCGTAATCCCCCTCCTCGAGATGAAGAAATGCATCAGTACCCAACCTGGCGTCTACAACACCCTGGAGAGGGAGCCTATCAGCGGTCCGCATATCGCCTAGGGGTGCTGAGGGAAGGTCCTGAGTAGGGTAGCCCCATACCTGACACAAAAAGCGATCCCCCAAAAACCAGGCCCTACCAACTGTAGACACCCCATTTTTGACCGACCTTAAGACTCAGACGTCACCGATTGAGCGCTCGGTGATGTTGCATATTGTGCTCGTTCAGAAGTCTCAGAGTCGCGGCCGTGCGCCCTGCCTCTGGACTTCCGAACTCTCTTCTATGCCTTGCCTCGGTTTGCGAACCAGACTTGGTTTTCTCTGTTTTCTTTCCTAAGGGGAGGGAGAGGTCCCGTAGACCATCTCTCAGTGGCCGTGGGCTACATTTCATGGCCGTAGGCCATTTTGCCCATTTCGGAGCCCGGTTCCCGATTTTCGGAGCCGTCAGGCCGTGCGCCTCGGTTCGGGACCACCCAACCATCTCCGATTCCTCCGGTTTTTGGCATGCATCTCATTTACTCCCTTTCGAGGGACACTGGGGTCTTAGATACCCACTTCGTGGCCGAATGCCACTTTCGGTGCTTAACGGCCTATTTTCGGGACCCCGAACTGCGTGTTTTGGTCCCCGAGCATTCGTTTTGCATCGGTTTTCGTTCATTTTTGGCAGGTACCTCTGTTTTATCATAAGGAAGGTCACTGGAGGGTGGGAGGCTAGCAATTGTCTCAGCAACCTGTTATGCTCTTCCGGCGCCCCCCGGCGCCCGTTTTTCTCACTTCCGGGCTAATGTTGAACACCCTAGGGCCATTTTCTTCGAGCCAAAACCACATATTCGTGTTGTACACACATGGGAGGACCCTAAAAGTGCATGGTCGGCCAGTAATTCCATTTTCCATTTTTGAACCTCTTTGAAAATGGCCTATTTTCTCTCCTGTTTTAGAGTTGCCAGATTTGAACCACAGGGTTGTGTTGAGGAAACCTGGGAGGACACCATCATCTGGTGGCCGGCCAGCATTTCAAGTGTCCATTTTTACCCCTTGGCCGACCGGCCATAGGGGGTGGCCGGCCGGCCACCTGCAGCAAAAGTAGATGGCTGGCCTTGATCCTCACAATTGATACTTTCCAGCTGTGCCTTGATTTTCCCCAAAAAATATCTGATCCGGGGGACCCCTTTGGAGGGAAATAAGAGCTCATTTCCCTCCATTTTGTTAAGGACCCCTCTCTCCCTCTCTTGTCTAGATTGGTGTCCTCCCAACTCAAGAGAAGAGATTCCAAGAGTTGGCTTGAGCATATACATACACACAACTCCATTTCCTTCAAGTTTTGGTGCCATTTTCTTCTTCATCTTCAAGCATCACCATCTCCACTTCATTTCCAACAGCAAGGAGGGGTTCTTCAGAGGCTTAGAAGCAACTTTCCTCAAGCCAAGAGGTAGCAAAAGTGTGGTCTTCAAGGGTAAGAGTCCATTCCTCTCTTTTGTAGCATTTTCTTGCTTCTTTTCTTAACCCTATTTTCTCACTGTTTTAGGCTCCGACATTAACTAAAACTAGGTCTATTTTGAGCCATTCTCCATGTTTGTTCAAGGGCTCAACCCTGTTTGAGCCCTCTATGGCACACTTGCTTCAATATCATCTTGTATGTCAATATTTTGCATGCTTTTTCTAGCCTATGAGTGATCTGTTTTCGAGCATAATATAAACTGTGAGTGGGCCTATTTTGAGCCCCTCTTCAACATTGAATAAGGGCTCAACCCTGTTTGGCCTCTCTATCATGTACTTGCTTCATAATCTCTCATATTTATCGTAAATTTGCATGATTTGTTTGACTTACATGTAGTCTTTTTTGGAGCATGTCATGAACTGTGGGTAAGCTTATTTTGTGTCCCTCTACAACATTGTAGAAGGGATCAACCTTGTTGGGGGTCTCCATGTTGTGCTTGTCTTTATATCCCTCTTTGGCCCCCATTTTGCATGCTTTTTTTAGGCTTATCTAGCTTCTGTTTTCGGGCCATCATCAGAACTAGAAAGAGTCATATTTTGATCTTCTTGACATATTTCATTAAGGGTTTTTGCTGGTTTGATGAATTTTTGGGGTACTTCATGTTATAGCCTCATATATCCTAGTTCTTGCATGACATTTTTAGCATGTTTTCATACTGAGTGGGGGGATGTCATCTACTGTAAATGTGCATATTTTTACCCCCTCATCAGTGTTGTAGAAGGGTACTTTTCCATTTGAGCATCGCATGTACCACTTGCTTCAATACCCCTCTTGCGGGGCCATTTTTGCATTCTTGCTTAATCCTATGTGTGCTTGCTGTTTAACCCTTTTTATGACTGAAAAATGCTTTTATTGGGGCTTCCTTGCTACTGTATTTTCATTCCATGTCCATATTGTGCACGCATTGCATGGCTATAGGCCATTTCGGGCGCCTAATATTGCATTTCGGGATCATTTCATGCTTCGGGTGCACTTTCGCCATCTTTCGGGACTGTTCTCCCCCATATTTCAGTGCTGAAATTCATTGGCATGTTTGCGTATCATTTCCTATGTCATTTCATGCCTTACGGCCATCGCCTCGGTTTGCGCGCCCGTGTGCACGCATTTCGAGGCGCTTCATTTTCATCTTACGGCCTCTTATGTGAGTGTAGCTGAGGCTCACTCATGTTAGTGTAAGTCCATTTTGCATTCTGTATGTCATTTTAGTCTCATCGCATTGCGTATGCCATCACCTCGATTTGCGTGCCCGTGTGCACGCATTTCGAGGCATCTCATTTTCATCTATCGGCCTCCCGTGTGAGTAGGGTTGAGGCTCTCTCATGTTGGTGTAAGCCCATATTGCATCACATATCTCATTTTAGTCCTGTTGCATTCCGTATGCCATTTTCTCGGTTTGCGTGCCCGTGGGCACGCATTTCGAGACATCTCATTTTAGTCTCATTGTATACCATATTTCATGCCATTTCATACCTTAGGATCATCGCCTCGGTTTGCGTGCCTGTGTGCACGCATTTCGAGGCATCTCATTCTCATAGCATTGCGCATGCTAGGACTGTATTTTAGCCGCATTTCATGCATATCATGCATATTGCATCGTGTTCGGGATAGGAGTTAGCCCGGGCACGGGAAACGAGGCACGTTTCGTACTCCGAGTGACGGAACGGGTCTCAATTCCCAAGTCACCAACACTCCGGATTATCCATGATGGAGTTAGGTTTTGTTGTAGCATTCATCTGCATTCATCCTATATTGAGTTGTGCAATCCGACTCCTCGACCATCATATATCGAGATGCGTGATTGGTGGCACGAGGATCGAGGCATGCATATATTTGTGAAATACATTGCTATGCCCCTTTCCTGCTCTCTGTTGCAGCATATCAAGAATCAGCAGTCTTCCGAGGCTTGGCACGTATTTCGAGGAACATTGCAAACAGAGGCTAATCGGGGCATCCCAGTGGATTTCCGAAAAAGCAGCCCAGCATACATCATTCAGCGGAAGTGAGGCAGCCCCTGGCTTGCATGACAGTTTACAGTTTTTCTGAGTTAATTTGTTAATTAATTAGGGATCTGTATTATTTCGGACTGTATTATCCTTTCATTTCGGACTGTATTATTTATTCGGACCCTCTGCGCGAGGGCATAATTGTAATAAGTGTGGGTGAGTGTGATGTATGTCTTCCAACCCCACGTCTTTCTTCCCTTTTATTTACCCGCTTATGATGGTTAGATATAGGGCATGGTTAGATATAGGGCATATTTCAATTAGCATACAGTATGACAGCATGTTTGCATCATTCATCTGTTTTGCACGCACCGGGCTCGACGCATCATACAAACTGCATTTGTATTTCAATTCCAAATTGAATACGTGTTAGTTGTAGCATTCCACATACCATGTTTAGAATAGCCGAGCCTGCTATAGTTGCATTATTGCATGCGCTGCATTAGGCATTTCTGTATAATTAGGATCATGCATGATTTCTAATAAGTTTCTGTTTTCGGCTTGGAGTACTCGGTGAGTTTTATGCTTTAGCATCCTTGCATGCGTGTGAGTGTTGCCATGAATAGCATGCTTACCATGAGGCTAACTGCTTATGTGATATAACTGCCTTGAATGCCTGTGGGTGGAGGTTGAGTTACTTGGATTGGACAATTCATCAAATGTTTGTTTTAAGCCCACTAGATAGTGGCAAAATCATGTTTTCTAAGCCCACCCGAGGGTGGCAAATCCACGTCTTAGCCTACCTGCGGGTAGCACCATCAAACCATTTTCAAACAAACAAACATGAAATGTTTTGTTCCAATTCAGGCGGCCCAGTCTATACTTATTTACTGCGAGCATCACATAGTAACCTAGGCTAATAACCGGAATAAGAACTCACAATGTTTTCAAAATAAGATATCATGGTTAGTAGAGGCCGGTCTTTGACCGGGCGAGCGGGGGTGCTCACGAAGTGACCTTCCCCAATCGTACCCAAGTTCCCGAGCCGAGGCAACTTTGGTGATGACGGACACGTGGCCTTTGGCACCGAGTTAGGGTTTCCTAAATTTCCCATAAAAAAAAACATTTAGGTGGCGACTCTGTATCTGGCAACAGTCCATGTTTGGCACTTCTTTCAAAAATCTATTTCCAAAACGATTTGCCGGATTTGGACTCTTTGGTTCAAGATTAAGAACCGCAACAAAAATCGAGTCCGAACTGTAGCGAGGTCCCCCGCGGGCTTGTTACACCAACTGGTCCCTCGAACAGGACCCTATACTGAGAGGCACCCCATGCTTCGACAAACCGAAATCGGAGGTCGCTACCTAAAGGCGCCCAAGGCTGCCATGTAATCTGTGGATAACCAATGCATAAGCTGATAAGAAATTGTGAATGTGCAAGATAACTCAAAGATTGGAAACATGAAGAACTGAGAGTTCTAAAATACCTCTGACGACCGCACTATATCGAAGTACTGCCGCAGGTAGAGGAAAGACTCCCGAGGTCTCAGCCGGTACTGGCCCTCGAATACAAGTGAATATGGGGTCGTGAGGGGGACCTCCACCTCAAGCTCCGGAGCTAGCGTCGGGAAGTACGCGTAGACCCATAGTTGTGGAAAACAAGGCAGTAGCCATCAGAATACAGCATGCTGGGTGCAGAATGTAAATACAAAATGCCGAGAGCAAAGTGCAAGGTACAGAGTGTAAAGTGCGTTGTGTATGCAATGTACAAATAATGAGAAGTAGAAATGTAAATCAAGAGGGCAGAAAGTACCTCCCAGGCCCTCCAATAGCCGCCAACCATGTTCCCTCGTCCACGGGAAGCCGCTCTCATATAGCAATAAAGAGTAGCCAAGCTGGCGCCACCCCAATCATATCGACTGACCTGTGATAGGTCCACTAGAGCACTCAACAGGTAAAGCCCGACAGTGTTCTCCCTATCGGCGAACAGAGTGGTCCCGAAGAGGAACATCAGAAATCCACGGGTGTACTGTGCTACCTCATCAGGAGTCTCAAGCTCCATCTCCACCCTCCTGAAATGGGAAGAAAACCAGGTGTATCGGACTCTGCCCGAAGATCTATCAACTGGCGGGCGAGCTCCTAATAAGTATATCCAGGCTGCCTCCCACTGGCCCATGTCCTCGTCATATGGGATCGCCCAACCTCCCACATCAAGGCCAGTCAATACTGCGAAGTCAAACGGGGTCATAGTCATGTCCCCGGTGGCAGAGAAATGGAAAGAGTTGGTGGTGTCCCACCATCTCTCTACCAAAGCACCCATCAGCGTCCTGCTAGCAGGACAGCGGGATATCCCAGTGCAAAAGGGCCCAAACCCTGCCACGTCAACCAGATCCCGGACAGCCTCTAGGAGCTCGGCGTACCACTCTCTCGCCGCGATGGAGCCATATCCTCGCGCAGTACGAGAAGTCACCCACATTCAGGATGAATACATGTATTCAGTTTCAGAATGAAATGTATAAGCTGCATGCAAATGAAATGAATAAGCTGCGTGCAAATGAAATGTATGAGCTGTGTGTAAAATCAAATTAGATACAGAATCTGGGCTGTGTGTTCAGAAAATTCAAAATATGAGCTGTGTGTTCAACATCAAGTGTTCGAGCTGTGTGTTTAACCTTCTACAAAGTGTGTGCCATGTGTTCACCTCAACAACGAGCTGTG
Organism: Camellia japonica; assembly: GCA_030407325.1. NCBI lineage: Eukaryota > Viridiplantae > Streptophyta > Magnoliopsida > Ericales > Theaceae > Camellia > Camellia japonica. The sequence goes on along the minus strand of JAPPVO010000059.1, from coordinate 156,902,587 downwards.
TGTTCAATATCAAGTGTTTGGGCTGCGTGTTCAACTCTCAATCAGTGTGTGCTGTGCGTTCACCTCAACAGCGAGCTGTGTGTTCAACATCAAGTGTTTGGGCTGCGTGTTCAACTCTCAATCAGTGTGTGCTGTGTGTTCACCTCAACAACGAGCTATGTGTTCAAACCTCAAGTGTTTGGGCTGCGTGTTCAACTCACAATCAAAAAAATGGGCTGTGTGTTCATCTCAAAGTTCGAGCTGTGTGTTCAACATCAAGTATTTGAGCTGTGTGTTCAGATTTCAAAGTATAGGCTATGTGTTCATCTCAAAGTTTGGGCTGTATGTTCAACTCTCAACGAATGTGTGATGTGCGCTCACAATCAGAAAAATGGGCTGTGTGTTCATCTCAAAGTTCGAGCTGTGTGTTCAACATCAAGTATTTGAGCTGTGTGTTCAGATTTCAAAATCGGTGGGCTGTGTGTTCATCTCAAAATTTGGGCTGTGTGTTCAATTCTCAACAAGTGTGTTGTGTGTTCACAATCAATATACGGGCTGCGTGTTCAGAAAGTCAGAGTGTTTGAACTGTGCAAACGGAATACGGTGTTATAGATTAAACATTCAAAACAAGCTATGTGCTTGAGTGAGCAGATAAACATAGCAAAAGCACGAAATGCGCGAAAAATGTAGAATACATCGCAGAAAATGTAAAAGTGAAGAAAATACCTCTCGTGCCTGATGAGAGAGGTGGGACTCCGGCTCTCGCAAAAAGCAAATCCCCAGGCGCTCGATCATCGAAATCAGTGAAATGATAAAAAACTGCCTGTGGGAGGACGTGTGTCCGAGGGGCGTACCTCTCGGGGATGAATGGCCGAACCCTCGGGGGTAAAGACATAATATCTGGATCACCTCCGGCACCTGGAGAACTTCCGCCATGGGGAAAATGACCCGCCATCTCAAGAAATCTGCAAAAATGAGCAAAATGAGCCAAAATTGGAAAAAGTCAACAAAAGTCAACTATCGGGAAATGGAAAAGTCAACAAAAGTCAACTCCCGAGAAAATCTTCCAAATATTGAGACAAACTTACCTCAAGTGGTGAAAATGAGAAAAGAAGCACCGAAATCAAAATTTAATCGGTTCAGAGTGTTGAAAACTAAAAGATTTCGCGAAACAACTTGGCGTGGGGCATTGGAAAATGCGTATAAAGTTCAGATCTGAGGAAGAAAATGGTTTGGGAAGGAGGAGAGAGCAGTTTCGGAGCTGAAGTTATGAGCAAAAGGTGTTTGGATAAGAACATTTAAAGAAATAAGAGCAAAAGGACCAAACTGCCCCGGATTTGGGCTAGGTGGCCGGCCGGCCACCTTTTCTGGTAGGCCGGCCACCCCTCTCCCTCAAACCTGGCTAGTGGCCTCCCCCTTGAACCAAAACTGGCGGAAGCATTCCCAAGGTGGTCTCCAAGGTCTTTGCAAATTTTGGTGATGATTGGAGTCCCCGGCACCCGAGAAAGTACAAGGAAAGTACACTTTTCGTCGCAAAATCCCTCCGCGGGAACTTCAACTCCAATTTTTGATGCGTGTCCCATCGTTACTCATCAAAAGCGAGGTGTATCCTTTTTGAATATATTGTGACCCCTCCGAGAGGTAAACCGGAGGTCGCGATTGAGCCGCCTTCGTCGAAACTTGCATTGCTTTGCTCGTTGTTTCGTTTCAAAATGTGCATTCGAATTTACACTTGTTCTACATTGTTGGGCACATCACCTGCATTCTCATGCACATCACTTGCAATGTTGTGCACGTTTCACGGGTATTGTCATGCCCCCATGCTCAAACTTGTGTTGTCACGTGCATTGCTTCTCGCATTGCGATGCATTCACCCATTAACACTGCGTTTGTCTGCATTCGATATCACGCTGAACATGCGTTGCTAACCATGTTGTGCTTGTTGAGTTTCTTTCTTTTGCAGGCACGATATTGTATGTACGGTTCATTTGGGGCTGGTGCGACCAGACGAGCCACACAGGTATTGTATCCCCTCTGTGCGAGACGTGGCGAGAATTCATTGATTCTCTACATTTTTAACTGCATGAAATGTAGTTTTGCTTTGCATTCTTGCTTAAAACTGTTACATCTACTGTGAATATTTGCTTCATTATAGCTTGTTGCTTCGCATGATCATTGAGTTACATCCGGCTTTGTGCATATCGCTTTGCATTTTGCCCCCTGCCTGCGGGCACATCTTTCTGTTCGTCTCACCTGTTTGTCTAAGTCTTCAGTCTTGTCAAAAATGGGTCGTCTCTGGGCTTTGACATTCACTCCCTCCGTCACTCCTTGACTTCCGAGTTCTGTCAAAGAGGGGCAACTGTAGACACCCCATTTTTGACCGACCTTAAGACTCAGACGTCACTGATTGAGCGTTTGGTGATGTTGTATATTGTGCTCGTTCCGAGGTTACGGAGTCACGGCTGTGAGCCTTGCCTCCGGACTTCGGGGCTCTTTTGTGATTTGCCTCGGTTTGCGAACCAGGTCCAGTTCTCTCTATTTTCTCTTCATGAAGGGACGGAGAGGTCTCGTAGACCATCTCTCAGTGGCCGTAGGCTATGTTTCGTGGTCGTAGGCCATTTTTTCCGTTTGGAGCCCAGTTCCCGGTTTTCGGAGCCGTCGGTCGTGTGTCTCGGTTCAAGACCGCTTAACTACCTCCGTTTGCTCCGGTTTTTGGCACACACCTTGTTTCCTCCCTTTTGAGGGACACTGTGGCCCGAAAGACCAACTCCGTGGTCGAACGCCACTTCCGGTGCCTAACAGCTTGTTTTCGGGGCCCCGAACTGCGTGTTTCGGCCCCCAAACCTTCGTTTTGCATCCATCTTGGTCCATTTTTGGCAGGGACCTTATTTTCATTGTTAGAAAGGTTGTAGGAAGGTGGGAGGCTAGCAATTGTTCTGAAAAGCCAATTTTATTCCTCCATCGCTCTTCATCGCCCGTTTTCTTCACTAGAAAGCTGGTTTTTCCCACTCCCGGGCCACTTTTTCTGATTTTCCACCACACCATTGTGTTGTACACACCTGGGAGGCCACCAATATGGGTAGGCCGGCCAGCAATTGTTCTTGACCCTTTTGAACCCCTCTAAAAAGTTGGTTTTTCTCTCTCTTGGTCACATTTTCTGGGTTTTGACCATATAGCTGAGTTGCACTCATCTGGGAGGCCACCTTTTTGGGGTGGCCGGCCAGCAATTATTGTTGACCTTTTTGACCCCTGGCCGGCCAACCAGGGAAGGTGGCCGGCTGGCCACCTGGACCTTTTGCACCTGGCCGGCCATTCTTCTCTCTCCTGGTGCATTCCAGCTATGTCAGCTATTTTGCACCAGACCCTCTGTCCGAGGGTCTGTCCTTTTGGAGGGAAATTTGAATTGGTTTTTCCCCCCCTTTCGCTTGGCCTCTCTCCCTCTATATAACCACCACCCCACCTCATTTTCTAAGGGTTAGAAAACCGGCTGGAGCATTATACATACAACCCCTCCATATCTCTCATCCAAGCTTCAAAACACCCTTGATCTTGCACCATTTACACACCAACCCATAGCCTACCACCTCCACACTCCATTCCAGTAACTTGGAGGCCATTTGCAGAGGTTGAAAGCTCAGAATCTTGGACCAAAAGCTGCTGGAGGTCAGCTCTTCAAGGGTGAGTCCCTATTTTCCCCACTTTTGCATCATTTTGCTCTATAGCTTAGCCCCTTTTTCTTGCATTTTTGGGCTTCAACCTGAACTGAAAATAGTCTTATTTTGAGCTCATCTTCATGTTTGATTAAGGACTTTTTCCTGTTTAAGGTCTTCTACTCCCCCTTTGTGCTTTATCTCTCTTTTAGGACTTATCTTGCATGATACATTAGCCTTATTTGTGAGCATTTCTGAACTTCGAGAAAAACTGTAAAGTGTCTTAGTTTGAGCCCCTCTTCAACTTTGTTGAAGGGCTCTTTGCTGTTTGACGCCATCTGCTGCCCCTTGTCCTTTATCTCTCTTTTAGGACTATTTTTTTCATCATATTTTAGCCTTACTTGTGAGTATTTTCGAGGCTTGATATAAACTGGAAAAAGTCTTGTTTTTACCTCCTCTTTAAGTTTTGTTTGAGGTCACTTTTCTTTTTGGAGTCATCTCCTTCCTTGCATGCTTCATTTCCACATGCTTGAGCCAATGCATTTGAGCATTTGCATAAGTCTTGTTTGGCCTTTAGCCATTGAAATCCAGTGGATTTCAATGGCTTTGATGAGGGTTTAAGCTTTTCAATTCAATAGAGGGTGACCCTCTCAGCTCTCATTCTCTTTACTAGCATGTTTGGCCATCCAAAGGGACCCCATTTTGCATGGCTTGAAGTCACTTTTCAGCTTTATTCTGAGGGTTTTGAGGTCTGCCTTGGCTCTGTCCAAGGCCTCTCAGCCATATTTGTCTATGATGGCATGGTAGAGCAATCCATTCAAGGCCTCTCAAAGAGGCCTTTCTTTGCATGTTTCCGAGGCTGATTTCAGGGCCCATTTTGAGTTTCAGGGCTGTCATATTCGATTTCCAGAGTTGGTTTTTTCCATGCTAAGTGTCTATCTTGTATGTGCTTAATAACCCCTTGTATGGCCCTTTAAAGGAACTCCATTTTTGCATGTGTTGGCTGCATTTCAGAGGTTATTTGGGCATATTTTGACATATTTTATTTACTGATTTTTGCTGGTTTGGTGAGTTCTCATGCGATTCATATACATGCCATGTAAACTATGTTTGCTAGTCAAAGTTGCATGCTATTTTAGTCCATCATGCTAGCATCTTTTGGTCGTGCTTTGAACTAGAAAATGTTCATGTTTTGGGACTCCTTGGCTCTGTCTTTGTGCTTCATGGTCAAATAATGCATGCTTTGGTATAGCTATAAGTCATACATGTGCCTAGTTTTGAGTTTTAGGGCTCATCTCATGCATCGGGTGCCATGTTTCCATGTTTTCAGGGCCATTTAGCATCATGTTTCAGTGCTGGAAATTACATGCTTGTATGCCATATTTCGTGCCTTGCCATGCCTTGTTAGAGTGGCATTTGTACCTTAGGTTCGGTCCTCGGTTTGCGCGCATGTGTGCACGCATTTCGATAGTCTTATTTTCATCTTTATGGCTACTGATGTGAGTGTGGCTGAGGTCCACTCGTATTGGTGTAAGTCCATATCGCATTGTGTATGCATCTTAGTTCATAGCATTGCGTATGCTAGGTTGTATGTTAAGAACATTGTGTATGCCACGTTACATCGAGCATTGCGTATGCCATTTCATAGCATTATGTATACTAGGTTGCACGTTAGGATTGCATTCATGCATGTCATGCATATTGCATGGTGTTTGGGATAGGGAGTTAGCCCGAGCACGAGAAATGAGGGACGTTTCGTACTCCGAATGACGGAACGTGTCTCAATTCCCAGTCGCCGACACTCCGGATTAGCCATGATGGAGGAGTCTTGGTCTTGTGTGTTTATATGTGCATCCATTTCAATTTGAGTCGTGCAATTCAACTCCTCGGCCATCATGCATCAAGATGCATGATTGGTGACACGAGGATCGAGGTATGCATACATATGCAAAAATACCTTGCCATGCCCCCCTTTCTTGCTCTCTGCTGCAGCAAATCAGAAATCGGCAGTCTTTTGGAGCTACGTGCAAAATTCCGGGTTTAATTGTAAACAGAGGCTAATTGGGGCATCGCAATGGATTTCCGTGCAAAACAACTCAACCATGCATCATTCATCATCCAGAGCAGAGTTGAGGCAGTCCATAGGCTTGCATGATAATTTACTGCTTTCTTAGATTAATTTGTTAATTAATTAGGGTTTTGTATTTATTCGAACTATACTATTTATTTGGACTGTATATTATTTATTCGGACCCTCCGCGCAAGGGCAATGTTGTAATAAGTGTGCGTGTGTGTGATGTATGTCTTCCAACCCCACGTCTTTCTCCCTTTTATTTACTAGCTTATGATGGTTAGATTAGGGCATGTTTCAATTAGCATACAGTATGATAGCATGTTTGCATTCAATCATCTGTTTTGCACACACCGAGCTCGGCGCATCATACTAACTGCATTGTATTTCAATTCCGAGTTGAATACTTGTTAAATGTAGCATTTCAAATGCCATCTTTAGAATAGCCGAGCCTGCTATAGTGTCATTGTGCATGTGTTGCATTAGGCATTTTTGTATAGTTAGGATCATGCATGGATTTCTAACATAGCTTCTGTTTTGGCTTGGAGTACTCGGTAAGTTTTTATGCTTTAGCATCCTTGCATGCGTATGAGTGACTGCCATGATAGCATGCTTACCATGAGGCTATGTGCTTATGTGATATAACTGCTTGAATGCCTGTGAGTGAAGGTTGGGTTATTTGGATTGGAACAATTCATCCACTGTGAGTTTTAAGCCCACTAGATAGTGGCAAAACCATGTTTTCTAAAGCCTACCTGAGGGTGGCAAAATCTGCATTTTAAGCCTACTTGCGAGTAGCAAACCACTTTCAAAAATAAAGTATGAAATGTTTTGTTCCAATTCAGGCGATCCAATCTATACTTGTATGTTGTGCGCATCACATAGTAAATCTAGGCTAATAATTGGAATAAGAGCACACAATGTTTTCAAAACTTGATATCATGGTTAGTAGAGGCCGATCATTGATCGGGCGAGCGGGGGTGCTCACGAAGTGACCTTCCCCAATCGTACCCAAGTTCCCGAGCCGAGGCAACTTTGGTAATGACGGACACGTGGCATTAGGCGACGAGTCAGGGTTTCCTAAATTTCCCAAAATAAAACATTTAGGTGGCGACTCTGTATCTGGCAAAGCAGTCCATGTTTGGCACTTCTTTCAAAAATCTGCTTTCTCAAAACAATTTGTCGGACTTGGACTCTCTGGTTCAGATTGAGAACCGTGACAATTTGAGTCCGAACTGTAGTGAGCCCAAAATGAACAGAACGGGATTTTCCTCCCGGGGCGTTCGGGGACGTCTACAGACAGCTAGGAAGCCGTAATTTCACAGCACCCTGTGAGGGACATCTATGATGTGAAAGTGATACAAGTAGAGCCAGACAACTGTTTGTCAGCCGCTGAGGGTGAATGGTAGGGTGATAACGATCTACATCTGGCCCATACGGATGAAGATTGAGGCGATTGCATTACGAACAATACGTGGTATACCGAGGAAATAGATCATCTCACCCGCAGTGGATAGTATTTTAAGCCGTCACACCTGGATCAAACAAAGGCGTCTGGAAAAGACAAAAAGGCTGAGAAACAGAAGAAGAAACAATTAGAAGAAGAGGCAGTATTGAAATAGCTCAAGAAAACCAAGCTGACATCTCCATCTAGGGTCTTCTCATGGCCTTACGAGTACACTGGCAGGCAATGCTGTCGGCAATGGACAAGGCTAAATTGTCCATTGACACCATGCCGAGCAGCTTGTGGGTCTGGTCTTTCCAGGTGGTGCTAGACCAATGCTTACCTTCTCGGACAAAGAGTTGCTGTCGAAGAGCTTGGCTCACAATAAATCGTTGTACATATCTATGGTATGCAGGGATAAATGGGTGTCGGTAGTATTGGTAGATACTGGTTCAGCCATTAATGTATATCCTTCCCGTACCGCCTATGCAGTTGGCCTCAAACTAGTGGACTTTGTTCCCACAGCCCAAGTAATACGGGTGTATGATAACACGAGTAGAGAGGTCATGGGTACAATGCAAGTAAGAGTCCAGGTGGGCCCATCGGAGCAAGAGATCGAGTTTCATGTCTTGGATGTGTCGGCTACCTTCAATTTGCTATTAGGGAGGCCCTGGTTACACCATGTGAAGGTTGTCTTTTCCACTCTCCATTAGATGTTGAAGTACCCTCATGGGGAAGGAGTGGCAATTGTTTTTGGGAATTCTTCCATCCATCCACCTCCGAAGGTGACTACGCCAGTGCTAGAGATCAACCATGGTCAGAAGGATGTATTCCTCTTGGGATTCACTCTGGTTGAAGCCCGGGTAGTATAGATCATTCTGGCCATAAACGAAGGCATGTACGTCAGCGTCCAGTCCATCTATTTTATGAACAAACTGCAACACGTTCCAAGAATGGGGCTCAGAATGAGTGGTCGAAAAGGTGTTGCAACACTAACAGATGTGCCACACAACCCACATGCCTTTGGACTGGGCTATGTACCTACCAAAGAGGACTGGATCAGAAAGAGAGAAGAAATGAAAGGTAGAGCCAAGGCCAAGCAAGCCAGAAAACGTTATGAACTCATCCATAAGCCAATCCAAGGGACACTGAATGGCTGTTTTGTTCGGGAATGAGAAGACTTCCCTTTTTGTGGCTTTCCCGAGCCTGGGTAAATTTCTCGAAGCAACGTTTCCCCGAGTTCGAGATCTTCTGTGACCATCAACTGCAGAATAATGACGATGAGGAAAGGGCTGAACTAAGCAAAGCTGAATAGAGCACGGAAGGTGACTCAGATGACAACGAACCTGAAGTAGGGGCAACACTGGCTAGTCTCCTGACGGATCATGCGGCTGACCTAGAGAACTTGGGGGATAACTTTACTGTCTCCATGATCGGGGAAAGAACCAAGTATAAACCCAACCAGTGGCATTTTGGATGTATTAGGGGCACCATCTCTTATCTGGCAGCTAGAGGAAGGCTATCTGTCTAGCTCTGAATCGGGTGACAAGCTAGAATCTGATTCCACTGAGTCTGTGGGGTCGGGATCAAATTCAAGTTCTTCTGAGTCTGAGTCTAGTATTTCTGGGGTTGGTAACCTGGATACCAAAGTCTTGTCTAGGTCTTTATTCAACTTTTCTTTTGAGTCTGTAATCGAAGATCTGGACCTTTTGAATGAAACTCTGTAGATTCTGTGTACTTTTCTGTGCCATTGGTTTATTGTATTGACTAGGATTTTCAAAATTTTAATGAAAATGAAAGGGAAGAAATTCCTCTGGCTTTGAAAAAATTGATTAATCGAGAGGAGAAGATGTTTGCTAAGCCCTGCATTGATAAAATCATTGTCATTAATGTGGGTACTAAGAAGGATCCGTGCCTGGTCCAAATCTGGTCCACGTTGTCTTCAGAGGAGCACGAGCGTTTAATCGCTTTATTAAAATATTTTAAAGATGTTTTCGCATGGTCCTACGAAGACATGCCTAGAATCGCCCCTAAGATTGTATAGCACCGGATCCCTCTTGACCCCGAGGCCCGATCGGTCAAGTAGAAGTTACGTAGAATTCGTCTAGATTGGGCACTGAAAATCAAGGAAGAGGTCACCAAGCAGATCGAGGTATGTTTCTTTTTAGTGTCTGAGTACCCAATCTAGTTGGCCAATATTGTCCCAGTGCCGAAGAAGGATGGTAGAATTCAGGTTTGCGTTGACTTTCAGGACTTGAACAAAGCCAGTCCGAATGATGACTTTTCTCTGCAGCATATTGATGAGTTAGTGGATTTCACTGCGGGCCATGCATTGTTATCATTTATGGATGGATTTTCTGGGTATAACCAGATTCTGATGGCACCCAAGAACAGAGAAAAGACTGCATTCACCACCTCATAGGGTACCTACTGCTACCAGGTTATGCCGTTTGGTTTGAAAAATGCTGGAGCTACCTATCAGAGGGCCACGACCACCATTCTGCATGACATGATCCACAAAGAGGTTGAGGTGTACGTGAACAACATGATTGTCAAGTCCAAAGAACGAGAGGGCCACTACACCATGCTAGAGAAATTCTTTCAACGGATCAGGGAATACAGATTGAGGTTAAACCCACAGAAATGCACCTTCGGCGTAACGGTAGGAAAAATACTGGGCTTTCTGATCACACAGAGGGGAATTGAAGCAGATCCTTGCAAAATCAAGGCCATTTTAGAAATGCCACCACCGAGGACTGAAAAAGAGGTGCGTGGCTTTCTGGATAAAGTGCAATTCATAAGACAGTTTATTTCCAAATTAACCTTGACCTGTGAACCATTATTTGGTCTACTGAAGAAATGGAAGAAATTCCGATGGGATGATCGATGTCAGTTTGCCTTTGAACAGGTTAAGTAGTACCTCTTGAATCCGCTTGTGTTGTCTCCGCCAGAGCTGTGGAAGCCTTTGATTCTGTACTTGTTAGTAACAGATACGACCATGGGATGCATGCTCGCTCAGGAATCTGAAGATAGGGTGGAGAAAGCCATCTACTACTTGAGCAAGAAAATGCTAGACTACAAGACCCGGTACACTCCTTTAGAGAAAGCTTGCCTAGCCTTGGTATGGGCTACTAGGAAGTTGAGGCACTACTTGTTAGCTCACTCTGTAATCCTGGTTTTGAGATTAGATCCCATCAAATATCTCTTTGAGAAACCAACGCTTACAGGTAGGCTGGCTCATTGGTTGCTTCTTCTCTCCAAATTTGATATCAAATATGTCACCTACAAGTCAGTTAAATGAAGAGCTATAGTCGAGTTCTGGTAGACCACCCGGTAGAAGGAGATGAGGCAGTGGAATACTTATTCCTAGATCAAGACATTCTGCAAGTTGAAGAGAAAACTTGGATGATGTACTTTGACAGAGCATCCAATCAGTATGGTTATGGGATATGTGTGTTGCTGATAGCACCCGACGACTCCCATATACCTTTAGCCTTCAAACTCCGGTTCAAGGTATCCAACAATGAAGCAGAATATGAAGCGTGTATTGTTGGTTTAGAAGCCACCCTAGAACTAGGGGCAATAAGGTTGGATGTCATCGGGGACTCAAACTTGGTTGTTTCTCAAGCAAACGAAGACTGGAAAGTCAAAGAAAAGAAGATGAAGGTTTACCATCAGACCGTGGATGTTCTGATTCCGAGGTTTGAAAAGTTAACATTCATGCATCTATTGAGGGAGAACAACTGATTGGCTGAGGCTTTAGCAACTCTATCTTCTATAGTAGACATCCCACTTGGGGTCCGGATGCGTCTGATTATCATCGAACAGAAATATACGCCGACTTATAAAACTATTGCCACAATAGATGAAGTGCAAGACAAAAACCCCTAGTATTACGATATTTGGAACTACCTGGAAAAGGAGATGTATCCACCAGGGGCAAATGCTAAGGACAAACGGGGAATACGGCGTATGGACATCCAATTTATCATCTCTGGGGGTAAGCTATATAAAAGAGGTCATATGGGAATGCATGAACTGTGTATGGAGGAAGAGGAATCGAAGCGCCTTATGGAAGCTATCCACGGTGAAGAATGCGGGGTGCATATGAATGGTGTGATGTTGGCTCGAAATATCCGTAGACAAGGCTACTACTGGTCAACCAAAGAGGAGGATTGTATTGGTTTTGTGCGGCGATGCCACAAATGTCAAATTCATGCCAATCGCATGAATATTCCGCCGTCAAAGCTCTACAACATGACTTTGCCATGGCCTTTCTCAATTTGGAGAATTGATGTTATCGGTGCCATCTCCCCAAAAGGGTCGAATGGACATGAATATATCTTGGTGGCGATTGATTACTTTACAAAGTGGGTGGAAGCTCAATCCTATGTAATGTTGAAGGCATCGCATGTAGCCAAATTTATTATAAACAATATCATTTGTCGGTATAGAGTTCCGAATGAGATTATATCAGATAATGGCTCACACTTCAAGAAAGAGGTGATAGACTTGTTGGAGAAATACAATATGGCTTTTCATAAGTCATCGACATACAAGCCACAAACCAATGGAGCTATTAAAGCCGCCAATAAGAATATCAAGAACATCTTGCAGAAGATGGTCGAGACCTATAGGGACTGGCTGGATAACTGCCGTTTGCACTTTGGGCTACCGAACATCCACAGGGGCAACCCCCTATTCTCTCATCTACGGGATGGAGGCTATTTTGCCAATTTAAATTGAAGTCCCGTCGCTACGAGTTATGGCTAAGTGTCAGATAGCAGAGGCAGACTGGTAATGGAACAAATTTGAGGAGTTAATACTGTTTGATGAGAGAAAGCTTAAGGCATTGTATCATGTTTAGGGCTACCAGCGCAGAATTGCCAGGGCTTTTAACAAGAAAGTTAAGTCCAGAAATCTCAAGGAGGGAGACATGGTGCCAAAAGACAACCGAGCTCCCATCTATGACCCTATGGGCAAGTTCAGACCCAATTGGACTAGTCCTTACATCATCAAAGCTATCTAGTCAGAAGGGGCGGTTATTCTCATGGACCTAGATAGCCTGGAATTTTCGCAACCGATCAATATGGACAAGTTGAAGAAATACTACCCCTGAGAGGCTCGCTAGGCTAAAAACTCAGAAGGGCGACCTAGGCAAAAGTTAGAGCATGAAAAATTAGAAACAAATAAAAACTGAGCGCGCAAGGTTGAAAACCCTAAAGGGCGACTTTGGCAAAAGTAAGAGTGCAAAAGGAGAGAGTTAATACTCGAGTAAACCTGAACCGAATTACGTAAGGCCTGATTCCCATCTTTCGGATACATAGGCAACTTTATCCTGAAGTTCGGCAGTAACTATCTCCAACTCAACTGTCCTATCTATTTTTCTGATCAGGTCATCTTTGTTCATCATCTGTTAGCTCGGTTGTGATTTTCATTTTGGGAAGAAAAGTTGGTTACAATGCAGAGCAGTAGTGGTGTGCAATTAGGGGCAGTTACGATCTTTTGATTCGAGGTTGTATATCTTGAGGGTTTGATTCCTATGCGTGTCAGGTAGTGATCATTTTCGAAAATGGTTTTGAAAAGTTTTAATAAAAGTTGATTTTTCTCAAAGTTTACCTTTTACAACTTAGACCATTTTTGGGACCAAAGGAAAACTTTTAGTGCTCACAACCATAATTCCATTGATTTCAACACAAATACATTCTCCAACTCTCCAATACAAATCAAGGTTTCTTTTATATCATAAAACTTGAGAAGAAAGTCAAAGCAATAAACTAGGGGCATAGGTGAGTCAGGTGCTTCTACGTCCTCTGCTCTTGCTTGCGAAAGCTTTTATAGCCAAAGTGGGCCCGGCTTGTGCCTTATCCTCGAGCCAAGCCAAGCATTCACTAGAAAGGGCATAATTGAAACTAGGGGCAGGGCCAGAAGTTGTCTCGTTCTCCAAGCAGCAAGCTACTGAGCCAGGTGTGAAGCATGAATTAGGAAGAAAGCCGGGTATTCTACCCCCTTCTCGGGATAGGTCTGATCATGCCCGAATTGACATCTGAACTAGAAAGGAAAGTAGAACACGCAGTGCATGAGGCCAATCAACTGTATGTCTAGTTGTAAGGTCATGTTGTAACTCGTCTCAGTCAGATTGAGCTAGGGGCAACGCCAAGCTATGTCGATTGCAGATCTGCTGAACATCCACTTGCACCACCATCCCTCATTAGGAAAATCCACTAGTTTTTGGTAGAAGAAATAAGCTCGAGCTGAATACTCGGGGCAAGGGTCTACTGTTTTCAGCTTATCCATGAGCCATACATGGGAAGGGAGAAAAATAAGAGAGATTAAAGAATAGAGAGATGTACATTGAAAGAAAAAGAAAGAAAAGGGTTTTGAGAGAAAATAGAGAGTGAGTGTCAAGTGATGTGAGAGACATATATAAGAAAGGGTGGGAAACAATACCTGAAGTAGTGGACTCCCCGCAAATCCAATGGTCTCTCGCCGATGAAAAGCATCTAAACTCATCAGGGTCTCAGCCAGCGTTAAACCAATGCAACTCTTACCTTCTTTCAGATGGTGGGCTACTTCGATCAGCTTAATAATGGCTCTGCCGTAACTAGGGGCAAGAAGAAAATGTGCGAGCATACATAAACAGAGGGCATGTTGTCGGAAGCTTTGCCAGAGAAGGTCACCTCTGTCTTCGATGTCAGAGAATCGGTGGATCAAATTAGGTATATCTAGCTCCTTCATGAGCTAAAGATCGAGCTTCTTGCAAAGTAAGCCCGCACATTTGTCCCAAAGCTAGGTTATGGCCAAAACGGGTTGTGGCATAATTTCCTCGTCACGTCGAGATTCCATCAATGCTTGAAACTCTTCAAGTGTCGGGCACAAATCTTGGGATCCTAAGCAGAATACATGTGTAACCGGGTTCCAACACTAAACAGCAGCATGGAGAAATGGAAAGCAAAGCGAAGTACGGCTCAAAGGAAAAAGAGCGTTTAGGCCGAAACCGCAAAAGTTCACCTTTTTCGAGCCATTCAAATTGGCAATCCAATCTTGGAGCCTAGTGTTGAGCACACCCTCCATCTTAAGAGCCAAACATCAAAGACTTGCTATTATGCCAGGAAAATAGCTTGGAAGCACCTTTTATAGACTTTGAGAAGGAGCTGTGCATGACAGATGGATCCCACTGACCGACACCACTTTTGGGCCCGACGTGCCTCATTGGGACCTAGCTGTGCCTATTTGGACCCAACCAGGTCTAAATGATGGCCCATATCAGAATAGTTGCATCAAAGGCTAGTCTCTTGTCCTGTTATACTGTGGTTGCATTTTGAGTTTTGTTTTGTTTGTATCAAGTGTTGTTTAGTGTTTTTAGGTCATTTTCATTTTGTTTTACTGTTATCGGGTTGTATTTTACTCTTTTTTTGTCCAGTAGAAGGTTGTTATCCGATTCAAGAGGGAATTCAAGAGCAAGCATCCACAGTTGTAAAGTCTTGTACACAATTGTTATGCAACAGTTATGCCACCTATCAACATTTTATGCAGGAGGAATTATCCCAAAATTATATATATATATATATACACTAGCAGGTCCAACCCCGATCATTGTTTTTACAAACAAAAAACAAAAGAAAAGTCTTCAAAAACCAAAAATAGAGAGTCTAACTACAAAGCAAAAGAAAAGGCAACAGAACTAACCAACACTCCATCATTGCTCTCTTCATCCTCGGCTACAAAGGAGGGGCATCACTATCGTCACTGGAACTACTGGACCGTACGTCAACCTCCTCCCCTCCTCTTCAGAGGTCGTGTACTCAGCAAAAGACTCCTCAGAAGGTAAGCGCTGCCTCGCTCGGCCTCTCCCCCGATCAGCCTGTCCTCTACCTCTCATCGCACCTCGTCTCCGTCTCCTCCCAGCTTGAGAAGGTCCTACAGGTGCAGCTGGTGCCGGCTCAAGCTGAAATGAGTACAAAAATGAGTACAGATATGAGTGCAAATATTGGAAGAGATTCAGTTAAATTGTGTGTATGTATCAGAATGAATGCAACATAATTACGAACGAGATTGCAATACCTCAATCCCATGGGTGGCCAGAGCAGTCTGCCTCCTCTACACCATCATAAGCAGTCGGTCGATCGTCTAGAGAAGGTCATCAGCATACGCTGCGAATAATTGCAAAAGGAAGAGAATTTCGGTACAGTATACAAAAATAATTGAGTACAGTGATAGAGAATGAAATAGTACAGTGGAAAGAAATAATAAAGTCTACAGTGAGCAAAAGTATTAAAGAAGTGTGTACCTGCTCAATGCCAAGAGCAATCACTAATCTGCAATCCCTCTCCTCAATATGCTCCAAAGGGATCTGCTCCAGCACCCTATCTAGTCGCATGTATACAGCCTCAGTCGAAATCGCGGGAAGCCCAGGAACGGGAGCAGTGGCAGGAGTAACTCTAGTAGCAGCAGGAGCACCTCTAGCAGCGGAAGCAACAATCTCTGGAATGACACGAGCCACGCCCTAGGCAAGAGACGCCATCACCCTGGTCTGTAAGAATGTGATGAAGTCACCAGGCTCGTGGTACCGGTCACCGTCATCTCCTAACATAAGGAAGTCAACCTGGGGTCCGTCGTGGAGATCATAGACTACCCTCATGCCGGGAGGAGGAGGAGGAGGAGGAGGATGCGAAATGTCAGGGTCAGCATCATCTGGCGTCTGCCAGATGAACCTCTCTTCCAATTAATATGCCCTACCGAAAGGGCCCTCCAACAAAATCCGTATGGTGGAGGCATGCCATGCAGTGACATAAGTCGTCCTCGACACTTAGGAGATGCCCGCCCAGGGGTGCCAGTCAACCTGTGGAAGCAGATGTCAGATGTCAAAGATTAGTGCAGTATGGACGCAACAGTATGGAAACAATGGAAATAATAAGATGAAGACAAAGACAAGTATTTTGTTACCTGATCTGCGGTGATGGTGTCAAAGAAGTGGCAAAAGTAAGGGAAATTGCGGTTTATGCGGTGGCGTCACTCAAATCGTGAGTTGTAGTATCGGAAGCGGGTACTAACAACTCAAGCAGCCTTACTGGGATTGGAGCCAGAGAGGTGAAATATGTGTAAACCCATAGCTGCAAGCAAAAAGACATGGATAAAGTAAATGAGCAGGAAGTGCAAAAATGAGCAGGAATGCAAAAGTGGAACAGAATGCAAAGTTGAACAAAAAGTAAGTGTGAGGTGTGCCTCCCAAACCCTCCAGTAGCTGCCAAGTGTATCCGCCTTTCAGCAGGATACAAAGCTTATATAGCAGTACAAAGTGGCTAGGCTGGCACCACCCCAATCATACTCTACCACCTACAATAGATGCACTAATGCTCCTAAGAAATATAACCCCACGGTATTCTCCTTGTTCGCGAACAGGATAGTACCGTGGAGATATATGAGAAAGCCGTGGGTGTACTAGGCGACCTCCTCCGAGGAAGCTGGTTGAAGATCGGAAAAATGCTCCAAGAACCAACTGTACCTCGCCATTTGGTGGCTATTGGTGTCTAGGATCGCCCCGAGGAGTAGGCATTGTGCAACTTGCCACTGCGTCATATCAGGATCAAATGGGATCAGGCCAGCAATCCCTTCCCAGTGAGCATAGAGAAATCGTATAGGGTCAGGGTTATTTCCTCAATCGATGAAAAGAGGAATGATACGGTGATATCCCACCACCTCTCCACCAGGGCCCCGTAAAGCAATGGCTCAGCCCACATCTATATAAGCCCTGAACAGAAGAGTCCAAAGCCGGTAGCATCAACTAGCGTGCGAACCTCCGCAGAAAGTCTCTCATACTAGTGTCGGGGGCCGAATATGGATCCACAACTGCCAATCCTCCTGGCTCTCACCTATCATGTGGAAATCATGTCAGTATTCACAGTGTATTGAAAGGAAGATTTGTTTACAAGTTTCAAGTATGTAGTTGCAAGTATGCTTAAACAATGAGGGGAAGTTGCTTACCATGGGTGCATCAGCGGACAAGTGCTTCGTAAGCTCTCGCAGCAGCATGTCCTCGTCGATCTCAGGGATGAGTCCCTCAAATCTCAAGATGCCGTCGGGGATCAAAGTATGTGTGTGGATCTGGTAAGTGGTCGCGTCAAAATGCTTATCAGCCAATGGAGGCAACTCCAGCTCAGGTACAGGCGAAAGGATATCCTCAGCCTCGATGTCCTCACCAAGGACAGCACCAATACCCACCATGGGGTTAGGAAAGGGAACCTCGTCACTAGCCATCAAGAAATATGAAGGAAAAAATAAGAAAAATGTGAAAAAGTGAGTGGGTGAGTGAAATTGAGTGAAAATCTCCAAAAATCCCAAACCCTAGGAGAGAGAAAATAAGAGAAAGTGAAAATCAAGGGGGAGAAAAGAAAAATGAGGGTAAGTATGTGAGAAACCAAGCAAAACCAAGAGAAATCACGAAACTCAACGAAATCGATTTTTGTTATGTTCAAAATATAGAGGAGTAAGTGGGTTTTAAGGAAAAAATTCACGAGGGTTTGTGGGTTTTATGAAAATAGGGTAATCTAGAGAGAGAGAAGGCTTAGAAAGAGGAGGGAGGGAGTTTCGGCTTTGGGTGTGGGTGGAAATGAGGTTTGGGTTTGATTTAAAGCAACCACAGTCGTGCTTTTACCGATTTGCCCCTGGTCGCCATCGAGGCCCGGCCATGCTCCAATGGACCCGGTCGTGCCTCATTTAGGCCCAGCCGGCCCCAAATGTGCTACAATGTGTGAATTTTTCCAGATTTGGACTACCTTGTTTGCTTTGAAATAAAATGAAGAAAAGAGAAAAAAAACAGAGAGCAAAAAAAAAAAAAAAACAACAACAAAAAAAGAAGGAAAGAAGAGGGAAAAAAAAAAAAGAAAATGAAAGGAAAGAAATGAAAAAAATAATAAGAAAACAAAGAAAAATGGAAAGAAAGAAAAATAAAGAGAAGAGGAAAAGAATTTTGTTCTTGTTTTTGTTTTATTGCGTTTTTGTAATTTGTTTCGTATGGTGTTGTATTCAATTAAGCTCATTTTCAAAACTTTTGCAAAATTGGTTCCAAATTGATCATTTCGAGCATCACTTCGATTATTTTGATGTTATGTACCCTTGTTTAGTCTGTTACAATGCGTTGTGTTCAATTTGTTTGCGTGAGTTTACACTTTGTACCTCAATTTTGAGTCGTCTTAGTAAGCTTCATTTTCGAAGTCTTCCGATCTCGCTATGTCGAGTTCTAAGTTTTGTTTGCTCTTTCATTGATTTAATTCCTCCTTTCGTGTGAAACGCGCTCGGAGTTGTTTTTCTCGGTTAAAAACAACAGGTGTGCTTGTTGCTCACAACACCCTTCCTCCTTTCGCGTGAGACGCGCTCGGAGTTGTTTTTCTCGGTTAAAAACAACAGGTAAGCCTATTGTTCACACCACCCTTCCTGCTTTTGCATGAAACGTCCTCGGAGTTTTTTTTTCTCTGTTAAAAATGACAGGTGCGCCTGTTATTCACACCATCCTTCCTCCTTTCATGTGAGACGCGCTCGGTATTTTTTTTCTCAGTTAAAACAACAAGTGCACCTGTTGTTCACACCATCCTTCCTCCTTTCGCGTGAGACGCGCTTGGAGTTGTTTTTCTCGATTAAAAACAACAGGTGCGCCTGTTGTTCACACCACACTTCCTCCTTTCACATGAGATGTGCTCGGAATTAGTTTTCTCAGTTAAAAACAATAGGTGCGCCTGTTGTTCACACCACCCTTCCTCCTTTCATGTGAGACACGCTCGGAGTTGTTTTTCTCGTTTAAAAACGTCAGGTGCTCCTGATGTTCACAGCACCTTTCTTCTTTTCGCGTGAGACGCTTTAGATTTTTATTTGCTCGGTTAAACACATTAGGTGCGCCTGATGTACACACCACCTTTCATCTTTTCTACGTGGGACGTGGGTAGGTTTGCATTTTCTTACATCCATTCTACATGAGATGTAGATGGGCTTGCATTTTCTTATGTCCTCTATATGAGAGACGTGTTTATTTACTCGCTTCCCTCCGTGTGAGACACGGCTTGATTTGTTTCGCTTTGGTTTATACTCTTGTTATTACTTATAATGTTGTTTCATCGCTTGTTGGCTTTCATTCGAATGTTTCATTGCATTGCTTCATTGCATGATCATAAGTTATTTTGTTGTACATATCATTTGCATCTTGCCCTTGAACTACGCTGATTTGATTCCTTGCAAAGGGATACGTAGGCAACTTTCGAGTTCAATCACTGCATTTATGTCTTGATTTCTTTGCCCAAGTCTTACGGCCTTGTCAAAATGGGTCATATCTAGGCTTTGACATTCACTCATGTCATTTCATGACTTCGAGTTCTGTCAAAGAGGGGCAACTGTAGACACCCCATTTTTGACCGCCCGCAAGACTTGTGCACTTTGTCCTATACAATCGATGATGAAAATAGTATTGTGTATGATCCAACTTCTCAACCAAGGTCGGGCGCTCAAAACAATCTCAAACCTTTCATATCTACATTGATTGAACCCCTGAATTTTATTTTTGAACCTTGTGCTGACCTACACTGAGCCTAAAACAGAGAAATAGGAGAACACTTTAGGCCCGACCATGCCTCATTGAGGGCCGGTTGTGGCTATTTGGGGTCGGCTATGCCTCGATGGCGATAGACACTGTTCTGGGCGGGAGCTTACCAGCTGTCCATTTTAGGAGATATTTCCGACTTGTGTTGCTCAAATTCTATAAAAACGAGGTTATACCTCTGTTTTGGGGGTTGAACAATTTCAAAAGAGTCTATATACATATTGAGAGCTCCTTCTTCTTATGCAAGCCATATTTTGAGCAAGCTTACCACCTTTAAGCCATCTCCATACTCCATATGCACCCTCAAACCTTAACCTTGGAACCTTGGTTGAACCTTGAGGAGTACAATTCAAGCTTGACAGTGTGTAAGGATCTAATCAACAACCAAAGAGAGGTATAAGTTTGTAATTCTTGCTTTTGCTTTCATTTTCTATCATTTTCTACCCTTTTTTTTTTTTTTTTGTGTATTTGTATTGTTTTGATACTAGTTCAAGTGTTGAAACTTGGGTTTGAATAGCTACCAAAAGGGTAAAGAGGGTTGACACTCTTTGTTACACCTTACTTCATAGTTCAACCCTTGTCTCTAAACTCTCTTCTTTGACCTTTCAAACTAATTTTCAGAGTTGAAAAAGTGGCTAAAAATCATGCTTTGAGGTTTCAAATGTGGAGGGGTTAGCCACCCCTCATTGTTCTTGTTTACTAGCCTTAGTTTCTTCGCTTGTTGTTTAGCTTTAGTTTTTTTTTTTTTTTTGGGGGGGGGGGGGGGGGGGGAGGGCTCTTTTCATGCACTTTGAGCCACTATTTTTCACTTATTAGATGTTGTTTCAGAGTTGTCCTAATTTATTTAATTAGTTCATGCTTTGATTAGTTTGCTTGTTGTCTCATAAGTTCGCATATATAGCTTGTTGTATGTTGCTCTTGGCCTTTCTTTGTTTAATTTCCATGTTAAGAGCCTCATTTTAAACAATCAACATACCATTCATTTCTTTCATTTGAGAGTTGTTTCAATCGGTTGATGGTTGTTCAAAACATGAGCTAGAGATCTATGCTTAATGGCTTAATCTCTACGGAGGTTCATCGCCAACGGCATGGTCTCTTTTTCATGTTGAGAATCACTTCTCGCTTGACATGCTTCTCATTTAGTGGACGTAATCTTTAGAGGACTTCACTGTTATCTTGGACAATGGACTAAAGAATGGAAAGGTCTAAAAAATTATTAAAATAAACCAATCCACATAAAGAAAATGAGTCATATTGCTTGGATTCGGCTGGACGTTATGCCAAGTCTATTGTGTCAAGGGTCATCTTACATCAATTCATGATGTTTCAATGAGCCTTGAAGCGTTTCTACCTCCCTCTTTGAGCGTACTCCATGATAAGAGAGAGGGGTGGTTATTGATTCATTGCATTCATTGATTTTTGTCCAAAATCATGTCCTAACTTATCAAGCAATCAATTTGCTCGTTGATGGTTTTGGAAATGACTTCGTTCTTCTCTTTAGGCTTTCCATGACAGAGAAGAGTAGAAGGGACAAACAGAGTTCAGAATAACTCTGTCTATACTGTTTTCACTTCAGAGCACAAAAATAGGGCTTTTCACAAAATAGGACATGGCTGGCTTTATTTGAGCCCGGCTGGGCCTCATTTGGGGCCCACTGGCCTCCAATGTTTGGTCAGCAGCATGTTTTGCAAAAAATAGAGGGCAGTAGTTGAAGGTGAAACAGAATGGTCTGGGCAAACATAGCAGTTTTTGGACGCGGTGCATGCGAGCATTGTACATCCTTGCGCATCCTTGTTTGATGATTAATCATTAATTATTATTGTTGTAATTCATTATTATTGTTGTACTTAATTAAAATTGTTGCAGCCATTGTTTATTTATAATTGTTATAGCTATTTAACTTAGATAGCTAGTTCATTTCTTTGGTATTCATTAGAATTTGTAATAAAGTAGATAGCTAGCTTGTCTCTTTAATTCATTCATTCGAATTTGTAATAGTTAGTTTATTCAAACATTTGAACATTCATTCAGACCCTCTTGTACGAGGGCAAATTGTAATAATGTGTATGTCATCTAACCCCACGTCTTTCTCACTTTTATTTACTCGCTTATGATGGGTAGTTTAGAACATCATGTTTCTTTTAGCATTTTCCATGATTTGCATCCATTTGTCTTGCATGCATCGAGGCTCGGTCCATCATTCTAACAAGCATTGTTGTTTATTACTTCGTTGAATACGTGTTTAAACCGCATGCTATCAAGTTGTTTCAAATGACATAACTCGTAGCCGAGCTTGTTAGTGGCATATTGCATGTGTTGCTGCATTAGTCATATCATATTAGTTAAGAACATGCGTTTTTCTAATTATTTTGCTTTGTTTGGCTTGCCTTAGAGTACTAGGTGAGCATTTTTGTGCTTTAGCATATTGCATGAATGTGATTGTTGCCATATCTAGCATGCTTGCCATGAAGCTAAATGCTTAAATTGATATATCTGCTTGAATGCCTGTGGATGAAGTCTAATTGCTTGAATTGGAATAATTTGAGTAATGTACATATGAGATCACTTTTTTAAGTGGTACATATTCAAAATAATTTTCAAACAAATATGAAATCAAAGTGTTCTAATTTTTGCAAATTAGTCTATACTTGTGTGCAACACATAGTAAAGTTAGTCTAATAATCGGAATAAAAGCATATAATGTAGATAAGAATCATATCATGATTAGTAGAGGCCAATCTTTGATCGGGCGAGTGGGGTGCTCAATTCATGAGCTTCCCATCTCGTACCTAAGTTCCCAAGCCGAGACACTTTGGTGATGACGAATAAGTGGCCTTTGGAATGAGTCCCGGGTTTCCTAAATTTCCCAAAAACATTTAGGTGGCGACTTTGTAATATGGCAAAGCAGTTCATTTTTGGCATTTTGATTCAAAATCGATTTTTCAAAAGATTTGCTAAATTTGGACTCTTTTGTGTTTATCTAGTTCACATTGCACTTGTAGAATAAGATTCAGAATCACGAGAGTCCGAACTGTAGGGCTATCGTATCCGAAAGAAGCACGAAAAGTCGAGCTATGAGCGTGAGGATAGGTTGGGCTTTTCCGGCCCAATGCTTGTTTTTTTGGGCCAAAAACATTTGAATTTAAATTAAATTCTTTTGAATTTCAGTTTGGAAAAATTCAAAATTAATTCATTTGGTCTAATACACCTTTTCTTTTTAATTTAAATTTGAATAGGTTTTTTAACTGTTAAAACAAATATGTATCTGTTTAATTCAAACCCGTATCTGTTCAATTCAAATTAGACAGGTTCTTTATCTGTTCAAACAAGTACCATACCTGTTGGATTCAAATCTGAAAAGCCACCATTACACCTATAAATAGACAAGTCCCTCATTTGGATTTTCACTCAATTTTCGTTCTTCTCTGCTGCTATTAATCTCTGTATTTTGCTACATTATTTTCCCTATGAGAAATAGTGTAAACACAAAGTGTGTTCACTGTACGAATAGTTTGTAGTGTTGTTACTATTTGTTGTTGATCATTTTATCCTGGGAGATAGACATCCACAATCTGAAAGCACCATGGAGAGGACGAATCTGTCTTAAGGACATAATGTTAAATACTAGACTTGATCAAAATTTGTTCAAGAAAATAATAAGGTAAGTAATTAATTTACTTTTCTGTTTTATTATTTTTTCCCTTTTTCCTTTTTCCTTTTTCAAATTCTGATTTTGTTTTTGTAAAAAAATAAGAATCTATTGTTTTATTTTATTTTATATACTGTTTTGGTTTTTGTAATCAGACAGTTTCTCTTTTTCTTTAATTCTTTCTTTGAATTCATTGAAGATTGTCCAACAGTAATTCACCCTAGACATAAGTAGATAGCTAATGATTAATAGAGCAAGCTGTACTGCCATACTGTTTTGATCAAAGGGAATTGATATTTAAAGCACAAAATGGTTTTTCCTAGATGAGCTAGCGTATTTATAATTTTCTTTTCACATGTATTGTTATCAACTCGTTATCAACTCGTTGCAAAAATTGAATTACACCAGAATTATAACCCTCAGTGACAAGAAAATCACAAATCAATTTGTTCTTATATACCAATTTCATTCATTCTCCTCAATTTTTCCCCTAGATTTAAACAGTAATGACTAACACTAATGCTCCAAGACATCAATCTCATGTGCAACCCTGCAACTCATCGCATGATTTTGCAAACTCAGAGTGTTAACTTATATCTCACCACAAGGGTCTTGATTTTGAATTCACCACTTATAGAGCACAATTGCTTAATTCACTAACCAATATTGTAAAACTATCTGACCATGCTCTGTCCTGGTGCTTTGTTGATTCTATGTTCCATCATCAACGCTCTCACTTTCTCGACTTCATCCCATTTCCCTCTTTCTGCATAAACATTTGACAACAACACATAATTACCGGAATTCCAAGGTTCAAGATCAATAAGCTCCTTCACTCCACTTTCTGCAAGCTCCATGTTATCATGAGTATGACAAGCACTTAGCAATGCACCCCAGATAGTAGCATTAGGGTTCATAGGCATGCTACGAATTAAACCGTGAGCCTTCTTCACATATCCACTACACCCAAGAAGATCAACCATCGATCCATAATGTTCAAGTTTCAGTTCAATTTAACGCTTTATAGTCATCAAAGCAAACAAATCCAAACCTTGTTGCACTAACCCTGCATGTGCACAACATGCTAAAACTCTACAAAAGTGGCATCATTCGGTTTCATATCTTTCGACAACATCTCCTCAAATAAATCAACTCCAAGCTCACCCTTTCCGTTGAAAGCCAAACCCGAGATCATGGCATTCCAAGAAACTCATCTTCATAACCCTCTGTCAGAACTTAATTGAAAAACTCATCTTCACCTCGCATAAAATGCCATAAATTTAAAATGACTAGTAAATATGCACACACCACATCCCATCCTTTTCCTGTGTTGAATACACACAAGTACACATGAGCATAATATGAATAAGATGCAACATATCGAATTCCATAAAGATGGGAATTACTAGGTAAGAAGTTAGCACACTTCTAAAATCCTCCAAAGATAATTTTCTTCCCAACCACAAGGATTGGATTTAGATTATTTGGTAGCCTCCTTTTTATTCTTTTGCAGACCGTACCACGAATACCTACATCGGTTATTTACCAATTGACGCCAACCAAGGACCTCGAAAGGGATGAAAAAACCACGGGACAACACCCGAAATGTCCCTTACTGGACCCAAACTTATCTCTCAAGAAAAAAAAAAAAAAAACGATGCCGCGTAACGTCTGAATACAACCGATCCATCCTATGGTTACGAAACAACCACTTGCGCAAAACTTAATAAGGGAACACATCCAACCATATTACATTTTCGAAATCCATCTCATAGAAACATTACAAGTGAACGTAACCTGTTACCACCCCATTAGATTTCCCCTTTCTTAGGTTCATTATGCTTTTCTGTTAAGCAATGCATGATCATAATAATAACAATCCAAGCTAAACATGAAATAACTTAAGCATGGTAAAATAAGTTCACAAAATCATCCTGGATGACACATCAAAGCTTAAGGGTCTCTAAGTATGATTGGTTGTTCATGTCTGGAGGTGGGGCGATATTTTTTTTCAACGCATTCACGGAGGTAATTATCAAACTTCCTAATATATCTTGGGCAAATGATTTCATGAGCGTGTCTTTTTCATCACCGCCTACTTCATCTGATTGTCTGGCTATTGGAATTTGTTGGAGCTTTTTACACATAGAATTGTGCATTATCAAACGTGGAGATGATCCGTGGACATTTCACGAATTCCAGAATAATCGATGTTTTGTCCTATTTGATGCCAGCCCTCCCGTTTTGTATAATGGAAAGCTATATTGTTTGGGAAATTGGGGAGATGTGGGCATATTTGTGTTGGAAAAATGGTTTTATATAGGTATAATTTTTAGTTCAATTTGGGTGGACTCCAAATGTCTTTTGGGGTGGGTCCGAAAAGGTGAAGTGTTCCTTGCCGCGTGACAAGTCACACGGTGAAGACAGAACGTCAAAACCATTTATGAGTGAATGGAAAGTTAACGTCGTTTTAGGGTCTAACATTAATTTTTTAGATAAAATTCTTTTGAATTTTTTCAATAAAAAAAAAAATTAGTGTGAGAATTTAATTTAAATATAAATTTAAATTTAAAATTTAGTTTCCTGAGTGGTTTTCTAAAGTTTATAATTTAAATTTAAATTTAAATTTAATTTTTGATTTCCTAAATATTTTGTACCTTTTTCTTTATTAGATTAAACTATTTAAATAGTTTAATAAACATATTCAAATAGTTTAAGAGGTTTAAGATTGGTAGTTCCAATCAGTTACCTTGTTTGTACTAACAGACAAAATGTTCAAACTTTTTCAAATGTTTGAATTTGAAGGTACAAACGGACAAATATGTTCATTTGAATTTAGAGGTGCACCTTTTCATTTTGTGGCACCTATTCGGGTCTTTGTATTGCCTATATATACTTGGGTTTTTCCAGCAGTCTAGGAAGTTAGTGAAATTCGGAAAAATCAGTCTGTATTTGGTTTCTTTTGCTGTCCATTTTTCTTAGTGCATTATTCCTCATATTTAGTTTTAGAAATAAATATTCAGAGAGTTAGAACACAGGTTTGGTTCGCCGAACAAATTGTTTGGAGTACTACTACAATTTGTGAAGATCATTGTATCCTGGGAGATAGATGCCACTCAACCGTAAGTACCTTAGCAGGGCGAATCTGTCTTAAGGACAGAGTGTCATACACTCGACTTGGTCTTGTAATTTTTATTTGGTTCGACAAAATAAATTCGGTATTTTATTTAATTATTTTGTTTGATTTATTTCAAATTATTTATTTTACACAGAAGATTATTCCAACAATTTGATCTCGGTTCTGGTTTGAGTTCGAGTGTAATATGTTGCCATAAGCCCATTTTGGCATGGCCGCGGTTCAAATATCAATGTCAAAAAAGTTCCATGGTAAACTATGATGGAGTAATGTTGGTTGTGTTTGTGACTCATGAGGAGGACGTGTTCGGCTGATAAAAAAAATTAAGATTTTACAGATTAAAATTTAGAAATAAATTATTTTTTAGTGACTAAATATTTTTGTTACGAAAAGTGTCATTATTATATTTTTAACAATAAAAATTAAGTATTAATGATGAATTATTATCCTTTTAGGACCAAATTTTTTATCTCAAAAAATAAACTATTTTGAGATCAAATTATTTTTTTCCTAAAAGTCTATTTTTTAGTGATATTTTCAAAATTTTGTCTTTACAAGTCTTGTTTTTAACTTTTCGAAACGATCTTTTAGCGACTATTCTCATGACGATGAAAATTTGTCTCTAAATGTCTTTTATAAAAAAAATTTCACTTTTAGAGATCAAAATATTTGATTTCTAAAATTCTTATATGTTGTAATGAAAGCTTAATGTTCCGGATATGGAATGGCAAGATGTGCAAAGTTTGGGTAACAAAATATTGTTCCCCAGTTATGGGGCATCCTTGTTTGTAGAGGCCATCAAAGAAGGGATGGCTAATAAGATATACTCCCCAAATTTCATGGTGAAAATAGGGTTTTCTATTCTCTCGATACCGGCAAGTATCACTCTATTGTTGGTAATTATTCTCGTACAACTGCTTTCAATTTCGTTGAACAAGTGTCCTTCACATGCATTTGGATTGGGAAAATGAGTGAGACTTTTTTTTGGAAATTTTCAATATTCTCAGAGTAATTCACACTACTCATATACAACAATCATACAATTACGGGTGTTTTTCAAGATTGGTAATTAAGAACAAGGCTTCAAAATTTTATTATGTTAATAAATATTATTTATTATACACTTGTCTTCACCTCAATTTCTAATGTAGGTTTTTTTTTTAATCTTAAATCAAATTTAATTTTTCAGTTGTACTTGCGGATGAATGTTCTTTTATTTATTTTTATTTTTTTCTAGTTAATTTTGAGATTAGTCTAGCAATGGCAAGTTTAGTTAGCTCACATTCAAGGGTAGTTTAGGGACATGATAAAAAAGCCACCAAAAAAAAAAAAAAATCATAACAATTATCGCATTACTCTTTCTAATTTTTCTCACATTTTTCATAAAAAATAAAAATAAAAATAAAATAAAATAAACCAACAACCATTCATTAATTAGGACTTCATTAAATAAGTGTGCTTAGGCTTTGTTTAGAATATGGGTTGGCTTTTTTATTTTTTTTATTTTTTTTTAAAATAGTCTCATTTGAGATTTATTTTTTGATTTTTTTGACTTTTGTGAGAGAAAAATAAAATGATTATGGTTTGTATGTAACAATTTTTAGCCTAAGATTAAAAAGTCTATTTTGTTTTTTATTTTTATTTTTAATTTTTTTTTATTTTTTTTTTTAGCTATTTTAACCCCAACTCATGCCAAATCCACATGCCAAATGACTACTTTGTTAGACAGTATGATGGGCTTAGAGTAGTAGCAAAAAGAAAACTACAAACAAAGAAATATATAAATAAAATGGGTATTTGTATATAAGTTTTAATTTATTAACTTTTACTCCATTAGTCCTAACTAAAGTTTTTTTGACTTTCAAGTCCCATTAAATTTTTAATAGTCAGAATTGCCTTTCAAATAATGGTTGTTCATCATTTATGATTATCTATAAATGAACATGATGATTTGACATTTATTTTAATTTTCAAAACTAAAAATATCAACTTCTAAATTGAAAAAGCTAAAAAAAAAAAATTATGTGCAGAAAAATGTTTTTTTTTTTGGAAAATAAAAATTGAAAAAATTGAATTATTTTTTTGTGCAAAATTAAAAATTTTGTATTTATAAAGGAGCATAATGATGAAACATTGATGTGCAAAATTGAAAAAAAAAAAAAACTGATAATATTCTTGGTTTATTAGATAGTTGAAAGTATGATGGGCTCAGAGTAGTAGCAAAAAGAAAACTACAGACAAAGAAATATATAAATAAAATAGTATTTACACATAAGTTTTAATTTATTAACTTTTACTCCATTAGTCCTATCCCATTAAATTTTTAATAGTCAGAATTGCCTTTCAAATAATCGTTGTTCATCATTTATGATTATCTATAAAGGAACATGATGATTTGACATTTATTTTAATTTTCAAAACTTTAAAATATCAACTTTTAAATTGAAAAAGCTAAAAAAAAAAAATTATGTGCAAAAAAAATGTTTTTTTTTTTGGAAAATAAAAATTGAAAAAATTAAATTATTTTTTTTGCAAAATTAAAAATTTTGTATTTATAAAGGAGCATAATGATGGAACATTGATGTGCAAAATTGAAAAAAAAAACTGATAATGTTCTTGGTTTTATTAGATAGTTGAATTAAGTAAATGAGTAAAAACGTTTAATCTCATGCTAATGTTTTTTTATTAGTTAGTAAAGTATTTATTTGAAATATTACTATGCAAAATTGATAATATTCTTAGTTTTAAAAATTGAGAAAATTTGATAATATTCTCAATTTTATTAAATAGGATTTATTGATTTAAAAAACTTAAACATGGCTTGAGTTACTATAATATTTATAAATAAGACTTTTAAGCAATTAACTGTAAATAAAATACTAGAGCAATCCAATTTGGTTCCCCAAAAGAATAAATATAATTTAATAAGTTTAAAATTAACCTAATTCGAACTAAAAAAATTATTTACGAGTAAATTATGAGTCAATCCTATGGGATGGAATTAAATACTTATAAGTGTTTTATATTTTTTTTAATGCATTAACAAGTTGTAAAAATACTTGTTTTACCTTAACATTATTTATAAATATTGACAAGTCAGTGTGTTTGGTTTAAGTTTTTTAGATTAAATTTTTTAAAAATTGAGTTTTTTTATTTTTCGTATTTTTTGTTTTTAGTGAATATTTTTAAAATTTAAGTATTTTTTTTTACTTTTTTAGATGCACCTTATTTAGATGTATCTAAAAAGTAAAAAATTTGTGAACAAATATTTTTAAAAAATTAACAAATACATAAAAATATGAAAAATATATTAAACTTTTGTATTTTTTTTTTGTATTTTTAGTGTTTATTGAATTTTTAAAAAAAATTCACAAAAATTATACTTTTTATGTGTATTTATGTTAAGTGTGCCTAAAATTTTTTAAAAAAATACTTAAAATATTAAAAAAATTCAGTAAAAATAAAAATATATAAAAATAAAAAATAAAATTTTTTAAAAATTATTTTCAGAAAAACGAAACCAAACAAACTAATAAGACTATAAATAAATTTAGATAATTGAACCGGCCACAAATGCCAGTCAATTTATTAAGCTTTGATTGAACTTTGATTAAATACTTGGGCCTCACACGTAGGGCCTACGTTGGCCTGGCCGATCCAAAACTTTTCAAATTGTGGATTTTTGAACCACTTTGCCCTCCTTCGGAAAGAAAAAGTTTGTAGATTTTTGGTTAAAATAGTCAAAAATAAATAAATAAATAAATAAATAAAATAAAATAGATTAAAAATTTAATAAAATAAAATGTTACATCCAAGTCATAATTATTTCATTTTTTCTCTCATAAAAATTAAAAAAACTAAAAAAATCTATCTTAAATGAAATTTTTTAACCTCCAACTAAAATAATTAAAAAAATTAAAAAGTCAATTCATAACCTGAACGAACCTATAAACTTGATAAGACATGTTTTAAAAAATAAAAATAAAAACCTTTGGACTTTTTTCCCAATGAAAGTGAAAAAAAGATGTTTAATAGTCGACGTCAAATCCAAAATGTTTTAGGCAACCTACACCAAACAGGAGTTAAATTTGGATGATTTTATTTGCATTTAAATAATAATTTAGTACGTTTAATTAAAATTTTAAAATTTTAATTTTTATTATATTTTAATATAAATTTATTAACAAAAATAATATATATTAAATCTTAAAATAAAATATTATTTTGTTTCTCAAGATATATCCTAATCACTTATAACCATTGAACTTAAGAGGATTTTAGGATTCATGAAAGAACTGTAACTCCTTTTCTTTTGGTTAAAATTTCAATTAATGTCTTATTCAATCTGTAAAATTTTACATCATACAAGATTTATTATTGTTAGAGTTTCTTCACCAACCCATCACAATCTCTATTTCATTCGAATCCACAAATTTTCATTATCATCATCACTAGCAATCGATTTATTCTTAGCAATGTTTGAGGTAATTGTACATATTTCCAAGATTACGGTGCTAGATGGT
The DNA here is from genome assembly GCA_030407325.1 of Camellia japonica. Taxonomy (NCBI): domain Eukaryota; kingdom Viridiplantae; phylum Streptophyta; class Magnoliopsida; order Ericales; family Theaceae; genus Camellia; species Camellia japonica. The sequence goes on along the minus strand of JAPPVO010000059.1, from coordinate 156,871,549 downwards.
GGGTTGGCATAATACTATAAATATATCGGCAGTGCTATTGTCGATGCTCGAATGCCTTGATAATTCCTCTTTCTTTTTTTTTTTTTATTTTTTGTTGGTTTTTTTTTTATTTATTTTATTTGTTGGGCTGCATTGGTTTGGTTTTTTTTTTTGGAATGGTGGACATTCCGTACCAACTCAGCTTGGATTGGATTGATTGGGTGATAAAATTAACTGATCAATTAGGCTGCTGGTTAAAATTTGTTAATTCCATATAATTTTGTACCAGTATTGCTATTTTTATTCCTAATTGATCAGTCAATTTTATCATCTAACCAGTTCAACCCAACTTACTCACCTTATTAAACCACACAGGCTGAGTGGGTGCGGAATGTCTAGTGTTTTGACACACCCTTACACATAATCACCCTTCCAAAAAAAAAAAAAAAAAAAAAACACAAACAAACAAACACAACTCAACAAATAAATAAATATATATATAAAATAATAAAAAAAAGCCAACTAACCAAACCAACACAACCTAACAAATAAATAAAAGAGGAATTCGAGGCATTCGAGCCTCAACCATTCGAGGCCCTAAACATAGTCCCAACCCCGCTGCAAACCCCCAGTGGGGGTTGCGCCCCCAGTGACGTGGCGCGCCCCCACTGGCTGAAACTTCAAAAAAAAAAAAAAAAAAAAAAAAAACAATTTTTTTTGCCCAATCACGGGCTGCCACCTCACTGGGGGTCGACCCCCAGTGGGGGTCCGAAGCAATTTTCTTTTCCTAAATATATATGTTATGATTTGCAAAATTATAGTCGTTCCTCAGTAACATGTTATTACACACAGACGAAGAAAGTCCATTCTTCAAGACAAAAGCATTGGGTATATTTAAAGTGGTGTTATTTAGAGTCTTTGATTTGTTTACTATTTGGATGTATTTTAAGAATAATTTCTGTGGGAGCCACAAAAATATAGATACTAACTTATTGGGCCTAACCCAAACAAAGTCTACAATGGGTCCAGCCCAAACAAATATCACACCCCCCATCTATAAAGGGGAGGCATCCCAAGTGAAAAGGAGGTATGAGCTCTCTCTACAGAACACACATCCCTTCAAACATATATACTATTTACTTCTTGATTCAAGGACTAACTTTATCATCAGAATACTCCCGGCCGGCAACCCCGGTTGGGTGGCACCGACTATGTTCATCATTGCAGATCTACAGGGGGGAAGCTCTTCTCTTCGTTGAATCTCTACAACATCTATGTGAGAGGATATTTCATGGTCTCACAATTGGCGCTATCTGTGGGAACGACTGAATGAGATCAACGAAGAACACAACAAATATACTGCTGTAAGTAAACATAAATTGGTTGCTTTGAGGTTAGTGCACTTTCTACAAAAGCAAAATTAATCCCAAGTAATACGGCCCACAACTGGGTTTTTGGTTTCTTTCATTCTGATTATGTTTTTTTTTGCTGAAGTTCAGGTATATATATATACGCATCTATGTATATATCTATTTATGCTCACAGATTTGATCAAAGCATTGTTGAATATTAATATTGCTTAGAAAGGTTGTCAAACAAGATGAAGTTAGAAGCTGTTTTCTCTCTCTAAAAATGGGTTTCACACCTTTCTTGGTGCAAACATCTTTTCGGCAATTCAATAAAGTTATTCGGCTAAATTCATATGTGGGTCTGTCCATTTATTTATTCTTTGTTTCTCAAAACTTAGCTTAAAGTTGATTCTTAACATGTATGCACGTGTACCTATGCTAAAGCTTTCTGTAGAATCCAAGGCTAGGTCTTCAATTTTCCTCTCTTTAGAATGGACCATGAGTTATGAGAACAAACAAATTATTATTCTTATTTAATTAATTGTGATAGTTGGCTGGCCATATATCTATATATATATATAAATTCAAACAGTCAGATCTGGAGGCAACTTCAATTGTCATGAATGGCTCATGTTGATACTGATCAAAATCTAGACAAAACCGTTTAGCACCCATAACAAGCTAGGCTCTTCTCGGCGAGGATCACAAATGCAAACATCTTTCACCAAAGCTTGACTAGCTGTCACGAAGCACCCCGAGTCACTACCGAGTTTCCAAACTCACCAAGCGGACTTGTGACATTCTCTCGACAAAAGGTGCAAGCCATTCGGTGTCAATGAAAGGCTGAGAATAAGTTTCACCGAGCACGACCATGTCACTCGGCCATGTCAGCTTCTTCCAAGAGCGGTTGTCTAGCAATGGCTTTGGCCACCGTATAGTCAAGCTCGGCAACGGACCATCGGACTGCAACACTTCTGATTTCAGCAATCACAACCCGTTTACAAATATCTTTAGCCATAGCAAATTTGCCGAGTTACTTACATTGCGCAACCATGCTCCACTACTTTTATTCCGCAACATTGAAGAGCTGAACAAAAAAAGAGAAGACCAATCTTATTTTTGGTCAACTTTTAGAGGTCCAACGACATCCAATTCAAGGCGGATTTATGCATCTAAATAGTGGAATGAACACTAGGCCGAGTGGTGAATCCAACGCTGCAAAAATTAGGCCAATCGGACTTCAAACGAGGGAGATACAAGGGCTCAAAGTTGGGAGTTTGAATCGAAGATTCTGCATTTCATGACTTGTAGCACGAAGAATTCGGCCTTGCACCATTTGGGCCACTATTAATTCATATTATTCGCCAATATCACTGTCACGACCCAAACCCGCCCCTATGGGTTTAGCACCGTAACCGGCCAGTAATTCGAGATTACCGAAGGCCTGCTTAATAGTAATATAGTAATACAGAGTACAGGGGCTTGGCGGAAGCTAATACAGTAAATAAACAATGTCCAATGAGTTGTGACAGTCTGTATGCCAAAAGATTTTTCATACGTATATATATAAACAGTGCAGAACAGTACATATACATACACGTCTTCAGAGAAACAGGGACTTAATCCCTATTACAGTACAGTACGGTGCCACATACAGTCTATACAATATTACAAAACAGCCCAAGGCAGACAGGGTAATAAAAACACCCCTAAGCCAAAGCTTGGTAGGCTCGGAACCTCGCAGTGAGGCACGGTGGTTGGCTTGACAAAACTGGAGTTTACCCCGACGCTCCTAGCTGCGGTCTGGTGCCTGTACACCTACATATATATATAAGCAGTGAGCTAAAGCCTAGTGAATAACACAATGCGTAAAGAGGTTAGAATGAATGTCCTTACAGTAATGAAAACAGTTCATTTCAATCAGTATAACAGTTGGTCAGTCCAGTAAACAGTCATATGTGGTACATCCAGTAGCATAACAGTAACAGTAGGTCTTAAAGACCGAACAGTAATGATGGCCATCAGTCAGTAAACAGTAGTGGTTCCACGAGGGAACCGACAGAGATCTCTGTAACAGTAACAGTAAACAGTAGGTGCTAAGGATGTCACAGTACAGTTCAGAAATAGTGGACATACATTCATTCAGTAAATAATACCAGTTCAGTAAACAGTTCAGTTCAGTATTCAAAAGATAATCAGTTGAACATATCTTTACACAATTGTTACTCGCAGAGTTCTAGGCTATAGTAGGCTAGAGCGTCCTCCTGGAATGCCAACCCTATACAGTTAACAGATTGAACACACTCTAAGTTTCAAAGTTGGGAAAGATAATTACTTAATCCCTAAATTTGCCTTGGTGTGTTCTACATCTATATCCTCTTAAAGATGCCTTAAATATGCCCTAAATGCCTAGGATGGAAAGAGGATGCAAAGATGCACTTTTGAACACTTAACAAAATTTGCTGAAAACAGAGGTCTCGCTCGAGCGAGCCTTCTTTCGCTCGAGCGATCTTGCAAAATCAAAGGCTTCGCTCGAGCGAGTAATCCTTTGCTCGAGCGGTCTGTAAAAATGCAAAAGTACTGGATGCTGGAAATTTACACGCGATGCTCGCTCGATGCTCGCTCGAGCGTAAGACACAACTCTTCGCTCGAGCGTAAGTACCTTCGCTCGAGCGTATGTCTACGCGCACCAAAATGCTGAGAGCTTGAAGTTTACGCTCGAGCCACCATTCTCTCGCTCGAGCGTAGCTCGGAAGAAACGGTGGTTGCTCGAGCGTAGAATCCTTTGCTCGAGCGTAGAAGCCAAATTCTGGAATTTCTAGATTTGCCTCCCAAGCTCAAACCAAGCATTCTTAAGCTCAAAACTCGACCTTTGGGCCCAAATTCTGGAAAACACATCTTAATTCAATATACAACAAGTTTCAAAGCTCAATTTGTGAATTCAAAGCCCAAGGGTGAGTCAATTAAATCCAAATTTCAAACCCATTTCCATAAACATGAAGAACATGCAAACATGCATGAATTCAAACCATTTCAAAACTTCAAAACATGCTCTAATGAGCTCATTCTTTTCAAAACAAGTTGAAAACATGGACTTAGGCTTAATTATGAACATGCATGTGACAATTTGCCATAAAATCAACTCAAAATTCATCAATACACACATGCATGCATGAAATGAGCTATAATTCAACTCATTTGCACTAAAACATGACTTAGTTCTACAATGGAGCATGAATCATGCAAGACTTAGCTCAAACTCACAATTAGAGGGTTGAATTCTTTACCTAGAACTTCAATTTCAAGGTGAGGAAGCTTAATTTAGCAATTATACTTCAATTTCCTCCAAATGCAAGCAAATCTCCAAGTTTGAACTCAATTCTCCTACTCCTCTCTCTATTTGGTCCGCTAAGGCAAGAGGATGTGCTGAGGAAATGTTTTATTTGTGTGTATGAAGTTCAAGGATAATAATAAACAAAGGCTCCACTAGGTGGCAAAAGCGTAATTACGACAAACTCTTTAATTGGCTTCATTAAATCTAGTTTAATCATACCCAATCACATTTTAATCAAATATGCCATAAAATCACATAAATTCTCGTGATTATAACTCACTAATCAATTTCTAATTCGGCCGCCGATAAGGCCTTCAATTAACAGTTTAAACATAGACACTGAACAGATAATCATACAGTCAAACAGATAAAATCACAATTCAAACAGATACAGGTAATCAATTCAGTTTCAGATTTCAGTCAGTCAATTCAGTATTTTATCCAGCTCAATTATCAGTCATAATCAGTTCAGTTTAACGGTAATCAGTGGTTATTCGGTAAACAGTGGTGAGGGTTATTACAATCACCCACAATTCGGCAATAGAATTCATCGGCATTATGAACGCTGCATGCATATGATCAACTCGACTTATTCGGCTTCAACGACTTATGCGGCAAAATTACACTGTAACTTTTCTTATTCGGCACTACAGTTTACAATATTATTCCACATCAATATTCAGCAACGTTGTAACTTATTTGGCTTAGGCAACTTATTCGGCAAAATCACACCGTACCATTTATTATTCGGCACATTCTTTGACTACAGTTTACAATTATTCCGCACCACTATTTGGCAAGGTTGTAACTTATTCGGCACTAATATCTCGGCATAGAACTAGTATCTCGGCTTGCCGAAGTCCACATCTGAACACACCATAGGATTCGCATCGGCCCAAAGAGTTCAAACCCACTAACCCGAGGAGCCAAGAAGCAACCCAAGTCCGTCAAAAGTCGTGAAACGGATCATACGTGCTGAACACTGAAATTTCAAAGCTATCAAACTCAAGTTTTGACCATACCAATGTGAAGTACTCATTGAGACGAGTCCAATGCAACAAACCGCGTCAAAATCAGAGCTAAAACGACGCCGTGCGGGCCGATCAAAGTTTGCCCAGAATCAACGAATTTGCTAAGGACGACGAACTAGCAAACCATGCAAGAGAAGTTATTCGGTGCTTTGCGGCACACAATTCTCAACCGATCTGAGCCATCAACTCTATTTTGGCTACAATTACGCCATCAGGAGTCTGATCACAGCGATCCAATAGTCCTTTCCAGTTATTTGACGCATTCCGGGTCCATCCGTACGGTCAGAATATGCAATTTTAGCTCGCAAAATATATATATATATATAATAAATAAATAAATAAAAATACAAATAAATTGCAGATTTGATTCCGATATCACCAAGCACCCTACTTTGTCTCGGCTTCATTCTGATTTCGCCACGGCACCGAACAGGGGCACAGAATCCGTTTCAAATCATTATCGGCCTACTCAGCAATTTTGGCCCAAGTCAATTTTATTCCTTCCGAATAACAAATCTTATTCAAAAGCAATGGGGCTAATAAACATTGGACAAGAAACTCAACTTCACTAAATTGGCAACAAATATACGTTATACAAGAAGCTCAACTTCACTAAATTGGCAACCATTGCCAACCAAGTTCTTAGCAAATCTAACTCCGAAGGAATGCCGACACACCGTGAAGCTAAAAAAAATCGCCGACACACTGCGAAGCTAGGAAAAGATCGCCGACCAAACGATCGGCACAATCACCGACCCAAGTGTAAACGGACACCGATGTTTTGACACTAGTTACTCGGCAGTGTATCAATTTTACTCAGCAATATTATTCGGCACCATTATTAATTCAACATTATGTATGATCATTATTCGGTCGTGCATCAACCTTCTTTGGCTAAACAACATTATTGGTCAACTTTATGCATTGTCAAACTTTATGCAGCAACATTGGCCACAGTATTCGGCAACTTTATTCGCCTAACAACATTATTTGGCAAAACAATTGCCCACTGGGACATCAGTCAATTTTTCGCTTTCCAATTAGGGCACATTAGCCGATCATCATCTCGGCACCTTTGATATGCATACATTCTCGGCCAACTTGGTACAAACATTACAACGACGTTTACTTGAGTTACAAACTCCCGCTTCTTTTCACGCAACTTGAAGCAAGCGCCCGTTTTGGGGCAATACATTACACACTTGGCAGTCAGTAGTTTGCATATTTTTGCGCACCGTCATTTTACCAAAGCCGAATCTTCCCTGCAACATAGGGAAATGGCAATCTACATTCCTTCCGACTAACACCTGCCATTCGAAAGTAATTGGGTAAGTCTACCTTGGACTAAACGCAAACCGAGCTACTCGGCAATTAAATAGTTAGCCCAATATCTACTTGGCAATTCCATACAAGCGAAACAATATTATTGGTGACTAACACGTCCACCTTATTCGGTACAGGATACATTATTCAAAGTCCTTGCCATATTGGCACTTGGTTGCCACTTAAAATCAGCAAAAGTCTCCGAGTACAGCACAATCTTCGCACTCGGCACAGAGCGCCGTTAGCAAAGGCCTACACCCATACCTGAGGATTAGAATATGGCGGCCTACACCCATGCCCGGGGGTTAGAATACCGCAGCCGACACCCATGTCGGGGGTTAGAATACCGTGGCCTACACCCATGCACGGGGGTTAGAATACCGTGGCTGACACCCATGCCCGGGGGTTATAATACCGTGGCCTACACCCATGCCCGGGGGTTAGAATACCGCGGCCTATCGTTATGATTTATTTGTATTCCTTTCTGGGTTTTAGCTCACCCCCCCTCATCCTATGATCGACTTATATACATTTATACATACATTCAAGACATACGTATATTTATATATATTCAAGCATACATGCAGTCATTCATTCATACATTTTATTCATTTATCAAATGTATTCTTTGTCAAATGACCTAACATCTATTTTGAATAGTATAACTCAGCAATAAAAACTCTCATTCCTTTTACCGAAGACAATGAAAGTTTTGGGGCAATTGTGGGAGCCAGAAAAATATAGGTACTAGCTTATTGGGCCTAACCCAAACAAAGTCTACAATGGGTCCAGCCCAAACAAATATCACACCCCCCATCTATATAAAGGGGGGCATCCCAAGTGAAAAGGAGGTCTGATCTCTCTCTACAGAATACACACCCCTTCAAATATATATACTATTTACTTCTTGATTCAAGGACTAACTTCATCATCGGAGTACTTCCGGCCAGCAACCCCGGTTGAGTGGCACCGACTATGTTTATTATTGCAAATTTACAGGGGAGAAGCTCTTCTCTTCATTAATCTTTACAACATCCATGTGAGAGGATATTTCATGGTCTCACAATTTCGAAAAAAAAAAATATAGGGTATTGAGAGTAAATTATAATTCTAAATAATTTAATAGAATAAATTAAAAAATTAAATATACTTAATGATTTTTTAGGTGTAAATAGAATCCAGATTAAATTTATTGTCGGTGTTGATTTTTGACCACACAACCAAACAGGAAAACTCAGCGGGAGAGCATCGGCAGAATAAATTAAGCCCGAACAACCTGCTATAGAAAGATAAGAATCCGGCGGTGGTTCGTCCACCCGGGGGCACTTCGACGATCAAGTCAGTAATCAATTATCTCTCAAAGATCATAAATAGTGCTTAACTCACTGGACAGAGCATAAAAAGTGTACCTTAGACTCACGAGAGTGCCTTACTTTTGTAACCAGCACTAACCTGATCCTTGTAGAAGTCTCGCTTCAATGGAATTTGGCTCAATGTTTATCTGGGACTCTCAGCTAAATAGAGATAAACTCCCCAAAAGCTTTATCTTTATCCAGACTAAGGTCCTCCCTAATTCTAGGACTCCTATCCCTTATCCGCTCATCTCGGATTCCGACATCTCCATAGATAACATCAGCCTAGTCGAGATCATCTCGCATATGACTAAGTTACGTTTCACTTTGGTTAACATGTTGGCGTCATCTTGGCCGCGTGTTTTCATTCACAAAATATGCCCCTACAACTGCCCCCTAGGTTCTATTACCTTGACAACCTGAGGTGATGGAACCTACACCGTTTGTCCACATAGCACGTCGGCTAAGACTTACTCTATCCCTCACGACTAAGATCATCCCTCGTTGGCTTTATATGACCAAGACTCTGCAGTCTACCTTATCAATGACCAAGAACCAAGAACCAAGTTCTTCAAGTTCCTTAACCGAGATCGTTTCTCTAGCCGAGGTTTTTGTTTCATTAAATCAAGAACCCCAAGAGTTTTGTCTGCGCATGAGCTGTCATGCACGGTTTTCTCAACCTTTTCCGCCACGTGTCCTTCTCTCATTAGTTCATACCTGACACGCGCCATCAGGTCGCGTCGTTTCTGTGCATGCCACCTAACATCTAAGCGTATTCATTTCCTCTTGCCACCTTTTCGAGTTTCAACAAAGCTCTCTTTTTCTCTTCGTCTTCTCACTTCGTATTTTCGTATTCTCTCTTTGCTCAAGACTTTCTGTCTCTAACAATTCCTCTACCTCCTATTGCTGTTTTTCCGAGCTCTCTGCAACTGTGCTCCGTTCACCTCCTCCGGCGAAGCACTCACTATTCTGCTCCACTCATTGTCACCGTCTGACTCCGGTGAACCTCAAACCGGTGTCCTCGACCTCAGACGCAACTGGTGAGTTCTTTGTTTTCTTTCAATTTTCAGTTTCAGCCCTCCATGATTTTTAATATGTTTCCTTCTTTACCATCTGTCCATTTTGTTGCTATTGAATCTGCTTTGATGGTTATACTCTGTTTTTCTTCTTTTGATTACAAATTAATTTTTAGTTCTTGAATCTTGGATCTGTGTAGTCTTTGAAAATGCCAATCATGTTTTCTTGTTGTGGCTTTTGCACACTGTCCCTCACACACTCACTTGGTGTTCATGAATTTATATCCTCCATATTTCTTATTGTGGCTTTCTTGATTCTGATCCGTGCTCCTTTTGTTTTGTCTTGTTTTGACCCTAGATTATTGCCTTTGATTCCGAATTCAGTATAGATTTAGGTTTTGGGATTTGATAGAAATCACAATCTCTAGGAAAATTAAAACAAATCCCCCTTAGATCTTGAAAAGCCCTTGCCCCAGTTCTTGCTTAGGGTTTTGCCGAAGTCTTTTAAACCCATACCAACCACTCTCTTATGAAATCGTGCACCTTTTTCCCTTACTTGACATCATAGGTATGTTCAGGTAGAGGGTAGATACCCCAAAAAGACTAGGATACTTCCGTCGAGAGTTCTCCATCCCGGCCGATGTTCAACTCAGGTTGGCTGGGGAGGAGGACTCTATTATGCCCGATAGGGATTCTATGCCCTTCCCAGTAGTTGCTTTCATCGAATGTGGTCTTCAGCTTCCCTTAGACATTCTTTTTAGGGAAATCCTTCACTATTACAAATTTAACCCTATGCAATTGGCCATTAATTCCTATAAGGTCATTAACGATATAATTACTTTAACTCGCCGAGAGAACGCTAAGATAACACTAGCCGACATCTAATATTATTATCCATGTATGGCCTAAAATCTGAAAAAGGCTACATCTATTACCTCAAGCCGAGATCCACAGCCTACAAAATCATAGCCGACCTCCCAGACTCTAACAAAGGTGCTGAAGATGACTACTGATTACCTCGGGTAACTGGGAATTTGCTCCAGATGATGATCTTCATCTATTCCCTCTGCGCCGATCGGTGTTTAAAGAGGATAAGGGTAAGAACTAAGTGTCAACTTCTATGCTTGAGACTTTACCACTTTATTCCCTTTATCTGTGCTAATGTTGAATTTTGTTCTTGTAGCTCTCCCTCAGCCATCAAAAGATTTTCACAAAACCTTCTTCCCTAGTAAAGACCTTAAAAGGCTGTTGGGCTTGCCAGTTGACCAGCACAAAGCCCCCCTGCTGCTCAATTATATTCCAACTTACAAGTCTGCATTGCCCGACGTTTCCAAGAAGAGCAGGATCATTCCTTCTGCTTCAACTCCACATGCTAAATCATCACCAATGCCAGATCAGGGATCTACCTCTGGTCTTGTGGAGTAACCATCCACTTTTGCTCCCTAATTGATTTCTCTACATCATCGCCAACGCCGTCGTTGAGTTCCCGCTAATGCTCTTGCTGGGAGGACTCAAAGCCGCAGACTTGAGGTTCTGACACACCGGGGTTCGACGCATCCAACCCTCTTATTGTTCTTCTTGCATTCCATTTTGGCAATAGAGTCACCGTTGCTTCAACTGCCGACAAAATGAGACGTAACAAGGCTATCTTCGAAGACCTCTTAGCTAGCCTGCTTGGTGTCATAACAGTTCGATCCTCCCATCACAATCCCAACCCAAGGCTAAGCCAAAGAGGGTAAAGAAAGCCAATGCTAAGGCAACAGTGACTCAAATCAACTTTGAGGACACTTTGCCGATCTCTAAACTAGCCGAGGTTGAGAAAAGCACATCCACGCCGAGAAGAGGCCTGTCGATGCTGGCTCGTCTGAGGCACCCTCCTCGAAGAAGCTGAGGTCTAAGGGTATAGATTAGCCCAGCGTCTTCAAATCTAGCTTCCCTTGGGCCCCGACATTCATGGTGGGCGACCGACCTCTGTTAGCTAGAAACAGTGCACTGGACAGTGTTGAAGTTGGCGCCGCCATCTCTACTGCCGTTCTTTTGCTAGCCCACATCAATCGAATGGCTAAGCTAATAGAATATGAAAACTATGCTCCAATGATGCAGCACTGCGTCTTGGTAAGTCTTTTACCTTATCTCTGAAGTCTTCCATTACTTAGCCAAACTTTTATTAATCTGTTTCATTTCTTGCAGGCCATCCAGCAAGGTCACTCCTTTGCAGTCAAGGCTGTGGGTTTTAAGAAAGATGTGACCTAAAAAACAAAGGAGGCAGCCAAACTCCTTACTTCGCTGAACAAAGCTGAGACTCGTATTCGAGGTCTTCTGAATCAGGCCAAGGCTACTGAGTTGGCCTTGAAAAAAGCCGAGGACCGCGCTGAGGCTACGGAGAATGTGGTCGAGGTTGCTCAGGCCGAGGCAAAAGAGGCCAAAGATAAGAAGTCTCAAACCCAGACCGAGCTACAGCCGGCACTTGCTACCAAGGCGGTCGAGATAAAGGAGGCGGATGAGAAGGCCTATGCCGAAGGGGCAGCCAACATCCGCGAGGAATACAAAAAACAAGTCAAACAGGCATGCAACAGGGCTTACACCCTTGGTTGAATGGCTGCTCTAAAGGAGCTAGCTGTCCCCGAGGACTCATCCCTCCGAGATAAGAGCCGACTTGTCGTGCCATTCCCCTCCGCTCTAAGCCAATCTGAGGGTGAGGCCGAGGGTAAAGAAAAAGAAGAAGAAGCCAAGGTCGAAGTTGGTGCTGAGGGTTCCACTAGAGCCAAGTCCCCAACTCTGAATGAGCAAGCTATGGACTTGACTCAAGACAATGAGGACAAGGTCCCCAAGAACACGCCTGAAGCCGAAGTTGAAATCGCCGAGAAGAGCCTTGACATGACTCTTATTGAGATCGACACTGAGATCGAGGCCGAGAAGGCTGCCGAGAAGCTCTCCCAGCTATCTGTTGAGGCCAAAACACAGCCAACCGTCGATGCAATACAGTCTGTTTAGAATCTTTTCTTTGTTTGTACTTTTTCTTATATTTTGAATAATGTTTGTTTTGTCGGGCTGAAGTGCCATTTCTATTATTTGAACAAGTAATCTTTTTCTTGAATGCAAGCCTTTTGTCTTCCAAGTGTTGAATGTGTGCCTCCTTTTTTTCTTCTATGCATGTTTACTGTTTTCTTTTATGCCTTTCATGCTTCCATACTTAGAATATTTTTGCATTTCTTCAAAGTATACCTTAACTGTATAATAACTCCGAGATATAATACCTCGGATATAAACCTTGAATGTTTTCCTCGGCCAACCATTGGCATACCTCGGCTAACACTTTAGAAATACCAAAATATTTTTACAAATGTTAGTCAGTATTGCTTTTTTACTTTCACATGCTACCTTCTTTCAAGACTTCACCCTTTTCAAGCTTGGCAACCTGGTTGGCCATCTCGGCCAATATATAGATTGGATACTTCTTTTGATATTACCTTGGCTAACTTTTCCTTGTAAATTTTCCTAAAATTTCATTAGGTGTTTTAAGCCAATTCTAGCTTGAAAATTTTTAGAAAAATTTCAACAAGTCTTCCCAAGCTCTTAAACTTTTAAGCTTATTCATCATTCTCTAGCTCTCTGTCCCCTATTGTGAACCTAAGTTGCACTTAAGTTCACATTAAGCATGTGTCTATAGTCTTTCGCCGAAGTTTGATTCAAACAAAGACTAGCCTAGGTTATCAACCTTGGCTTCTTTGTTAATCTAACTGATATGCACTTAGTTCCATTCTGATTTTGACTCTACCGACATGGCAAGTCCAGGTTAATCTAACTTAGTTCAACTCCATTACATGCAAGTATAATTCAACTTTTTCATATAATGAGTCTAAGTTATTCATCATGTTTCACTTAGAAACATCACCAACTTAGTTTAACTCTATTATATGTAAGTATAGTTTAACTCTACCATACAAAAAGTCTAAGTTATTCATTATGTTTCACTTAGAAACATCGCCAACTTAGTTCAACTCTATTATATGCAAGTATAATCTAACTCTGCCATATAACAAGTCTAAGTTACTCGTCATGTTTCACTTAGAAACATCGCCAACTTAGTTCAACTCTATTATATGAAAGTATAATTCAACTCTGCCATATAATAAGCCTAAGTTATTCGTCATGTTTCACTTTAGAAACACCGCAATGGGACTAATCAGTCCTTTCACACAAATTTCAAATCAAACTAAAATTTTATTACTACCTCGGCTGATAAAATTGTAAACTTTAAAAAAACAAAAATCTAATGATAGAAAAACTTCAAGTTGCAAGTGTTCCAGAGTCTTGGCAACTCTTTGCCATCACTGTCTTCAAACCGATATGCCCCATTGCCAGTGACCAAGATGATTCTATAAGGTCCCTCCCAATTTGGGTCTAACTTGCCCTCCCTAGAATCTTTCTTGTTGCCGACCACTTTCCTCAGCACAAGGTCTCCAACTTTGAACTCTCTTGGGTTAAATTTTTTGTTGTAAGCCTTAGCAAGTTGTTGCTGGTATGCCCCCAGCCGAATTGCTACTCTTTCTCTTTTCTCCTCCAGAAGGTCTAGAGCTCGGGCTAGAAATGCTTCGTTAGTACCATTTTCCACTCCCTGGGTTCTAATCCCTGGAATGTCGACTTCTAGTAGGATAACTGCTTCAATGCCATAGGCCATAGCGAATGGAGACTCCCCAGCTGATCTTCTCATCGTAGTCCGATATGCCCATAGTACATTAGGCAATTCCTCCACCCATTTTTCCTTTGCTGCTTCCAGCCTCTTTTTGATCCCATCCAAGATAGTCTTGTTGGATGTTTCTGCCTGACCATTGCTTCGAGAAAAGCTTAGAGTAGAGTAGTAGCTCTTGATTTTGTACTTTGCATAGAAGTTTTTTATTAGCTTGCTGTTAAACTGCATACCATTGTCTGCTATTATTGCCCTTGAGATCCCAAACCTAGTGATGATATTCTTCCATATGAAGTTCTTCACATCAATATCCCAAATCTTTGCAAGGGGTTCAACTTCTACACACTTTGTGAAATAATCAGTTGCTACCAGCAGGAACTTCCTTTGCCCAGTTGCTTGGGGTAGTTGTCCAACAAGGTCTATGTCTCATTGGGCAAATGCCCAAGGGCTGGACACTGGGTTCAAATCTACTACTGGTTGATGTATCAAAGGTGTGAACCTATGACACTTCTTGCACTTCCTGGCATAGGCTTTAGCATCCTTCTATATGTAGGGCCACCAGTACCCTTGAGTAATGGCCCTATGAGCAAGTAATCTACCCCCAGTATGATTTCCACATACCCTTTCGTGCGTTTCATACAAGAAGTCTTCAACCTAAGAGGGATGCACACACCTCAAAAGGGGACCAGTAAAAGACCTTATGTAGAGGTGTCCTTCTACTGTTAGGCTAAACCTCGCCGACTTCAGTCTGGTTTTGTGCACCTCTTTGCGATCATCCGGTAGTTTGCCGTCCCTAAGAAACATCACTATTGCATCCATTCAACTTGGGCCCATCTCCACACACATTGCTTCATATTCTGTGATTAGTGGTTCTACACTTGGGTCTGACAAATAATCTACCATTATTGTCCTTGCCCCCCCTGACTTCATTGCACTAGCCAGGTTAGCCAAGGCATCAGCATGACTGCTGTCATCTCGACTAACCTACTGAAGTCGGCAATCCTGAAACAAGGCTAACAGTCTGACAACCTCTTTTACATAGGCTATCATTCTTTCATCTTGGGCTACATACTCGCATGTTGACTAGTTCACAATAAGTTGGGAGTCACAGAAGACTACCACCTTGTGTAGACGTCCCCGAACGCCCCGGGAGGGTTGAACCCCCGTTCTGTTCGTTTGTGGGTCTACTACAGTTCGGACTCGAATTGTCACGGTTCTAAATCTGAACCAAAGAGTCCAACTCTGGCAAATCGTTTTGAGAAAAAAATAGATTTTGAAAAGAAGTGCCAAACATGGACTGCTTTGCCAGATACAGAGTCGCCACCTAAATATTTTTTAATGGGGAAATTTAGGAAACCCTGACTCGGTGCCAAAGGCCACGTGTCCGTCATCGCCAAAGTTGCCTCGGCTCGGGAACTTGGGTACGATTGGGAAGGTCAGCTATGAGCACCCCCTCTCGCCCGATCCGAAGATCGGCCTCTACTAACCGTGATATCTAATTTTGAAAACATTATGTGTTCTTATTCCGGTTATTAGCCTAGAATCACTATGTTATGCGCACAGCAAACAAGTATAGACTAGATTGCCTAATTTGGAAACATGCATTGCATATCCGTTCGTTTTGAAAGCGCTTCGGAATTTGCTACTCGCAAGTAGGCTAAAACACGGATTTCAACGAGTTTTTCCAACTCAAACAATCCAACCTCCACCCACAGGCATTCAAACAGTTTATCTCATATAAGCATTTAGCCATATGGTAATTATGCCGTTATGTTAACATTCACACGCATGCGATATGCTAAAGCATAAATACTTACATTGTACTCCGTGCCAAAACAATAAACTAGTTAGCAAAAATGCATGCCCTAGTTCATGTTAGAGTGACTAATGCATCGCATGCAGAATGTGATTAGGATAGGCTCGGCTAACCCTAAAATGGCATGTGAAATGCAATCATTCTGTGCACGTATTCAAGTTAGATTTGAAGATACAATGCGGTTTGTATGATGTACCGAGCCCGGTGCATGTAAGACAAATGTATGGATGCACGCATGCATTGCATAAGGTATGCTAATTTAAACATGCCCTAATCTACCATCATAAGCAGGTAAATAAAAGGGAAAAAGACGTGGGGTTGGAAGACATGCACACACCCATGCACACTTATTACAAATACGCCCTCACTCGGAGGGACCAAATAAATATACAGACCGAATAAATAATTAACTACCCTAGCTAATTAAATATTACAAACCCTTAACTAATTAACAAATTAATTAAGCTATTTAAAGCAGTAAAATGGCCTCGGGAAGAGGGATGCACGCATGCTTGGATTGGCTTCGCCCGGAAACTCGCTGTCATTGCACTGTTGCCTCTGTTTACACTGCCCTGCTCCTCTGAAAATTGCCAAAGTCCCAGGATTACTTCTCTGAGTGCTGTGGAACACCATCGGCTAAGGGGAATGGCCACCGGCCAAGGGAAATGACCACCGGCCACAAATTAATCCATCGGCCGACAATGGATGGCCGGTCGGCACTATATGCAGCCGACCGGCCAAAACTTCCTGCAGAACCTGCAATTGACAGCAGCAGAGGGCAAGCAGTGTATGGCATGGAATTTTCAGGCAAATGTATGCACGGACACACCCCCTATCATGTAATGGACTCAAGGGAGTGTGGCCCTCGACCCTCGGGCCATCAATCACGCATTTCAATGCATGATGACCCGAAAGCCAAGTGCGCAACTTCGATATCAAATGAAATGCAAGCACAAAACACATCAAAAGGCCCCAACCCCTATCATGATTGATCAAGAGGCAAGAGATGCATGCTCAATGAGATACAACCTAGGCATGGAGGCTAAGTATGCAACATGAACATCCAAATGAGCAATGTACATTAGGCACGCAACCTAAACATGTAAACAAACATGGCATGCGACAACATGCGATGATGGACTTAAACTAACATGGATAGCTTGCAAGCATGCCAAAATCAGTGGCCATAATGAGGGGCAAAACAGCCCTGAAACAAGGCGAAATGACACCCGATGCATGGAATCTCTCCCGAAATGCAAAACTAGGCATGCGGAATGGCCTACAGCTATACTAAACATGCGTAATTTGAACATGAAGTGTACAAGCAGAAGCAAGGAAGCCCAAAAATAAGCATTTTTATAGTACAAAGAATGGCCAAACAGTGAGCAAAAGTGGGACTAAAATGGCATACAAAAAGGGCTCCGCAAGGGAGGCAATGAAGCAAGTGGTAGATGCAATGCCCAAACAGAAAAAGACCCTTCTACAACACTGAAGATGGACCAAAAATATTACCACTTACAGCTTATGGAAGCCCCCAAAACAGTATACAAATATGGAAAACAATTCATGCAAGAAATGGACCAACAAAGGGGCAAAGAAGTAACTGATATATGGGGGTCTCAAAAAAGTGAGGGACCTTCAATAATGTTGAAGAGGGTCTCAAAATATGGCATTTTACAGTATATGATAAAGCCCAAATCAGTATACAAACATGCTCAAAATGCAATGTAAGATTAAGGCCACAAGAGGGCTATAACATGAAGTACACAAAATATTCATCAAAAAGCCAAAGGCCCTTAATGAAAAATGACAAGGGGGTCAAAATATGGCCACTTTCAATTCTGATCATGGCCGAAAAACAGAAGCAAGATAAGCTAACAAAACATGCAAAAAATAGGGACCAAAGAGGGGTACAATGGCAAGTGATGCATGGAGGTCCCAAAAAAGGATGAGCCCTTCTTCAATGTTGAATAAGGGCTCAAAATAAGCCTATCTACAGTTTATTACATGCTCCAAAACAGATCACACATAGGCTAAAAATATCATGCAAAATAATGGCATTCAAGAGGATAATGAAGCAAGTGCCAAAAAGAAGCTTCAAACTGCAATGAGCCCTTAATGAAACATGGAATATAGCTCAAAAAAATGACATTTTCAGTTTTGGTCGGAGCTCAAAACAGCAAGAAAATGGCTAGAAAAATGTTACAAAATTAAGCTCAAAAAGAGGGAATTGACACTTACCCTTGAAGACCAACCCTTGGTTGCCTCTTGGACTGAAAAATGGTGCCTCCTAGCCTTTGAGAAGAGCTCCAAGCTGCTGGAAATGGAAGTGGTAGTGTAGTGCTAGGTGGTGGTGTAGAAAAGGGCCAAGAGTAATGGACTTTTGAGCTTTGGAGAAGAGAGCTATGGAGGATTGAGGGTGTATCTATCAGATATATATATATATATATATATCTGGTTTTTTTGCTCCAACCACACAAAGGAAGAGGATGGATCTCTTATATAGACCAAGGAAGAGCCAAGCTTCTAAGGCAAGCTTACTAAAAGGCTCAAGGCTTATTCAAGAAGCCAAGCAAAGGGACCAAGGCTTTTCAAGGAAGCTTGGACAGCTGGTAAGCTTCTTGAGGAAGCCAACACAAGGGGTCAAGGCTTCCTTAAGAAGCCTTGAGCAAAGGGTGCAAAAAGAGGGGTCCAAGGCTCAAAATGGCCACACATGTGTATGGGGGTCGGGTCTGTGCATCCCAGCTGGCACAGCTGGCATGCACAATGCCTGGAACGTGCAAAGGGGTCAAACCGGCCAGAAAAGGAGGTCATCGGCCAAAATAAATTGCCGGTCGGCTAAATAGATTGCCTATAGGTGCTGCCAAGGTCAAAAAATGGCCCGTGGATGTTCAAATTGAAGCCCCGAAAGTTAGCTTTCCAATGGCGCAAACCTTGCATTAAAATTCCTCCTATGGAAAAAGTTATGCCTATTTTGGTGAAGCCGCGCAGATTCGATCCAACCGGGATGATGCCCAACTTCAACTGATCATATCTCCCCCACCCGGACTTGGCTTTAAGAGATTCTTGAGTGAAAAATGAAGCCCCGGAAGTAAGCTTTCCAACGGTGGTGGCCCCATAGCTAAAATCCAAGTATGCAAATGAATAAGCCCGATTCAGCGAGGGCTGTTCGACCATCTTCTACCCAGATTCATGCCGAACTTCTTCTCTAACTTCGTTTCTCCCCTCTTCTCCTCTTCTTTTCAACTTCAAACCCCTAAGTAAGGTGTTTTGAAATATTTTTCAAAGATTTCATCTCTCTTTCATTCATCTCCACTTTGTCCTTGCTCGGTTTACCGAAAAGTGCAACATTTACCGAAATGCGAACGTCGGAACATCGTGGGAATTTAATTTCAAAAATGTTTTGAAAGAGAGGGTTTTAAGGTCTAAAAACCATCCAAAATAATTTTGGTCCAAAATGGGGTGTGAAGTTGAGATTTCTCTCTCTCCTTGCTGAAGAAATTGAACCTTTCCCTGCACACCTTTCATCACCGAGCAAACCATCAGTAACGCCCAAGTCTCGGGGCGGTCAAAAATGGGGTGTCTACACCTTGTCAGCTTCCATTGCTACTGCTAACTTCAACCTTGCGATTAGTGCCTCATATTCTGCTTCATTGGTTGAGGCTTTAAACCCCAAACGGATAGACTGTTCCAACATTTGCCCATCTGGTGATACCAACACCACTTCTGCCCCTGCTCCTTGTCAATTTGAGCTTCTATCAACAAATAGGCGGAAGGAATTGCAAATGTAAATATCGTAGGGCTTGGATTTTTTTTCTTTATTTTACTCTGTTGTCGGGTTTTTCATTCCCAGCTGGGTCTCTTCTTGTTCTCCTTGACATCCTAATCCGCGGCTCACTGGAGCCCGACATGGGATGACACCAAGTGTGAACTCGGCCACGAAGTTGGCCAGAACCTGGCCTTTGATTACCGTTCTGGGTCTAAACTCTAAATCGTATTGGCCTAATGCTATTGCCCATTTAGCTACCCTGCCTGTCAGATCTCTTTGTTGTAGTAAGGACTTCAAGGGGTGCTTAGTTAATACCACAATCTTATGGGCTTGGAAATAATGACTCAACTTCGTGGAAGCCATCATTAAAGGCAATGTTAATTTCTCCAGGGGTAAATACCTGATCTCTGCGCCTGCTAGGGTTTTACTCACATAGTATACTGCCATTTATTCTCCCTTCTCTTCTCTGATTACCACTGCACTCACTGAATGCTCTGAAACCTCTAAGTATAAGAACAATTCCTCTCCAGGTGCTGGATTTGAGAGAACTGGAGCTGTGGTTAGGTATCTTTTCAAGTCGGCCAAGGCGACTTCGCATTCCTCTGTCCACAAGAAATTTGTGGCCTTTTTCAACAGATTGAAAAATGGTTTACACTTATCTGAACTTCTACTTATAAATCTGTTCAGGGCTATCAACATCTGCACTTGTTTTGCCGACGTTGGGCTTTTCAAATCCAAGATAGCCTTGATTTGATCTGGGTTTGCCTCAATGCCCCTTCGGGTGACCAAGTATCCCAAGAACTTCCCAGACCTGACTCCAAATGCACATTTTGAAGCATTGAGTTGGAGCCAATATGTCCTCAGGATGTCAAAAACTGCCTTTAAGTCGACCAAGTGATTCTCAGGCTCTTTGGTCTTTACAACTATGTCATCAATGTGTACTTCCACTGTTTTGCCAATTAGATGTCTAAACATCTTAGTTACCAACCTCTGGTAGGTTGCTCCTGTATTTTTCAACCCAAAAGGCATCACTCTGTAGCAATACAGCCCTTTTAGGGTGATAAATGCAGTCTTCTCATCATTAGGGGGATACATTGCTATCTGGTGGTATCCCTTGTAAGTATCCAAGGAGCTCATCCTTCTATATCTCGAAGTAGCATCCACCAACTGGTCAATTTTGGGGAGTGGAAAACTGTCCTTGGGGCAAGCCTTATTCAGGCTGGTGAAATCAACACAAACCTTCCACTTGTCGTTCTTCTTTTTCACTACCACAGTATTGGACAGCCAAGTAGGGTAGTTTACTTTGCGAATGGCCTTGGCTTCCAGTAGTTTGTCCACTTCCTCCTCAACTGCCTCAACATGCATTAACGTCAGCTGCCTCAACCTGTCTACATTGAGCATATGGCATGTGACCTCGAGATCAGTGTCAGGCATCTCGTAGGGTGTTTAGTCAAACACCTCTATGTTTGCGCGCAAGAATGCTTCCAACTCCCTTTCTTCCTCCTCGGCTAATCGTGAGCCGAGAAGGAAGAAGCGCTCTTCATTATCTTCTTGGACCAGAACCTTCTTCAAGGCTTCCTCGCTTTTGTCGGCTGGCTCTTTGCCGACGTCATCCAGGACCTCCATGTCACGACCCAAACCCGTCCCTATGGGTTTAGCATCACAACCGGCCAGTAATCCGTGATTACCAAAGGCCTGCTTGACAGTAATGACAGTAATACAGAGTAAGGGACTGGCGGAAGCCAAACAATAAATAAAAGATGTCCAATAAGCTGTGAAAATCTGAATGGAAAAAAAGACTTTTATGGACAAGCCACATTCATAACCAAAACATATATACACAAACATCCAGGTTAGGGACCCAGTCCCTTTACCATAACTGTACAGTCAGAAGTCTTAAACATTTTTACATAATAGAGACAAAAGGGTGAATCTAAGACACCCCAAAACAGCCTTGGCTTGAACAGACTTGGAACCTCGAAGTGAGGCACAACGGTTGGCTTGACAAAACGGGAGCTTAACCTAACGCTCCTAGCTTCGGTCCGATGCCTGGACACCTATATATAAATATAAACAGTGAGCTAAAGCCCAGTGAATAACAAATGCGTAAAGGGGTTAAGAATGAATGTCCTTTCAGTAATTAAAACAGTCAATTGGATCTGTGGATCAATTGTTCAATCATTGGCTCATAATACATGCCAAACAATCATTTAGAAACCATAGTGGTCATATGTGGTATATCCAATAGCAAAACAGTACAGTAGGTCTTAATAAACCAAACAGTCAGTTGATTGCCATCAAACAGTAAACAGTGGTAGTTCCAAACATTGGAACTGACAGAAATCTTTGTAATAGTAGCAGTAACAATAACAGTAACAGTAACAATAAGTTGCTATGGATGCCACGAGTACAGTTCATAAAAT
The DNA here is from genome assembly GCA_030407325.1 of Camellia japonica. Classification (NCBI taxonomy): domain Eukaryota; kingdom Viridiplantae; phylum Streptophyta; class Magnoliopsida; order Ericales; family Theaceae; genus Camellia; species Camellia japonica. The sequence goes on along the minus strand of JAPPVO010000059.1, from coordinate 156,849,467 downwards.
AGGACAAACATTCATTCAATAAATGATATTATTTCAGAAAATGGTACAGTTAATCGTTCAGAAGATAATCATAATTGAACGTAGCTTTACAACATTGTCACTCACAAAGTACTGGGCTATAGACAGGCTAGTCAGCGTCCTCGGGTGCCAACCCTACACAGTTGCAGAATGAAAACACACTAAGTTACACACTTGGAAATAATAACCTAGCCCCTTAACTTGACTTGGTGTGGTTCTACAGCAATATCCTCATTAAGATGCCTTAAACATGGCCTAGGAATGCCTAGGATGGAATGAGGATGCAAAGATGTACTTTAAAACACTTTTCAAAATTTGCTGAAAACAGGGGTCTCGTTTGAGCGTGACTTTCTTTGCTCGAGCGAGCTTACCAAAACAGAGGGGTCGCTCGAACGTAGACTCCCTCGCTCGAGTGATCTGTAAAAATGCAAAAAGTACTGGTTGTTGAAAATCTCCGCTCGATGCTCGCTCGAGCATGAGACACAGTCCTTCGCTCGAGCGCAGGCCTCATCACTCGAGCGTGCTTCTGCGTTCACAAAAACTTGAGAGCTTGCAATCTACGCTCGAGCCAGCATTCCGTCGCTCGAGCGGAATTCAGGAAAAAAAAAAAAAGGTGCTCGCTCGAGCGTGTAATCCTTCGCTCAAGCAAGGAAGCCAAAATCTGGGTTTTCCAGATTTGCCTCCAAAGCTCAAACCAAGAATTAAACTTATCAAAACTCCACCTTTTGGGCCAATTTTCTAGAAAACACGTGGAAATTCATAATACAACATGTTTTGAATCATTTTACAAAATCAAAGCCCAAATGTATGCTAATTGAACACTAATTTCAAAGAAACTTGAAGAACAATGCAAGAACATGACATGCATGAGTTCTCATGAATTCTAATGCTGAAAAACAAGATCAAATGCAAGATTGAGCTCAAAATCATGGTGAATTCATGGACCATAACTAAAATATGAACATGCATGTAGAAATTCTCATGTAATTGACCTCAAAACTCAATGATATGGACATGCATGCATGAAATCACTCTCAATTCAACACTTTGAGCTAATCCTAGGCTCAAATCACTAATTTACCATGAACCATGCAAGAAACAACTTAAATTCACAATCAAGAGGATGAATTTCCTACCTGAAGTCTTGAACTCCAAGTATGTAGCTCAATTTTGCAATCTTCTTCAATTCCTCTAATTTTCCAAGCCAAATTTCTTGTTGAATCAATTTTCTCTCTCTCTCTCTCTCTCTCTCTCTCTCTCTCTCTCTCTCGGTTTTGGTCTCCAAATGGATAAAGATGATGCATCAAAAATGATATGAATTACACCCCAACCAATGCCTCTAAAGTGGCCCACTAATGGCAAACATGTAATAAGTTCGAACTAATGTAATTTAACATTATTTAATCTAATTAATCATTCCAAATCAAATTTTAATTAAACCTACCATAAAATCATATAAATTCTAATTAGCATATAACACTAATCAATTTCCGATTCGGTCGCCGATAAGGCCTTCAATTCGCAATTCGGAATTAAAACATGAACAAATCATTAAATGACAAACAGATAGAAATGCAACTAAAGCAACACGCTCATGCAATCAATTCAAGATTTCATCTTAATCCATTACTTATCATGCCTAAACATGAATTAACACTAATCAGAGGTGAGGGTTGTCACACTCCATGTCCTCGTCCTCGATTTCTACTATCTCTACCTCTCGCACATTGCAGGTGGATTTCATTGTTGCCATGGAGTAATTCTTTGCCTGTACCTGATCCCCTCTGACCTCCTCAATTTCGTGTTCTGTTGGGAACCGCAACATAAATGATATGAATTACACCCTAACCAATGCCTCTAAAGTGGCCCACTAATGGCAAACATGTAATAAGTTCGAACTAATGTAATTTAACATTATTTAATCTAATTAATCATTCCAAATCAAATTTTAATTAAACCTACCATAAAATCATATAAATTCTAATTAGCATATAACACTAATCAATTTCCGATTCGGTCGCCGATAAGGCCTCAATTCGCAATTTGGAATTAAAACATGAACAAATCATTCAATGACAAATAGATAGAAATGCAACTAAAGCAACACGCTCATGCAATCAATTCAGGATTTCATCGTAATCCATTACTTATCATGCCTAAACATGAATTAACACTAATCAGAGGTGAGGGTTGTCACACTCCATGTCCTCGTCCTCGATTTCTACTATCTCTACCTCTCGCACATTGCAGGTGGATTTCATTGTTGCCATGAAGTAATTCTTTGCCTGTACCTGATCCCCTCTGACCTCCTCAATTTCGTGTTCTGTTGGGAACCGCAACAACTGGTGCAATGTTGAGGGAACAACCCTCATTGCGTGCAACCATGGCCTCCCCAAGATAACATTGTAAGGGGAAGGGGTGTCATTTACTATTAACTCTATACTTACCTTCTTGGTGCTTGCTTGTACCTCTAAGTTCATTGCTCCCAAGGGCCATGTCGGCGTTCCATTGAACCCAACCATTTGGCTGTTGGCCTGCTCCAGATCATCTTGGTGAAGGCCGAGCTCCTTGTAACATCTGACATACATGACATCACAAGAGCTGCCTTGGTTAATCAGAATGCGCTTTACCTGGCATTCTCTAATCTTGAGGGTTACTACCAGTGCATCATTATGTGGATGTTGTACCATGTCTAGGTCGGCTTCAGTAAAGGATACCATTGGTTCCTGGTACTCGTCTGCCCTAGGCCTTTTTTACTGGACCTAATATACATGTTGCAAGTGCTTCACCCTCTGAGTTTCCTCATGTACCTCGTTCTTATTGACCCTCGAGTGAATCACATTAATCACTCGAGGTCCGTCTGCCTGCGGTTGTGATGCTGGTGGAGGTGGTGCTGCCGGTGCTTGGGGTAGCCTTGCATGTTCTTCCCTCGTTCGGGCCTCATCTACTAGGTCCCTTAAGTGACCCTATTTGACCAGATCTTCTAAATATGCCTTTAGGGCTCTATAACCTTGCGTCAGGTGTCTATCTTCGTTATGGTAGGCACAGTGCTTTCCCAGACTTCTCCCCATAAATTTTCCAGGGATCCTCTCCGGCGCTCTGTAATACGCTAGTTCCTGATCATTTCCAAGACTTTATAAACTAGGATCTAGAACACGGTGGTGACTGCCTGCGCAGCCCTCAGTCTTGTTTCATGTTTACTAAAATTTGTATTACCCAGGCCTCACTTCGGCGAGCCATTTCTCTTCTCCTACTTTGACACCTTCGTTCCTGGCGTGTCTTCTTCGACTCTCGTATATTTCTCGATCTTGACCATGAGCTCCTCCATACTTTTTGGCAGAGTCTTTGCCAGTGACTTTCGAAGCATGCAGTCATTGTTCAGGCCGTTCTTAAAAGATACGACCGCCAACTCTTAGTTGCACCCTGGTATTTGGTTAAATACCTCATAATACCGTTTAGCATAAGCCTTGAGGCTTCCATCCTCACCAATTCTCAGTGCCATCAGGGAGTCTACCCTCAATGGCTATAGTTTATTTGTAACAAACCTAGCCACAAACATTCGGCCAGGCCTTTCCAACTTTTCATAGTTCCTTTTCGACAACTTGTGAAACCAATTTGATGCGATTTCCCCAAAGGATGAGGGGAACACCTTGCAGAGCAACAGTTCATTCATGGTATACAGTGCCATTGAGTTCAAATATAAACCAACGTAAAAGTTCGGATCGGACTTACGTCATATATCTAGAACCTCGGCATATAGAACCTTTTTGGGGCCTCAAACTTATCCAACTCTACTGAGAATGGTGTTCTTGGCTTGACTGGGGAGGTGACCTCGGCGCTCTGTTTCTTCCTCTGGAGGTAGTCCCTTAGATCCTCCTTAGTCTGATCAGGAGCTCGGCTGTCAACGGATTTCAGCTTTTTTAGGGCACTGCTCCCGGTGTCGTTATGAGTCCTCTTGGACTTCTCTTCATTCATTGTGTCAAAACAAAGTTCCTTCCCCTAAACATGTAGATGTTCTTTCACTTAAGTTCCCTTGATTCGAGGCGTCCTCTAAGACTCTCCTCTCATTGATTCTACTCGTCCGGTATCCCGTGAAGGCTGATATGAGCTTTCTTTCACCTTGTCATGCTGAGGGATTGTTGGGATTGCTTTCTGCCCCCCTTTCTCGGTATCGTTCTTGGCCGTTGGAATTGGCATATCCTCTAATGGGAACGATGATTGCATGACGTTGTTCTGCATCATGAAGTTACAACCAATTGTAGGTTTGCCAACTTATTTGCCATTCCCTTCATCTCGCCATCCCTCTTCAAGCATCTACCTTTCCATACCTGGAGGTCGCTTTCGTTGTAATACCTGCCTTGACATGCTTTCTTCGGTGCGTCTCCCTCTTGGCCGACGTCTTTTTCCCCGAGATTCTAATCCCGAGGTTCTTCATTACAGTTGTCCTCCTCCACGTTAGGATCGGCGTTTTTACCACTCCTACTAGGGATGTCACTCCAATCTTTTCTTTCTGCCCGTCGTTGGCCAGCTATTCTTCTTATGTTTCCCATAGACGGCGCCAAATTGTGGGTGTTGATTTTTGACCACACAACTAAACAGGAAAACTCAGTAGGAGAGCACCGACAGAATAGATTAAGCCCGAACAACCTACTACAGAAAGATAAGAATCCGGCGGTAGTTCGTCCACCCGAGAGCACTCCGACGATCAAGTCAGTAATTAATTATCTTTCAAAGATCACAAATAGTGCTTAACTCACTGAACAAAGCATAAAAAGAATACCTTAGACCCACGATGGTGCCTTACTTTTATAACCAACAATAACCTGATCCTTGTAGAAGCCTAGCTTCAATGAACTTTGGCTCAATGCTCATTTGGGACTCTCAGCTAGATAGAGATAAATTTCCCAAAAGCTTTATCTTTATCCAGACTAAGGTCCTCCTTAATTCTAGGATTCCTATCCCTTATCCGCTCATCTCGGATTTCGACATCTTCGCAGATAACCTCGGCTCAGTCGAGATCATCTCGCATATGACTAAGCCACGTGATACTCTGGCTGACACGTCGGCGTCACCTTGACCACGTGCTACCATTCACAAAATATGCCCTACATTTATTAAATAAATAACTTGGGTCCACAATTTGGGCTTAGGCAGTGTTAAGGCTTAATTTGGAAACTTGACTAAAAGGTAAAAGTAAACTTTTAACCTATTTTAAAGCATATTAACACTTTATTTTCTTTCATATTTTTTTTAAAAAAAAATAAAAATAAAATTTTAATCTGTACTTGGGCTAAGCTTAGATAGAGCTTGAGGCTCATCCACTCATTTGACTTTATCCCTAGGCTTCACAGAGTCGGTTCGAATTTTATTTTATTTTATTTTATTTTTTTGGGGGGGTGGGGGGAAGGTGTTTTAATTACACTTTTCATTTGATTCAGTGCCGGTTCGGGAACAGTGATTATGTTAAAAAAATTATTATAAGTTTTATATTATTCATTTTATTTTTTTAATATATTTTTTTGAAAAAAATTAAAAAATTAATAAAAATAATCAATTTTTAAATGGTGTCTCATATTTTACTGTAATTCATGTAGTTTCAAATTGAATAATTTAGTTATTACATTTTAAGTATAGTAATGAACAGTCGGAGTATGATATTGTATAGACGGTAGATGAGAAGATATTTAAGATTGAGTTCGGGTAGACTTGGAACGTTAGAAACAAATAACAACTGATCCATCGAGATTTTGGAGAATAGAATTTGGATTTGTTTGGAGTGCTGAGGTAAGAGCTGACTTATCTTCATCATCCTTTGCATAGGCTTGGAGGACTTCTTCCCAAGTTATAACTTAAACTTAAGAAAATTCACTAAATACAAAAACTATAAATATATATATATATGAAAATTCAATATATTTTTATATTTTGTTATATTTAATGAATTTTTTAAAGAATTTTGTACATTTTTTTTTTACTTTTTAAGTATATTAAGATTAAATAAATCTAAAATTTTTTTAAAAATTAAAATATCATTAAAAATGTAAAAATATAAATTGAAAACTCATAAAATTATTTTAAAAAATTAAAAACCAAATTATTTTTATAGTGAGTAAAAAAATTGATATCACACTTAATTTTTTTAATAAAATTTCACTTTAAACATATTGTCAAAGGCCTCCTAAAAGTTATTTAAGTGAGAACTTGGCTAATTTAATTGGTTTTTTTTAATTTTGTTTTGATTATTTTAAGATTGTTTTGGGTATTATTTATAAAATGATTTTTTTTTTTTATTATGAAAGGACGTACGAAAAAGTAAAAAGTTAATATAGCCAATAAGTCAATAATTTTTTGGATTTGGTTATGGTGTGTAACTTACACCTTACACCTTATATCTTACACTTACATCTTACACTTACACCTTTTGTGAAAAATTAAACCTTACACTTACACCTTTTTTGAGGTTGCACACTATATGCAACCCACTTACACCTTACACCTTACACTTACACCTCACACTTACACCTTATACTTATACTTACACCTTACACTTACACTTTTTGTGTAAGTGGCACATGGTGTGCAATTGCACACTTAAGAAAAGTCCTAATTTTTTTAGAGATGAAAAAAAATTATATTTGAGATGATTTATAATTTTTTTTGTAATTGAATATATAATTATAAGAGAAAAAGTAATTAATTAATATTTATAATGTGACATTTTATTTTATTGATTATTTAAAAAAAAAATTAGGCCAAGTTTGGCAAGTTGCTAAAAAGTTACTCAAAAAGTTAAAAAGTTATCACTATTCATCAAAAGTCAAAAATTATAGCTGCACAACTCCCAATCCTAATTTTTTCCTACACATTAATTTATACAATTTTTTAATGCACATTTTTCTATAAAAAGTCAAAAAGTTAACCCAAACAACCATATTTTTTTTTCTCAATTTTTTAGTCTAAAAAGATAAAAAGTATACTTATTTAAGACAGTCCAAACAATCCCTTATTAATTATTTTAGCCTCAACTTTTGTTGCCAAACAAAGCTTTCAAGTCGTTTCACTTTTAAGTTTCATTTTTTGTCCTCATTAGTAACAAGTGAAACGGCTAATTTTGGCTAATATCATTGAGTGCTTTGCTAATCAAAGTTTTGTCATCAGATTTCAAGCAACACTTGACCCTCATGCAGAGGTTCGGATGCTCCAAACCAGCCTCCGAGCCTCAATTCCAAACCGAACCAAACGGCTATATAGAATAGAACTCTCTTCAATTTTATGGGTTTTTTCGTTGTGATTAACTGAGAAACTTCTCGGCATGTCATCTATGGATTCCTTAAGAACTCTATTTCCATGTTTGGCCCTAGTACTACTTTTATTATTCACTTTCTCAGAAGGGAGGGAATTCCTGGTTGAGAAATGGGCCGGGAAAATGAGGTTCCTGATAGGCGATTCTCTCGGTACTTTCCTACTTTTCAAATTACATTGCATTGTTTTCACATGGGGTTTCATTTTTCTTGTTTAATGTCTATTTAGGTATTATTTGTCAATTACATATTTTAGTCAAAAAGTGATTACAAATTGTCATATCATTTTTTTTTACACATCTTTTTATAAAATGTTAAAAAAATATTTAAATAGCATATTTTCAAACGAGACTTAGACTCATTTGACAGGGTTCGTTTGAGAATTAATTATTTTAAGTTGTGTTTGGTTGAAAAATTTTGGAGAGATTTAAAGATAGAAAAAAAAATATGGGAAATTCGAATAAAATATATTTACATTTTATCTAATTTTATATATATTTTTATTTTTTTTTTAAATTTTCCAACCAAACACAATATAGTGTTAATTAATTAATTTTTGTTAAAAGACATGTAGTAGTAGGGAGAATGATGCGATCATTTGAATTGACTTTTTTTTTTTTTTTTTCTTTTTTTTTCTTTTTGACTATTTTCTTTAATTCTCAAACAAACCCTTAAAACGAATTTATTGTCCAAAAAAAGTTTAGTTTGTTAAAAAAATAAATTAAATAATTTGACTCATTTTATAAAGGGGGATGCACCAATAAATCCCAAATTAATAACTTATATACTGTTTAATCCTAAAAGTTTTCTTATAGATTAAAAGATCCCATTACAATGTTTCAAACATCAGATTAATGTTACAAACATTAGATTTCAAACATCTAATGTTCATCAGATTACAATGTTCTAATGTTCATTTACATCATAAACATCATGATGATGTATAAAATAGAACTAAATAGAGCATAAGAAAATTTTTAAGACTAAATGGTTCAACTTTTCAAAAGTAGAACTTATGAATAAATTTTCTTTTTATAAATCGCTTGAGAAAAAAAATAACTTTTGCGTCTCTTCTTCATTTGGTTACAATTAAAACCTCAACGTACCCTTTTTTTTTTTTTATTATAATTAATTTCTTTTTAGATCCGTGTACGATTCCACAAACTAAACCAAAATAAAATAAATTTTATCACCCAAAACAAAAATAAAAATTATGAAAGCTGATTTATTTGTTTTTTCTAAACTTTTTTTCAAAAAAAATTAAATTTTTTAATTTTTAAAAACCATCTGGAGACGAATTTAAAAGGTAAAAAGAATTTGACATAAAATTAAAATAAATTTAGAAAAGACAGAGAATTCATGAAAAGCAAAAAAAAATTATGTCAAACTAAAAAAAGGGTAAACTACAAATAGATATGCTTAAAATACATTTGTCTCCGTGGTTCTAGAAATTACATCTCGTGTTTCATAATAAATCGCCTCTTTTATTAATAAATCATCAAGTCAATTAACAAATATAATAATTGTATTTTAAACAAATTTTAGGAGAGTATTTGTAATTTTTCAAAAAAAATATAAAATGTAAACTTTTGAAAGAAAAGACTTGTTATAAAATTAAGAAAAAAAGAATTTGCCAAATAATTTTTTTTTGTAAATTTATTTTTAATTACAAAATTAATTTTTGGTTCCCCGTACGAGTATGGTGTCATTTTGATCTCAATATTTAAATTGTGTCAATTAGATCTTATAAAAAGTATTTCGATGCAGTGTACTAATGTTTAAATTGTGTCAATTTAATCTTTAATGTATAAAAAGTGTTTTAATTGATTTGCAATCTAACTCTGTTTTGTCCTAATATATAAAAATGTTTCAATCTATAATATTTAGATTATGTCAAGGGATCACATTGATACAATCTAAACATTGGAAAGTGACAATTAAATATTGAAGAGCAAAATGACATAAGGTTAATAAATGGACCCGGGGTTCCAGCTGTGCACCCAGCACAGCAGGCATTGATGTGTAGTTAAATGAGTTCATTTTTTGATCCGTTTTGATAATTTGAACCATTTACATTTTAAAATATATTAAGTAGAATATACCTGTAAAAAATCAAATTAACCATTTCATCTATTAAAATTTTTATTCATTTTTATACTTCAAATTATAATTGTCATTTATTTTTGTAAATACAAATGTTATTCCATAAAATGGTTAATGATATTCGATCAACTTGATTTTTTATAACTATTTTACTGCACAGCAGTCCCTGCTCCCCACCTCCACTAAAAATATAACGGAAATTCTTTAAGAATGTCTACCATATACACTTCTAATTACGATTTTTGTATTTTTGGTTATAACTTATTGCGTTTTTAATTATGATTCAATGTGATTTAAATTATGATATGTTTTTTTATTATGATCCAAGAGTTCGCTACAATAATATTGAGTTATGTCATTTGTGATAATTAAACTCGTAAATGAAATATCTTGCATATGGTACATACCCTTTTGAGGGTGTGTACATTATCCAAAATATAAGAAAAATTATATGAACCCCACCTAAAGTATCCCGAATGCGTATTATGTTGTTTAGATTGAATTTGTATAATGTGAGATTCATCTGTAGAATAAATTTAAATCACAAGATGATAATTTTGAATAATTTCTGAACAATTAAGTCTGGATTTTGTAGTATTACTGAAATACAATTAACCCTTAGTTTTTTAACTAACTCCAGCATGACATTAGTCATGTGTTTCCATCTGGGTTCTTCATTTAATTGTACTATTCTCTGTTCCAGCTCTACTTTCATCCCATAATTTTAACTCTGCATTCATCATTTTCTTTCATTTTCTTTCTATTTTCGTGCATTTTCTCGTATACAGTGTTGGAGTACGACCCAAAATCCGATTCTGTGCTGGAAGTGACCGAGGAGGACTACAAAATCTGTAACACAGCAAAACCAATCAAAGCATACAACGACAGCAACACCAAGATTGTGCTCGATCACTCGGGTCTGTTTTACTTCATCAGCGGAGCTGAGGGGCACTGTGAGAAGGACCAAAAGCTGTTGGTGAGAGTCTTGTCTGCCAAACGCGGCTCGAGGGCTCATCCTCCGGTGGCAATACCTGCTCCGGCGCCTTCTCCGGTGGAATTGCTTCCACCAGCACCTGTTCCGACCGCTGATGGTGGTACTTTGAAGGGTGAGTATGTTTGCATGGCAATGTTTTTGGGGAGTTTGGTTGGGTTGGCTTTGATGTAAGAGAGAGGGAGAGGGAGGGTTTGTGCATGAAAATTGGTAATGGTTGTGTGAAAGAAAGCATGGTTCTGACTGTTAATAAGAGTATATCTTATTCACCAAAAAAAAATAAGAGTATATGTTTTGGTAAGTTCTTTTATTTGCACACAAAAATTGATCACAAAATTGAATAAAATTTTATTTTATGAGTGTATATTTCATAAAAGATGAGTTAACACAAATGAAATAAGATAAGTTAACACAAATGAAATAAGGATGTGTTTGATTTTGCAATCGATTTGTATGGTAGATTTTTTTATGAGAGAATTTTACAATACACATTTCATATCCTATGCATTTTTAGTTATACTATTTTTTTTTAGTTATGATTAATTTTTTTCATTAGTTAAGATATTATCTTGAGATGTTTAATTGTGTTTCATATAGTGATTGGTTATTATTCTTCTTTTTTTTTTAGTTATGACTCAAAAAGTATGAAATTATACAATTTTTTTGGTGACACTAGTGTTATTATCTCTTAAAACATAACGTAAAAATAGTCCGAGTCTCATGACTATAAATTAATAATGAATAATGTTAAAATATTTTATTTTAGTAATTTTATTATAAAAGCTATTCCAACACTAATAGGCATTATTCTTACTAAAAATATATAAAATATACATTTTGCATTTTGTCTAATCAATTTACATATTGTGCAATCCAACAGCACTTCACTTTTGAAATTAGTTTGTTTAGCTTTTTAGGGCTAACTAGCAATGAGGATGAATCAAAATGGAGTGAAGTCTATTTTGTTGGAGCTCTGTTTTGTGATGAGCTTAAGTAAAATGTTTTAAATGTCCTCTGTAATTAGAGATGCTCAAATGATATAATATAATTTTTTACTTTTACTTATAAAATGCCAAATCAAAATGGTTTTTTTTTTTTTGGACGAATAACCGCAATATATTAAATATATAACTTAATAACATCAAATGTCAGTTTATGAACGGGGTGAATTACATTTCTTCCTATCTTAACAATACAAATAAAAACAAAGAACTTACTATAATATATAATATCATTAATAGTATATGCAAAACAAAGAACTTACTATAATATATAATATCATTAATAGTATATGCAATTTTCCAATCTGTTGCCTCGCTTAACTTGGCAATCAGTTTTAACAGTAATGCATTTTTCTCGTTGTCCACAGCCCAACGAATGGCTTCCAAGCATGCCTTAGCTTCGGCCATGAGTGTCCATGATTCTGGGTTGCCAATTGGCTCGCTCGTCCTCTGCAAAACACACAAATCAGATTGTCTAACTCCATGTTCAATAATATTAGCATTGTGTGTAGGTGAACAATAATAAGTACTATTGATAGCTAAAGCTAAAAATTCGTTTGCCTCCTCAATTGTGCTCTCAGCGGACTTGGGTCTATGATGGAAAACAAACCTATTCCGTTGTAACCATATAGCCCAAAGAATAGCTACAGATTGAATGAAAACTTCTTCATCATTCACTTGTTCAATCCAATCCTTAAACCACACAAAAAAAGACACCAGGGTGCCAATGCTAAAGTCAAGTCCCAAAGTGGATCCCCTCCATACCCTTTGTGAAAAGTGGCATTCAAAAAGCACATGTTCTAGTATTTTATCTTTATTATTACAACGAGCACAAAGAGTGTCGTCAACTGCCACGCCACACCTCGCTTTTTTAATTCCCAATGAACCAGAAGAATTCTATGGAGACATTTCTAGAGAAATAAAGCCCATTTAAGAGAATCCGGATCCTCGGTAGCCCTTCCGTGTAGCACTCCCCTGTAGCCCCCAAAACGACGTCGTTTTGGGGGTGGATTTTCAAAAAAAAAAACGCAGAAGAGGGAGGGAGGAAGGAAGGAGAAGGAGAGGGAAGAGGAAGGAAGGAGAAGGAGAGGGAGAGGGAGGGAGGGAGGAGGAGGCTGCGATCGCCATCCTCGTCCTCTCCGTCGTCGCCGCCATCGCTGCCGCCGTCGCAGCCGTGGTCGCAGCCATGGCAGGTCGTCGCAGAGGAAGGAGAAGGAGAGGGAGAGGGAGGGAGGAGGGAGGAAGGAGGGAGGAGGGAGAAGGGAGGAGGAGGCTGCGAGCTCCCCTCGCCGTCGTCGCCGCCATCGCTGCCAGCCGTCGCAGCCGTGGTCGCAGCTCCACCTCTCCGGCCCCCTCGTTCAGTCCGGCCACCTCTCCGGCCCCCTCCAGTTCAGTCGCAGCTCCACCTCTCCTTCCCTTCCTTCTTCCTCCCTCCCCCTCCCTCTCCCTCTCCTTCTCCTTCCTTCCCCTCCCTCCTCCCTCTCCCTCTCCCTCTCCCTCTCCCTCTCCCTCTCCTTCTCCTTCCTTCCCCCTCCCTCCCTCTTCTGCGTTTTTTTTTTTTTGAAAATCCGCCCCCAAAACCGACGTCGTTTTGGGGCTACAGGGGAGTGCTACACGGAAGTGCTACCGAGGATCCGGATTCTAAGAGACAGTATTCTGAATTTCCATAGCTTTTTCCGCACCAGATGTTCATGGTTTGGCCGACAAACTGATGGGTAATATCTAAGCAAAGCTTGTTTATATCCAGGCTTAACCGTATTCCCCACTACTCTTGATAGGACTCCAAACGAATTTTATCCTCGCAAGGATGAATCAGAATGTGTATTGCGAAGATGTGACTTGTGCAATTTTCCAAAAAGAAGAGTCGAAGCAAATTTTCTCTCCAATGTTTGTGAGAGAAAAAGTAAAATAATTATGAATTGAATAAAGCTTCGTAACTCGAATTTTTTCCCTCCGAATCCCCTAATGCCCAAAACGACGTCGTTTGGGCATTTTCCTTTTTTTTTCTTCCATTTTCAGTCTGAAACGCAGAGGAAGAGAAAGAGAAGAGAGGGGAAGAGGAGGAGAGAGGGAGAAAGAGAGAGGAGAGGAGAGAGAGGGCCCCTCATGTGCCTCCGCCGCCGCCGATCGTCAGCTCGTCGCAGTAGTAGCTCGTCGCAGCAACTTCGACCGCCGTCGCCTTTGGCCCCGCCTCCGCCTTCTCCTCCCCCTGTGATTATGGCCCCCTCCAGTCCTCCTCCTTCCTCCTTCCTTCTCTTCCCCTTCTTTCTGATTTTCTACTTCTGGAAAAAAAAAAAAAAAAAAAAAAAAAAAAACGGCGTCGTTTTTGAATTAGGGGATTCGGGGGGGGGGGGCGAGCTTTCGAGCTCTCTAGCACGACTGTTATGAATTTGATGTAACATTTTATCTTATTAGCTATTTTAATCTATTTTGTCTTTTTATAATTTTTACTCAAAAAAGGCCCAAAATTCACTTGCCAAACAGGACCGATATATGCAGTTAAAAATGAACAAGGGCTTAAAAATGAAAATTTCATATCATCGCAAGGGAGACTCATGCGAGGCACAAATAACACCCTTTCTACAAATTTAGTGGGCGTTTGGGGTTGGCGTTTTTTAGTGACTTTTTTAATTACTACATTTTTAAAAGTTGTTAAAAAATTTATTCACCATTTTGGTTTAGAAAATTGAATTTTTCGTTTTTCATATATTTCTTATTTTTAGTGAATTATATAAATATTTTACGCAATTTTTATTTTTTTAGATATATATAAACTAAATATGCTTAAAAAGTATAATAATTGTGAAAAAAAAACTTAAAAAAATTCACCAAATACAAAAAATATAAAAATTAAATACATTTTCGTATTTTGTTATATTCAATAAATTTTTTAAAGAATTTTGTACAAATTTTTTACCTTTTAAGTATATTAAGATTAAGTGAATATAAAAATTAAAAAAATTAATTAAAATATCATTAAAAATGTAAAAAATATAAATTGAAAACTCATAAAATTATTTTTGAAAATTGAAAACCAAAATTAATTTTATAGTGAGTAAACAAAATTGATATCACACTTAATTTTTTTAGTAAAATTTCACCTTTTAAACATATTCTCAAAGGCCTCCTAAAAGTTATTTAAGGCCTCGTTTGATAACTTGACTATTTTAATTTTTTTTTTTTTGACTATCTTAGGGTTGTTTTGAGTATTATTAGAGAGGGCAATTATACGCAAATTGGGCCGAACTGGGTATTGGGCCTTAGGGCCGAAATCAAGAGGGCCGAGTACAAGGTCCATGTAGGATACTCCGGTTTGGAGAAGTAACTTGGAAGATAGACCGGTCATACTCCGGTTTCGGGAGGACTGAGCTCTACTCCGGTTGAGTGAAGTAGTACGGAGGTTTCGGCCTTCGATGGTTACTTCGGTTATAGCATGTGAGTAACCGAAGTAGCTACGATTCCAAAGGTAGCTCGGTTTTACTTCCCTTATGTACAGCTCGGTCTCAGTATGGGAAAGCCGAGGTAATGGAGAGTAAAGTAAGGGCCGAATTGATAGTTACTTCGGTCCTGAAAATAGTCCGGCCATAGGAAGAACCATCTCACTTGGTTTAAGCAGTGAGGGGGTGTTGGAGGATAAGCATTATCTTCCAGGAGGAGTAATCCTAGAAGGACTCTACGTAAGGAGGAGTAATCCTAGAAGGACTCTGCATGGGGAGATAAGAGTCCTACCAGGATTGTGCTACGCGAAACCTATATAAGCTCACCAATATCACCTTTGGAGAGGTAATGCAACTTTACTCCCTGAATTCGTAGAGCTTTTGTCTATTTGTCAAGCTTTCTGACTTAGGCATCGGAGAGGTTTCCGGCACACACCCGCCGGCTAGCTCACGTGTGTATTTTCAGGTGGTTGAACGACGTCGTACGGAGGAGCACAGACTTGGTCAACAGGATTATACGAGAAGGTGTATTTCTTTCCCGTACAATTGGCGCCGTCTGTGGGAAGTCAGACAAGAACAACCTCTTGATCAAGCTTTTTCTCCCTAAAAATCAATGGCGAACAACGAAGAATTACCACAGTCCGCCGTCGACGGGCTAACTCCAAAAGGGGGTGCAAGGCGCGAAGGCCTTCCTGTGGTCACTCCCATGGCAAACCTGGAGCCACACAGACAAAATTCCAGGAGGGATGCAAGGGGACGGAGGCGGAATAACAGCCCTCATCCCTCTCGTTCGCAAAGCCCAGAAAGACAAAGACGCAGAATCGATCCTCAAACTTTGGAGGAGCGCGTCAGAGAACAAGACGAATTGATCCGTCGGATGGCGGCAGACATGGAATCCCTAAAGCGCCAGGTGAAAGGAAAAGAAGTGGCGACAGGAGAGGGGCGCACACACAAAACGCCCCCTCGCCACTCGGAAAGTCGTAGTAGGAATACTACACCCTCACAAGGGAGAACAAGAGCCTCAGGACAGGCGACACGCAATCCAGATCTTCCAGAACTCGTCACTCCAGGTCTGAGGGGGCGAGGTCTGAAAGGTCACACACCAGGGGAAGCACATACTGGCCCTCGCATACGCACCAGACAAGGTCCAGGCAGACCAGAGTAGAGAAGGCAATGAGGAAGCAGACCTTACTACACCAAGTCAAAACTCACCAACACAACATCACCTGATCCCTCCAGACTTGGTCCCATCAGAGGACAAGGGGCAGACGGCAAATATGGGTCATGAAGAAAACTCCAGCGACAATCTAGACCCCACAAACATCATCTGATCCCTCCACATGCTGGAATTTTTTTGTAGGAGAGATGTGGAAGCCTCTTTGTGGATGGCGCATCCAAACCGACATGTGGAGCAGGACTTGGCATAGTCCTCATCTCTCCGACGGCTGTAGTGGAGCAAGCAATCAACCTTGGCTTCCCAGCATCAAATAATGAAGCGGAGTATTAAGCACTTCTAGCAGTCTCAAGTCGGCATTCCACATGAAGCCACCGAGCTAATGGTTTACAGCGACTCACAGCTAGTGGTGAATCAATATCTGGCGACTACGAGGCAAAGGATGACAGAATGGCCAAGTACCAGGAATTGGTCAAAACAGAGATAAAAAGTTCGAAGTAGTGAGGATAGAACAGATCGGCAGAGAGGAAAATAGCAGAGCAGATGAACTCGCAGGCTTCGCATCAATGGCAGACACTCCATTCCTCACCCCTACTGATCGACTATCTGCCTAGGCCAAGCATTGAGGACCCAGAAGCAGAAGAGGTATGTTGTGCAGTTAGGGTCCTTCTTGGATGGATCCCATCATACTGTTCCTGAAAAACGGCACTTTACCAGAAGAGAAGAAAGAAGCCAACAAAATACGTGCAAAGTCGCAGAGATTTTGGCTCTCTCCATCCTTGGCATTATACAAGAAGTCGTTTTCAGGACCTTACTTAAAATGTGTTCACCCCAACAAGGTGGAAGCATTCTTGTTCGAAATACATGAGGGGGTGTGTGGCAGCCATCAAGGAGGAAGATCACTGGCATACCGAGCTATTTCACAAGGGTACTGGTGGCCCTACATGCAGGCGGATTCAGAGAAGTATGTCAAAAAATGCGAAAAGTGTCAGAAGTTTGCACACCAAATACACCAACCTGCCAGAGAACTACTACCATTAACTAGCCCATGGCCTTTCGCAATGTGGGGGTTAGACATAGTAGGTCCACTTCCAACAGCACCAGGCAACAGAAAGTTCTTCCTTGCGGCAACAGACTACTTCACCAAATGGGTGGAAGCAGAAGCCTTGGCGTCAATCAAGGAAAAAGATGTGAAGAAGTTTGTTTGGCAGAACATCATTACGCGATTTGGCATACCAAAGGCACTGATCTCAGACAACGGCACTCAGTTCGATGGTAGGATTTTCAGAGGCTTTTGTGAAGAATACAAGATAGAATTCTACAATTCCACACCAGCATATCCACAAGCAAATGGACAAGCAGAGGCATCAAATAAGGTAGTCTTGGATGGATTGAAGAAAAGATTAGAGAGAGCCAAAGGCAAGTGGGCAGAAGAGCTCCCCCATGTCTTATGGGCTTACCGCACCACGCCTCGACGTTCGACAGGAGAAACACCATTCTCCTTAGCTTATGGCATGGAAGCAGTTATCCCATTAGAAGTTGGCCTTCCTACGATTCGGAGCGAAAACTTTGATCCAGACCTAAATGGCGAAGCCATAGCATTAGAACTTGACTTGGCAGAAGAAAGAAGAGAAAAGGCATTGGTTCACATCGCCTCCTACCAGCAAGAATTGTCCAGGAAATACAACAAAACAGTACATCCAAGACAGTTCAAGATCGGCGATTGGGTACTTCGCAAGGTGATGGGAAACCCTTGGTTCCAGGAGATGGCAAGTTGGGACCTAACTGGGAAGGACCTTACAAAGTGGTCGGATGGCAGGCAAAGGGGCATACCACTTGGAAGATGAGGACGGCAAAAGAATTCCCAGACCATGGAATACGGCAAATCTCAAGTTGTTTTATTTCTAGCTTTTTTCTTTTGAGTATGTGTAATTTTTTACTTCCTCAATAAAACAAGTCGATTCTTTTCAACATTATTGTTTTCAGTAGAAAGTAGCTTTAGAAAGTTAGTATTGTAAAACATAGTTGGCCGGAATAACCAACTATGACCCTTCCTAAGCCCAGGATAAGGATCCAGGCTGCAGGACGATTTGGTCGGAAAAACCAAAACACCTTATTCTGAGTTGGCTGGAAAGACCAAACTCAGAGGTTGGCTGGATTAAACCAACACCCTTCCTAAGTCCAGGATTAGGATCCAGACTGCAGGACGTTTTGGCCGGAATAACCAAACATGATATTCTAGGTTGGCTGGAAAAACCAACTCAGAGGTTGGCTGGATTAAACCAACACTTTGTACTCTTCAGCCGAAGTAAGTTTTACGGCTGAAGAGTGGTTGGCTGGATTAAACCAACTCTTGTTACTCTTCAGCCGAAGTAAGTTATATCGGCTGAAGAGTGGTTGGCTGGATTAAACCAACTCTGGTTACTCTTCAGCCGAAGTAAGTTATATCGGCTGAAGAGTGGTTGGCTGGATTAAACCAACTCTTGTTACTCTTCAGCCGAAGTAGGCTATATCGGCTGAAGAGTGGTTGGCTGGATTAAACCAACTCTTGTTACTCTTCAGCCGAAGTCGGCTATATCGGCTGAAGAGTGGTTGGCTGGATTAAACCAACTCTTGTTACTCTTCAGCCGAAGTAGGTTATATCGGCTGAAGAATGGTGGGCCGGATTAAACCAACTCTTTGAACTCCTCAGCCGAAGTAAGCTATATCGGCTGAAGAGTGGTTGGCTAGTAAGTCAGATAGCTAACCGAGATCACAGTTGTACAGATGAGTTCATGGAAAAATGCATTACAAGT
Source organism: Camellia japonica (assembly GCA_030407325.1). Lineage (NCBI taxonomy): Eukaryota > Viridiplantae > Streptophyta > Magnoliopsida > Ericales > Theaceae > Camellia > Camellia japonica. Next base: position 156,830,647 of record JAPPVO010000059.1, on the reverse strand, counting down.
ACAGGCATACATACAAAACCGGAATAAAAGTTGAAGGAACCGGAATAAGAGTTGAAGGAAATTTTTTCATTCAAAAACAGAGAAGTACAAATTGGGGGGCTTCAGCCCGGTTACAAGAGAGTTCAAGACAAAAGAAAGGAAAGAGTACGAGGTCAATCAAACAGATTATCTATCTCGGCATCCAGATTGGCCTCAAGGTCAGCACCTACTCCGGCATTTGCTGTCAGAGTAGTCTCGGTTGAAGCTCGGCCGTCCGAGCTGATTGATCGCCGGCTTGCTCTTGGAGGGCCGGAGTCTCAGTTGCTTCTTCTTCATCATCATCTTCCTCATCAGATGAACCAAGAAACTGGGTCTGGATCTCGTCAGCATATTCCTTCAGCGAAGCCGGAATAAAGTACTCGGGAGCATTGTAGACATCGGTTTCGGGTCCACAACCGAGCTTCTCCACGGCACTTCGCCAGCCACACTTGAAGAACAAATCCTTCGCCGCTTCGCATTGCAGAGTATAGCCTGCTTCGGCTTCCTTGAAGCCTTCTTTGGATGCAACTTCCATCTTCTTCTCCAACTCCTTTATTTCGGCATTCTTCTTGCTTTCAAGCTCCGCCATCTCCCATAAAAATTTGTCTTTCACTTCGGTCACAGCGCGTTGTTTGTCACTGTCAGCCGAGGTAAGTAGTCCGGTGAGACGAACTACCTCGGCCTCCAGATCGGCCGTCCTTTGTTGAGACTGTGTCAGTTCGGTTGCCTTTGCTTCGGGCTTCTTTTTACGGCTTGCCTTGTCTTTTGCGAAGCTCCATTACTTGCCTATGAGCTATCGTGCTCTTCTGGATGGCCTGTAAAAGTATAATAAGTTCAGTCTTAACCGTGCTTAAAGTTGGGAAAAACAAAAGAGAACAGTGATGCTTACCAATATCATGGACTTCGTGGCAGACCGAATGGATTTCAGCTCGGTGTTCAGCCGCTTGCTGTGGTGTTCCATGTCCTTTGGTAGACAAACACCCTGGCCAAGTTGAAGGCCAGCAAATGGTCATCCTCTGCAACGACCGAATCACTGTCGAGGATATCTCGGTTATTAAAAGCAAGGGGGGGAGCCCATCTGTTGGTAAGCACAGCTCGGTCAGATGATTCCGGGTGCAAGTCAGGTTCGGGGTTCGGCGGAATGATGGTGTCGTCCTCATCAACCAAACGCGGCTCGGTCTCAGTGGTCCGGGCGCGCTTAGCTCGGCGGGAGGATGATGGCTGTTGGGATGGAAGAGCGACCACGGCTTCAGTGGTTTGGTGGGATGGTGGCACTTCGGCCCTGGTGGTTGCGGTAAGCATAGCTTTCATCCGGTTTCTCTTCGCCATCTCTTGTTCGGCTGTTAGGGGCACGAGCACAATTTCTGGCAGGGTTGGGTCCGGTTCTGGTGGGTCTTCAAGGAGGAAATCAGTCACCTTTGCTTTTCGGCGACGGCCGTAACGGTAGGTCGGTGTGGAAGTCGAGGAGTTAGCCCAGCTTCTTTCTCGAACCCGCAGTGCGGCGTCGGAGAACACCTAAGTTGGGGTAGCCGTACTGGGAGTGGAGGAAAGCTGAATCTGCAAGAAATAGAACAAGTGTAAGTTCGGTTGTAAAAAGGGAAACCGAAATCAACAAAATCAAGAAATACAACCGAAGTATGAATACCGGGCTCTCCTTTCTTCCAATTTATTCTTCGGCCGGGATTCGGGCTTGGAAGTCTTCAAAATTCCCAGAGACCCAAAAGAAGTCGTCGTCGTTAAGTCCTTATCCGGTGTATGTTTGATTATTTTTTCTCTACCTCGGCGCACTCTCAAATAGTAGCACCAGCCTTGGTTTTTTGGATCCTATTGAGTACTGATGTAGTATCTCGGCCAGACCTAGGTTCAGACCGGTTTGTTGGTTCAGAGCATCTATGCCCAATTATTATTCGATATGTGTTGGTGGATAGTTGGGTTGGGCAAAGTCTAGTCTGCCTAAGAAATTCGCATATAAGGGGCTGAACTGGGAACCTGAGTCCGGTCTCGATTATTGACTGGAGGGTGAATGGCACGAAGCCCTCTTCATCCCAGGGGTCTACTCCTTTTTTCGGCTAAGGTAAGGTTTACATCGGCTAGGATTTGGTAGTCCTTCCTGAATTCGGCTAGGCCCCCTGGGGTTTCTACAAGACATCTATACTTTCCCATTTTTATTGTATAAATTAAATAATTATCTCGTTGGACGAGGGTCTCGGAGCTCGGTTGAGTACGCAGAGGTATCTGGGCAACCTAAGTCTGCAAAGTTGAAAACACAGGTGTTAAGCACAGATCGAAGACCGTGCTACCAAACACAAAGCAAGAAAGTCTAGTCTTATTTCGGTTCGGCAGGGTGCTATGGTAATTACGTCGGTTTGAAAGGTTCTCTCTATTTCGGTTTCACCTGTGGTATTTCTTATTCCGGTTAGGCCTAAAGGGGCAGTTTTCTCAGTTCGGTTTAGGAACTTAGAAAGCTGGTTAGGCGCCCCAAGGCTTAGCTCGGTCAAAGGCCAGAGTTTCTAGTTCAAAAGTGTGTTTTTATTTCGGCTAGAGTGTATCAAAGGGGAACCTGTGAAAACTACTACTGCTGTGTTGCGTACAAGTTCTAGTCCGGTTGCAATCTGCCTAGATTTTTATATAGCAAGAACAATATTCTAGTTCGGTTAAAACATGTACAAGGATCAAAAAGGTGTTTTACTTGCTAAACCAATGTGTTCATAGTGTTCTTGTGAAGTTCTTCAGAAAGTACAGGTATGGTAGAAGAAAAACAAAGTGTTTTGTAGCAACACGTGGCATGAACAACTATGGACTAAAATGAAAACCAAAAAAGAGGAAACAAGAATGGATTCATGTGCTTACAGGTAGGAAGAAAGAAACTGGAGGTGAGAGCAACCAGCAGTAATGAAGATCACGAACTCAGAAAGCTCAGAGGTTGGAGGATTCGAAGAGAGTGAGAGGGAAATGAATAGTTGGGTGAATGATTTGAAAAGTGAAAGGGTTTGTTTGTGTAAAGCAGAAGGAGGGAAAAAGCGCGGACTGTTCAAAAATTGCGAAGTACGAGGGCGGCGCAACAGCTGTGAATGGCCAATAGGGGCTTGCCACGTGTCCTTGGGAGAAGAAACGCTTCAGTTGCTGTGACTGAAGAGACGTTTGACCGGACGCGCTTAGCTCGGCTTAAGCTTAGCCCGGCTAGAGAAGCTAAAAAGGTTTCAGCTCGGCCGGAGTAGCCAAAGGATTGTAGTTCGGCTGGATAAGCTAAAACTCTAGTTCGGTTCGTAGGCATGTAATCCCAATCATGCTTTGCAGATGGAATTAAGGGGCAATTGAGAGGGCAATTTATACGCAAATTGGGCCGAACTGGGTATTGGGCCTTAGGGCCGAAATCAAGAGGGCCGAGTACAAGGTCCATGTAGGATACTCCGGTTTGGAGAAGTAACTTGGAAGATAGACCGGTCATACTCCGGTTTCGGGAGGACTGAGCTCTACTCCGGTTGAGTGAAGTAGTACGGAGGTTTCGGCCTTCGATGGTTACTTCGGTTATAGCATGTGAGTAACCGAAGTAGCTACGATTCCAAAGGTAGCTCGGTTTTACTTCCCTTATGTACAGCTCGGTCTCAGTATGGGAAAGCCGAGGTAATGGAGAGTAAAGTAAGGGCCGAATTAATAGTTACTTCGGTCCTGAAAATAGTCCGGCCATAGGAAGAACCATCTCACTTGGTTTAAGCAGTGAGGGGGGTGTTGGAGGATAAGCATTATCTTCCAGGAGGAGTAATCCTAGAAGGACTCTACGTAAGGAGGAGTAATCCTAGAAGGCTCTGCATGGGGAGATAAGAGTCCTACCAGGATTGTGCTACGCGAAACCTATATAAGCTCACCAATATCACCTTTGGAGAGGTAATGCAACTTTACTCCCTGAATTCGTAGAGCTTTTGTCTATTTGTCAAGCTTTCTGACTTAGGCATCGGAGAGGTTTCCAGCACACACCGCCGGCTAGCTCACCTTTTAAACATATTCTCCAAAGGCCTCCTCAGGTGGTTGAACGACGTCGTACGGAGGAGCACATAACTGGTCAACAGGATTTATACGAGAAGGTGTATTTCTTTCCCGTACATTATATATCAAATGACTTTTTCTTATTATAAAAAGACGTGTAGAAAAGTAAAGAGGTGATGTGATCTAAATAAGTCAATAAGTCAATAATTTTTTTAGAGATGAAAAAAATTGTATTTGGGATGATTTATAAATTTTTTTGTAGTTAAATATATGATTGTAAGAGAAAAAATAATTAATTGATATTTATAATAAGATATTTTATCTTATTAATTATTATTTTTTAAAATTATTATTTATTATAACCTGAACTTTTGTTGCCAAACAAGGCTTTAAGTCATTTCACTTTTAAGATTCATTTTTTGTCCTCATTACTAACAAGTGAAACGGTTAATTTTGGCTAATATTATTGAGTGCTTCCTAATCAAAGTTTTGTTAATCAGATTTGAAGCAACACTTGACCCCCCACGCACAGGTTCGGATGCTCCAAACCAACCTCCGAGCCTCAATTCCAAGCCGAACCAAACGGCTATATAGAATAGAACTCTCTTCAATTATATGGCTTTTTTAGTTGTGATTAATTGAGAAACTTCTCGGCATGCCTCCTATGGATTCCTTGAGAACTCTATTTCCATGTTTGGCCCTAGTACCACTTGTATTATTGACTTTCTCAGAAGGGAAGGAGTTCCTGGTTGGCGGCCAAGAAAATTCGTGGAAAGTCCCTCAATCTCCCGATGATTTCAACAAATGGGCCGGGAAAATGAGGTTCCTCATAGGCGATTCTCTCGGTAGTTTCCCACTTTTCACTTTCACTTTCCACTTTCCACTTTCCACTTTCCACTTTCACTTTTCAAATTACATTGCATTGTTTCCACATGGGATTCCATTTTTCTTGGTTAATGTCTATTTAGGTCTCGTTGGTCAATTATATATTTTAATTAAAAATTAATATTTTTATTTTTTTATATATTTTTTTTATAAAAAATATTAAAATAACTTATTCTCAAACGAGGCTTAAACTCATTTACCAGGTTCGTTTGAAAATTAATTATTTTACTTTAGAAGAGATTTAAAGATAGAAAAAGAAAAGATATGTGAAATGTGAATAAAATATATTTACATTTTATTTAATTTCACGCATATTTTTTTATTTCTCTTTTTAAATTCACTAACCAAATACAACACAGTGTTAATTAATTAATTAATTTTTTTGTTAAAAGACATGCAGTAGTAGAGAGAATGATAAGATCGTTTGAATTGACCCTTTTTTTTTTTTTTTTTTTTTGCCGTGTGTGTGACTATTTTCTCCAATTCTCAAACAAGCCCTTAAAATGAATTTATTGTCCAAAAAAGTTTAGTTTGTTAAAAAAAAAAATTAAAAAATTTAACTCATTTTATAAATCGCTTGAGAAAAAAATCACTTTAGCTTATCTTCTTCATTTGGTTACAACTAAAAACTCAACATACTTTTGTTTTTGAATTAATTCTTTTTTTAGATCCGTGCACGATTCTTAAAACTAAACAAAAATAAAGTAAATTTTATCACCCAAAAAAAAAAAAAAATTTATGAAAGCTGATTTATTTGTTTTTTCTAAACTTTTTTCAAAAAATTAATTTTTTTAATTTTTAAAAACCATCTGGAGACGAATTTAAAAAGTAAAAAAAATTTGACATAAAATTAAAATAAATTTTGAAAAGACAAATAATTCATGAAAAGCAAAAAAAATTTAAGTCGAACTGAAAAAAGGGGTAAATTACAAATAGATTTGCTTAAAATACAATTCACCTCCATGGTTCTAGAAATTGCATCCCGTCTCATGAAATTTTGAATTTCATAATAAATTGTCTCTTTTATTAATAAATCATCAAGTCAATTACCAAATACAGTAATTGTATTTTAAATAAATTTCAGGGGTATATTTGTAATTTATCAAAAATATAAAATGTAAACTTTTGAAAGAAAATTGTTATAAAATTAAGAAGAAAAAAAAATTCAAATAAGTTTTTTTTTTTTTTGTAAATTTATTTTTAATTGATAAATTAACTTTTGGTTCCTGGTAAGAGTATGGTGTCATTTTGATCTCAATATTTAAATTGTGTTAATTTAATCCTTAATGTATAAATAGTATTTCAATGCAGTGCAATAATATTTAAATTGTGTCAATTTAATCTTTAATGTATAAAAAGTGTTTTAATTGATTTCCAATCTAACTATGTTTGGTTCCAATATATAAAAATGTTTCAACCTATAATATTTGGATTATGTCAAGGGATCACATTGATACAATCTAAACATTGGGAAAATGACAATATAAATATTGAAGAGCAAAATGACATAAGGTTAATACTTAAATGCACCCGGTCCAGCTATGCACCCAACACAGCAGGCACTGTTGTGCAATTAAATGGCCTCATTTCAGGACCCGTTTTGATGATCCGAACAATTCACATTTTAGAATACATCGAGTAGAATATACTTGCAAAAAAAATCAAATTAAGCATATATCGTTAAACCTTTCATCTATTCAAATTTTTATACTTCAAATCATAATTGTTATTTATTTTTGTAAATACAAATGCTATTTGATGAAGTGGTTAACGATATCCGATCAACTTAATTTTTTACAAGTACGTTTCACTCAATTACTCTAAAATATGAATGGTTCGGATCATCACGTGACCGGCTAGTAATCTCAAATTACTCGGCCTCAAAGACAAAACATATAATTAATAATAGTAAACGAGGCACGGCGGAAGCAATATTAAAACATAACTATGTCCATCGAGCGGTGCATATATGCAAATTTCACAAGAATTTAAAACTTCAACCTCTTTACAAAGATATAAGTACATAGATACGTCACAACATCGTTAAACACTTATACATACATCCATACGTAACAAGTACCCAAATAACAAAAGAGAATTTAACAAAAGAGTTAACAAAGCTCGGCTTCTCTTGAGTCCAAGCATGCCTCGTCACAGAGACACTTCAAAGCAGCTTTACAGAGGGTGGACTTCCGAGGCTTTACTCTAAACTCGGCGCTCCATTTGCTCACCTACATATATAGGGGAAGGGGGTGAGGTAAAGCTCGGTGAATAATATCAGTATAAAGAGGTTAAACGAATGATGTCTATCGAAATACAAAATCATATCATATGAGTTCTGATGCTCTACGGAAAAAAAAAAATTGATAATTATATCCAAATAATTTTATCATATTTGTTTTAAGAAAATAAATGTTAATGACAATCATTTTTGAAAATAAATATCATAAAGTCATGTGGTCAATTATCAAATTAATTTAATTTTTTAAATTAATACGTACAAAATAAATAATCCAAATCACCAAAATTTGACTCATTAAAATCTCACATATCCAAACATCTTCCAACGTAAAAAGTGGACTAGAGAGGATTTTTCTTCTCGAGCCTGTCTTTTACCAGTCATCGCTCACTTAATGCATGCTATATATACAATATACATATTATTGTCACGTATTTTTTTGATGTATGTTATATATTTTTATGTTCATGTTATGAAATTTTGTAGTAGAGTCACTACAATTTGTAATTCAAAAATGATATTACGAATTTTGTGATAATGTTATATATTTTTGTGATAATGTTACATGTTTGTTAGAAAATGTTTAGATAAAAAAAATGTATAGCATTACCAGTAACATTACCATAAAATACATAATTTCATTGTTGAATCACAAATTATCATAATTCTACCAAAAAATTATATTACATTTACCACAAAATACGTAACATACACCACAAAAATGCGTAACAAGATGCATATGGGTGTGTACTATAGAATTTCCCTCAAGATTATTCTACATCACAAATGTCATAACAAAATCATTTTAAGTCATAATTAAAAATAATAAGAAGTCATAATCAAACACTACTTGAGGTATAGGAAAAACACATCTTCGATTGTAACCGAAATAATAACCATAATAAGTCATAACTAAAATCACAATGAGTTATAACCAAAGATTATAATCAAAATCACTTGAGGCATAACGAAAAAACCCTTTAGTAATAACCAAAATAAAAATAATAATAGACTAACACAACAATGAGTTATAACTACATTATAACCAACAACACAACAGATCAAAATAAAAAAATCATGAAAATTATAACTAGGCATAAGTTACATACCCAAAAATGAGTATGTATTATAGATTTTTCCAAGTCTTGGTGTATGTCTTTCTAAGGATGAGGTTGTCACAAAAAAGTCTCATATTTTTTCCATTTTTTTTTTTGTCTTTAATAACTTTTTGGATGAATTACACTAATACTTCTTATAGTTTGGAGTTTGTGTTATTTTGGTCTCTGACTTTTCAATTGTGATACATTTAATCCTGAATTTTAAATCTCGTTCTAAATAAGGACAATTGAAGACATTGCTGCTCAATTTGAAGGATAAAGTCGTCATACAACTTATTTTTTATTGGTTAACTTATATGTTGTTTGAAATATAATGGCATTTTTTTAATGAATAATGTTGGAACTTTTTTTCTTATAAAGTTCAGTTTGGTTTGGTTTGGTTTTCAAAATCTATTTTTAGAAAATTTTCTAAGAAATTAAAAATTAAATTGTTGAAAAATTTTTAACAAAAATATCATTTTTATATAATTTTTATCTTTTGGGGGAGTAGAAATAATTTTTTAAAATATTTTTTTTGATATTTATTTTCATTAAATTAGTTTATTTTTTTTAAAATCAAATATAGCGATGACTTTGATATCATTATTAAACCAATCCATTAAATAAAAAAATCCAAAATTAAAAACATTTCATATATTAAACATATTGATTATACATTAAAAATTCAATAATCATTTATTACATGATAACCATCCAAAAATATCAACAAAAACAACCACCCATTGCATGATCATCATCCAAACGCATACTAAAAATTAATTTGGTAAAAAAAATAAAAAAATAAATAAAAATGTAAAAGATTTATTATTTTTATATAATTTTATCCTTGGTGAGTTGAAATAATTTTTAAAAATTTAAAAATAAATTTTTGACATTTATTTTTGTCAAACTAGTTTATATTTTATCAAATTGACGACCTTGCCTTGAAATGGATTAAAAATATTGTCCTTATTTGGAATGAGATTTGGAATTCAAAATCAAATGTATTACAATTGAAAGGTCAAAAGCCAAGGTGACACAAATTCCAAACTACAGGGACCATTAGTGTAATTCGTCCTAATTTTTTTTCATACTTATGTCAATTTTTTTTTTCATTTTTCGGCCCGTCTTGTATAGAAGAATCTAAAAAGTAAATTTTTTGAAAAATTCCAAAATAATGAAAAAACCAAAGATAAGCCAAAAAGTCTTTTTTTTTGAAGGGGGGGTTAGTTTTGTCTTTTCCAAACTTTTTTTAGTAATTTTTAAATTTTGTCGTTCGTCTCATCAAGTTAAATTTAGAAACTTAAATTTTTTAAAAAATATTCAATACAAATGAAAATAAACCAAAAACATAGCCACCAAATAAACAAACCTCAAACACCCACTATTACATTTAAACAATTGATTATGATCAACATTTATGGAGTCAAAGTGCTCCTTGATGAGTGAAACATGCTATAGGGTTAAGCTTTATAGACATGAGTGAAGACTAGCTTAGTTTTGTAGGCTTCACATTGCAAATATGAGAGAAGTTATTTGGTGGTACTGGCATGGCGATGTGGTGTCTTTGAAATTTTGTGTAGAGAAGGAGATGAAATTCATGATTTTGTGTTGAGTAATTGGAAAATAACAAGAGATATGATGTATGATGATTTGTGAGAAGTATGGACAGGTAGCACCCACGAAGTACCAAATAATTTTTCCAAATATGGGATCAAATCAACTATGCTGTCTCATATTCAACTCTTAAATGTTCCTTAAAAAAAAAAAAAAAAATCTTAAATTGATGTAGCTTCAATTATCATATCAATTTTTAAAATTTTCGACTAAATAAAGCATACAAGATGAACTTACATCACTAAAATTAGATGTGTAATGACTCCAAAGGTCCAAACAATATCTTGTAATCCAAAAATTGGATTGGAGAGGATTTTTTCTAGCTCCAACTTTTTTTAAAGTTCATTTTATCTATGGTCTCTCACTTACTAGCTATTTTCCCTATAAGTAAATTTAAAAAGAGAAATGTTATATATTATAGATTATCTATTGTCATTTTGTATTGTCAAATACTTATTAATAGTTACTTTATTTGAAGATAATTATTAAGATATTAATATAAACAAATGATTCCTTTTAAAAAGAAAAATGTTATATATTTGCACATTATCTATTATCATTTTGTATTGTCAAATACTTATTAATAGTTACTTTATTTGAAGATAATTATTAAGAAATTAATATAAACAAATGATACATTGTCATGTCATGTATCTAGGCTGGTGATATAAAAATGTGAAAAAAAAAAGAACAAGTGATATATAGGCCTTGTTTGGGAAGTAGATTATTTTAGTTTTTGACTATTTTAATAGGGTAAAATTTTTGTATTTGAAAAGATAGTTAGATTTTTTTTATAGTTAGATTTGATATTTGTGAGAGAAAAAGTAAAATGGTTATGTGTTTTATATGACATTTTGTCTTATTAACTATTTTAGTCTATTTTATTTTTTTGTTGGATTTTAGCCAAAAAAAAAAAAAAGAAGCTAAAATCCAACTTGCCAAACAGGGCCAAAGGATTCGTTTGGGATGTGAATTGATTTTTTAGTTTTTTAGCTATTTTAGTTTGGGGTTAAAAAGTTTCATTTGGGATGGACTTTTTGATTTTTTTGACTTTTATAAAAAGAAAAAATGAAATGATTATGATTTGGATATGATATTTTGTCTTATTAATTTTTTAACTTATTTTATCTTTTTGTGACTATTTTAGCCTCGTAACCTTATGCCAAAAAAGTTTGACACATCTACGGTGTATGTACTTAAAAAAAATACCTCACAACATAGTATACATAACATAATTATAATGTTTTGTAATAAGTACCGCAATATGTTGTAACTTTTATCACTGAATTGATTTATAACATTTCTTACCACAAATAATTTGTAACATTAATACTACACTGTTCATAATATAACTATAATAATATGTAATTTGGACTTTCAGATGTACACTGTAAATTTGTTCATTCATAATTTTTAAACAAAATGACATAAGACACTCACCACAAATGTAACTTTTAATGTAGAAAATCGTAATTTTGTTATGACAAAAAGGTAAATGCATAGTGACATTTTCTTAAAAATTGTGTGAATTACTAGCAACTTTTTAAAATAAGGATCACTATATTTCGTATCAACAATGTTAGGTAGATCAAAATTTTATAGTTTAAATGGTTCAAATCACTTAAAATGACATCGTTTTGAGTGTAAATGAGTGTAAAACGATATCGTTTTGACAAATTTAAACTATTTAAAACATAAAATTTTGAATTACCAAACATTTTCCATTTGGTATAGCATTTGAAGCGGTTGATTATGATCAACATTGATGAAGTCACGTCTACCTCGATGAGTGAAAAACACATTATGGGGTCCAGCTCTGTAGACATCAATGAAGACTGACTAGTCAGAGTCAATTTACTTGTTTGTAGGCTTTGCATTGCACCTACATTTGCCTATAAAGCATTTTGGCCTCTTCCCTGAATAGTCAGCAAGCATTACAACCTTTGTTTTTGAATCTAGGAGCAAAGATGGTCTTTAATAATCAACTCTTTCTCCTCTTTTTGTTTCTTTGTTTTTTCCAGATTACTTGTTTGCATGCCCAACTGTGCACTCAAGAACAGAGCTCTGCATTTCTCCAATTTAAGCAACAATTTTCCTTCAATAAATCTGCTTCCTACCTTAACTGTGATTCTGTCGGAATCCTTTCTTACCCGAAGATGGAGTCGTGGAAGGAGGGTTCTGATTGTTGCTCATGGGATGGGGTCGAGTGTGACAACAACACAAGTCAAGTAATTGGCTTGACCTCAGTTTGCAGCTGGCTCAACGGTACCATACCCACATCCACCATCTTCTTCCACTACTTTCCTCACCTCCAAAGCCTCAACCTTGCTTTCAATCACTTTGGTATGTCTCGAATCTCATCTGAATTTAGTCGATTCACCAGACTGACACACCTCAACCTCTCTGCCTCTGTTTTTTCTGGCAAAGTCCCTATAGAAGTCTCCTTCCTGAACAAATTGATCTCGCTTGATCTCTCTGGAAATTATGATTTGAGGTTGGAAGAACCGGGATTTGAATTACTAGTTCAAAACTTAACCAAGGTAAGAGAACTTAATCTTGGAGATGTAAACATATCTTCAGTGGTTTCGAATTCCTTGCTCAATCTGACTTCTTTAACACTTCTCGATCTTAGTTCGTGTGGATTGCTTGGAAAATTTCCTGACGGAGTATTCCATTTACCACATCTGATTGAGCTGCATATATCATATAATCTTGCTCTCACTGGTTATTTTCCCGAGTATATAAACTCGAGCAGTCCTCTCCAGCACTTGCGGCTTATAAGCACTAATTTCTCTGGAGAACTACCCGACTCAATTGGGAATTTGAAGTCCTTGAAAACGTTGTATGCCGCTTTTTGTAAATTTTATGGATCCATCCCGACGTCGCTCGGAAACCTTACGGAACTGACTCGTTTAGCCATCTCATATAACAATTTCACTGGCATGCTCCCATCTTCACTTTCAAACCTTCGAAATCTCGTCAAATTGGGAGTTCAGTATAATAATTTTGAAGGTAAAATCGCAGATTTTTTACCTAATGCAAAAAGTCTTATGTATTTATATGTTGGTTCAAATAACTTCAGCGGTCCATTCCCATCATTGGTTGCAAACCTAACATCACTTGTTGAGTTAGATTTGTCGAATAGTCAGCTAACAGGACCTCTTCCATCTTGGGTCTTTAGCTTACCAGCATTGCATTACTTCAACCTCAGTAATAACAAATTGACTGGCCATGTAAAAGAGTTCAAATCCCCTGATTTAATTGCTATTGATTTGAGCAATAACAGCCTATATGGTAGGTTTCCAAGTTCAACCTTCAAACTCGTGAACCTTACTAGTCTCATTCTTTCATCAAACAACTTCAGTGGTGAGCTAGACATGCTCTGTCATGCAGTTTCCCTTCGATTACTTGTCCTGTCTAGTAATAGCTTTAATGGTTCTATTCCACAATGTTTAGGAAACTTCAGCACATATTTCTCTGTGCTCGATCTGCGGAAGAATAATTTTTCTGGCACCATTCCTAATACATTTGTAAAGGGAAATTCCTTCGAAATTATCAACCTTAATGGAAATGGATTTGAGGGTACAGTACCAAAATCTTTAGTCAATTGCAAAATGCTACGAGTGGTAGATCTTGGATGTAACAAGTTCTCTGACAAATTTCCATTTTGGTTGGAAAAACTACGTTGGTTGCAAGTTCTAATTTTGAGTTCTAACAAATTCCATGGACCTATGCCAGCTTCCAAAGCCAAATTTCCCTTCCTTAACTTGAGAGTTATGGATTTGTCAGACAATTATTTTACTGGTCCACTGCCAAAAACATATTTCAAGAATTTCAATGCAATGATGAATGTCATAGAAGCCAATTTTAAATTGCAATACATAGAGAAGTCTGTTGTTGATTCTATGTATCTGTATGCATATCATTATCATGATTGTTTGACTATGGTAATCAAAGGATCAACCATAGAAATGGCAAAAGTCCTAACCATTTTCACTGTAATTGATTTGTCAAAAAACAATTTCGAAGGTCAGATTCCACAGATCATTGGAAAGTTAAATTCAATCCGAGGGCTCAACTTGTCTCACAATAGCCTTACAGGTCATATACCAACATCTCTTGCTAATTTGACAATGCTCGAATGGTTAGACCTCTCTTCCAACAAACTCACTGGAGAGATCCCTCGACAATTAAATAATTTGAAATCCCTTGCAGTCTTCAACCTTTCGCAGAATCAACTAATAGGACCGATACCACAAGGCAACCAATTTGATACATTTTTACATGATTCCTACATTGGTAACTTGGCATTATGTGGACCTCCATTGTCAGATACATGCAGCGACCCTAGGCCACCACAACAAGAAGATGATACGTATTCTTCAAGTGGATTCAATTGGTATGTCATATTGCCGGGTTATGGATGTGGGCTGGTATGGGGACTTGTTATGGGATATCTTATGTTCTCTAAAGGAAAACCTCAATGGCTTGTGAGGATCATTGAAGGTGAACGAAACGAAAGCAAAAAGAGATTTAAAAAGCATGCTCACAGAAACAGAGGAAGGTGAAATTAGCCAATGTAAGTGGTGTCCTTTGGTAAGCACTACAATGATTTTCTGTATTCTTTTGCTTGATCATGAAAAACTATGGCTTGGTTATGGTTAGCAATTTATTTGTATCATACATAATAAAGCTAGTTTATTTCCTTTGATGTTTATGCAAAGCACTTGATTGGAAATCATCATGTGAAAAATTAAAAAAATAAAATCATGGACGTAATAAATGAGTAGTGAAAATGAAGGTTTGTTATTCACTCTAATAGCTACAATTGAAAAAGGTACAAGACCTCGACACCTTTTTAATAGTTTTTTTTTTTTTTTTTAATACCCTAAACTATAGATACTTTTTCTACTTTTTTTTTTTTTTTATTTTTTTTATTTTTAAATGAGTGATGTTAGACACCCCAAAAATTCTACCAAAAGTTCTACCAAATGTCTTACATCTTACACCCATATGAGACATTTGGTAGAACTTTTGGTAGAATTTTTGGGGTCTCTAACATTTTTGTTTTTAAATTATTAATTGCATCTATTTAGTCTTTATTGTTCCTGATTTCAGTTCATATGGTCTGATTGGAGACAATTTATCAAATCATTAATGCTAAAAATCTAATCTAATGGTTAAAAAAATAATTTTATAATTTAGAAAACCAAATACCCATATTTCTCTCTACTTCAAATAATGAATAAGAAAATGAGTGTTTGGTTAGGTGAATTTACATTGACCTCTCCTAATTATAGTGGGTTAACACTTAGCTTATTTTTATCAGTAATTTATTAGTTAAAAGAATTTCATTTTATGCCTATTTCAGTTATCTTGGTATTGTTTGAATGATGTGTGTCTGCATGTGTGATACTGATCTCGCCACCATCACCATGTGATCTTCAGGTTTTATTGATATGGAATGGACATGTTTGATAGTGGTATATTAGGATTTTGGCCAATGTAAATATCACTTGTGCAACTGTCAATGTTATGAGTATGCATGTGGTATGTGCAGTGGCTTGCAGTTGTGGAACTTGGACTTTTAAAAGGCCGCCATCCTCTTTTGAAAGATATCAATGTTACCCTCAATCCTTCAAAAGGTTTAGCATGGGTGGAAGGCACATCATCTGATAAAAGTGGTAGACTAAACAAACTCCTGAATCTTTCCCAGTCAAATGTTTTAAATGGGTTTTCTTCATATCCTTTTGAGGAGAGGCTTGGAGAAAGTGATATCTCAGCTAGCACCAGTTCAAGATTCAGACGTGATTCTTGTGAACCCTGAAATTGAAGATAGAGGATTGCAACAAAAGAGCAATGGTACATTAGAGCAGGCTAACTCTGTTGATGCAGTATTAGTCAAAGACGAAGGCAATCCTATAGATGATGAAAGAGGCCAAGTGCTCCAAACGGCACAAGTGGCTATGAATATGCTTGATGTGACCATGACTGGTACTCTGACTGAAGAACAGAAGCAGAAGGTATTGCTTTATTTATTAGTTGCATACTGGTCTTCAATATATTGTATTTCAGTTAATAATGGTTAGTTTTACATGCTCTGTATTTCCTTTTGTTCTAATTCAAGTTTACTTATTGCAAAATTCACTTCCTCAAACATTCAGAAACTTCTAGAAGTTCCTGCCAAAGATGTCTTTGATTGCGTCAGATTTCAGTTTCCTTCCTGATGTGAAAGTACCAGGTGAAAGAGCTGCACTGGTTTCAACCAAGGTACATTCTTTCCATGTCTTTGAGTAATTTTGGTGTACTGCCTCATGTTTATTTTTATTTGTTTTTAAATTTTGAATGCTTGCCCCAAATAATCTAACATGAGTGTCCTGCATGGTGAATGCAACAGTGTAATTCAATTAGGACTTAATGCTGTCACATTAATATGAAAACATGTAAGATGCTGCTCCATAACAAATAGAAGGGTACAATGTTCAAGTTTGTGCCCTTTATGTGCCCATGTGACCTTTTGATTGCTAGGTGGTACTTGATGAACCAGTAATGAAGTTATCCAAATCATCTCATTTGACCATTGACAATTTGCTTAGTTTATCATTTTTAAATTGTAGGTAAGCTTGTCAAATATGATTAACAGTCTAACAAGTTCTTGTGCCATTGTTTAACTTTTTTCTCTGCAGAAAGATGGCAACAGTTCATATTACAGCAGTTATTTAAATGCAGAGGTACAACTCTATCTCCTGTGTGTGTGTGTGTGTGTGTGTGTGTGTGAGAGAGAGAGAGAGAGAGAGAGAGAGATGTACTGAATACTTAAGCTTTTCATTTTGCAGCTAGCTATTAGTTTCTGACAAGTTCAAAACTCCACTAGCTGTTAGTTTTGTTCTAACTTTGCCCATTCTCATTGAGATACTTAAAATGCTCGTTCTTCCTAGCATATCAATATCACTTATGGCTTTGTTTCCAGCTTTTTTTATTGGTTTAATTAACTACAAAAATTAAATAAAAGAGTATATCATGGTTCAAACTATCACTTGAGTATGCCATTTTCATACTCTAATCATAGTAGTAGAAAAATCCATCAAGACATTCCACATGTGGTACATTTCATGAGAAAAATTCCTATAATATCAATGTTCAAAATTTATGTAATTGCATTTGAAACTTTCAATAACTACAAGCTTTGTTGCACCTTGAAAACTGAAACTGAGCCATCATATTTCGTTAAAATTATTCATTCAACCATTTTTTTCAACTGTGTGGTAAATTCTAAGATGGAAATTGAGAAAGTTCTATGACAACTTCGTAATTTAAATGTAAAAAATATTAAACCTACATGGAATCAAAATTAAAAAAAAGAGGATTATAGATAATTGTATTAACAATGCAAAAGAAGGACTGATGGATACATTTTCCTAATTTCCATTGCAGGGTGATGCTGATATCTTTTTCCCAACAGACTTTTGGCTTTTGGAACGTATTGATCATTACTGCTAGGTGTACGCTGTTGCCTCATTTTCCCAAAATTGACTGTTACATTTCAATGATATTTGCATTTGAAACTGAGGTTCACAATATTATAATAATCTACTTTATGTAAAACATATTAAACAACGTAATTTTTCAAAAAAAGGGGGAAAAAAAAAAAAAGGCATGGACAAACAAACTTGTTGGTGCCTTTGTTGTTGCGTGGTAGATTTTGCTGACAGTATTAAAATTGGGTTGTTCTTTCTGTTGTGCTGCTTTGCATATTGGGTTATTGTTAATTGCTAAAAGAAATGGTGGAAAAAAGTTATAAACGGCAATTATTGATAAATAGGGAACACTAACATTTTAGTTATTATTATTGTCTTAGTGATTGCTGTTATGTCATATGTTTCATTTCATTTAATAGTGCTTGGTATCAGTTCTTCGACTTGCCTTTTAACTAGCCTTTTCTATCTTGTGGATTTATTCATATTCAACGCTGAGCATCTATCATGTCCTTCAAATTTCTTCAATGCAAAAAATTTAAATTGATTCTTTTGAATGTGCAGTGTAGAGATGCTTGTCAATATGGGCATTCCTTGGGTCATTCTTGGTCATTCTGAGAGGAGGGCTCTGTTAAATGAATCAAATGAGGTAACCCTTGTTTCATTCATGGTGCAACGATTATTCGTTTATGATGATGCCAACTGTGTTGTTGATTATTATTTCACATGTTCATAATTTGGGACATTTTCATTTCAGTTTGTTGGAGATAAGGTTGCATATGCTCTTTCTCAAGGTTTGAAGGTAATTGCTTGTATTGGAGAGACTCTTGAGCAGTGAGAATCAGGATCTACCAAGGATGTTGTTGCTGCACAAACTAAGGCAATTTCAGGTACTTATTTCAATGCTGTTTATAAAAACTTAAGCAGCATACTTTAAAACACTTTTGTATATTGTCTACTTGTGGATATCAGTTGCCTCTCTTGTTTTCTCGTGAAATAAGCTTATGAATGCACACTACCACTCTTTTTGCTCGGACCTGTAGCCTTGCATGCGTGGGTTCAGGTTCCTCTTTATTTCTGGTGCTAATACTTTCATAACTTGATTTGCCACAAGGTTCCTAGAATCTGAGTCAATGGGTTTCTGGTTTTCTAAATGGAGCTGACCTGAATGTTAAGTTATTTTACTTCTCTCTGATGTAGAGTAGAACTATAGGGGATTCACTCTAAAATTTCTAGAACAACTTGTTCACCTTATGGTTGAATCATCTGAGAAAAATGGAACGAACTAGGCGCTAGGGTTTATATTCAGCTGAGAATTGGCCTCCTACTAATGCACGATAAAACCTATCTCTGCAGTAGACTGGCCTTCCATCAGCAGCTTCAGCAGCAGCTGCTGCTAGATCATTATCAGACTTCACCTCCACCGGCAATCTTAGCAGCTCATCTTTTCTATATATTTACATAGTCATAGCAATGGCAAAATAAAAGTAACATCAGTAAAAATTGCCAAATTAGATTGGGATTTTGAGATGGACAACCTTTCAATGTTGCTTGAGCCTTGTTACCTGTACCAGTT
This sequence comes from Camellia japonica, assembly GCA_030407325.1. Classification (NCBI taxonomy): domain Eukaryota; kingdom Viridiplantae; phylum Streptophyta; class Magnoliopsida; order Ericales; family Theaceae; genus Camellia; species Camellia japonica. The sequence goes on along the minus strand of JAPPVO010000059.1, from coordinate 156,811,756 downwards.
TGGCTATTTCTGATCTGTTGAGAGAGTTCAACTGAATTTTGAGATGGACAACTTTCAATGTTGCTTGAGCCTTGTTAAAGCCCATTGGGAATCATGATTTCTGCTAAACCCCAAATCCTCTTGATGTTAAGCCTTTTATGAGACACAATTCTCCAAAATAGTAGGTTTATTCAATATTGCCACTAATTACAAGTGCAAACCCTATGAATAATAATACAGTGTAGAGATAGGAAGGGGGTAATACCAGGAAGGAGGTGAAGACAGCAAAGAAGGCCCCAAATCCAAGAATAACAGAGTACCCAACGCCTTGATTTAAAACTGCTTTCCCTCCAAAGAAACTGCTGTCTCACACAACTGTCCCCCATGCTTGAGTAATACTTGGTGGTGAACTCAAACGGCGGACAATTTGGCAGAGAAGAAGCCATGAAGCCACTGCTCTTCTCCAACTTCAACTGTTAAGAGTCTGGCACTCTGTTTGTGTGGGAATTTGTATACACATAGAGGAACTGAATTGCTTTATTTCCAGAATGCTGCTCTGGCTTTGGATTCTTCATCCCTGGACATTGATCAAGTAGAAAATCTCATTAAATTTTGTCCTACAAAAGAAGAAATGACAATGCTGAAGGTACACTCCCATGCCCTCTCTCTCTCTCTCTCTCTCTCTCTCTCTCTCTCTCAATTTGTTGGGTTTTAGAGCGCATTGAACCAAGGCACTTCTTGAGGTATTATTCTGTGAGATTGAAGTATGTTATGATCTGTAATATTTTGTTTGGTGGAAAGCTTTTGGCATTGATGTCCTCCTTTGTATTTCAGGATCTGCCATAGGATTCAAATTGATGTCCTTCTTTGCAAGGAACAATAAAATGACATTGATGCATTAGTGTCCCAAGTATGTCAATTGCTTTTCTGTCTTCATTAGCTCATTGCCAAGAAGATGCCAGAGTTGCTGGGTTTTGATAAGGATCTCGTTCATTTGGAAGTAGCCTCTAAGGTTTGCATTTTTCTTAATGTAATATGTGAATGGGGTGTCTGTAGTTCATTTGTACAATTTATTGCTTGTTCCATCTGCATATCAAATGGCCAAATCCAATTGAAGTCTTTAGCTGAAGAAATGCAAGCTGTGAGTAAAGGTCCTGAAAAGGTTGAGCATGAACTCACTGCTTCAGAGAATGATGGTGCCATCTCTGCAGGCTTCCAAAAAGTAGGGCACATAGGTTACTCTTTTTTTTTTAAAATTTTTTATTTATTTATTTATCTTTTATTATAGATGTACATAGTTCTAGTTTCACGACAAAACTGGTGTATGTTTGTTGACAGTGATGCTGAGATACAAAATAAAGGGGATTTGCCAATATTGAAATTTTAATCTTAGTGGAAAATTCAACAGTAAATTTGGTTTGATTTTTCTTTTGTTAAAATCTGCAAGTTCTTGCTTAGTTAAGTATACTAACACATTTATCTTGTAGGGAAGAAGTGCAGATTCATTGTCTCAGTATTTTAGAGATGTATCTGTATGTAGGTTAGATTAGATGATGGAAGTGAAAATGCTAACATATTTCATTGCATGAGTCTAGCTAAGAGCCAAATTTAATTGAAATATTTCCAACAGTGTTACCAAAAAATGCTAATGCCTTGGAGATTTAGGGCTTTAAGTTTATAAGCTAATTGCTTGGTTTGTTCACATGTTGCCGCACTTTATAAGCTATTGCCTCTGTTTGGATGTGCATACAGTTAGGCAAGGTTATGTTCTTATGCGTGTGTATATATATATATATATTAAAAATAACTTTTTAAGGCATGTAAAATTATGTCTTAAAAAGTATAATGATTTATGACATGTAAGAAAATGTCGTAAAAAATTATATACGACATATAAAATATGTCATAAATATATTAAAAATGACCTTCTACGGCATACAAAATTATGTCGTGAAAAGTGATGATTTATGACATGTAAGAAAATGTCGTAAAATACTATATACAACATACAAAGTATGCAATAAATATATTAAAAATAACTTTCTACGGCATGCATAATTATGCCATGGAAAGTATGATGATTTATGGCATGACAAAAATGTCGTAAAAAATTATATACGACATATAAAGTATGTCATTAATGTTTAATTTATTACATTTTACAATTTTATTTGCGTGTTGTAAATGACGTTCAACTTTCTACGGCTTATCATATAACGACATTTGTGTGCATGCCGTGAAAGAGTTTACGGCATGCATTGCAAGCCGTAAAAATTCAATTTTGTTGTAGTGTATTTACCTTGTTTGGTTTAATTCACTCTTCAAAAAATTGAGTGTGTTTTTTTTTTTTTTTTTGGAGTGAATTTTTTAAATATTTTATGCAAAATTTTTATTTCTTAAATACATCTAATATAATATACTTAAAAAGTATAATATTTGTGAAAAACAAATTCACCAAATACAAAAAATATAAATTATAATCAATGAATTTTTTTTAAAATTTTCATATTTTGTTATACAGTAAGCTATAGTCACGTTTTTTTTACTTCATTTCTAAATTATTAGTTGCATCCATTTATTGTTTCTTATTTCAGTTCATATGATCTAATTGGAGACAATATCCGCAAATCAGCAATAGTGAAAATTTAATCTAATGGGTAAAAATAATAATTTAAGAATTTAGAAAATTTAAATCATACAACTAAATCCCTATCTTTTCTTATTCATACTTAGTAAACAGTTAACCATTTACAACTAAACACCAATATTCCTCTCTACCTCTCATCTCAGATAATGAAGGGCAAATTACACTAACGGTCCTTATAGTTTGGGTCTTATATCATTTTAGTCCTTAACTTCTCAATTGTGACACATTTGGCTAGAGGTGTAAATTTGGCTCGGGCCGACCCATGTCGGGTCTCGCGGGCTCTCGCTAAAATTCTGGCCAAGCTGGCCCACGGGCCAAAAAATTAAGCCTAGGGCCAAGGAGTATTCGAGCCTTGGACGGGTCAGCGGGTCGGGTCAGTGGGCTTGGGTTCGGGGTTGGGCATTTTTAAAATTTTTTTTCACCAAAATTTTATTTTATTTTTTTTCACAAAAAATGACATTGGGGCTCGGGCAGGCCGGGCTTTGAGGGCCGACCTAGGCTTCAAAATGATGGCCCAAGCTTGGGCCCAGGGTCCCGGGCTGGGCTCGGGCCTGAGCCCGGGCCTAATCAGGCTCGGCCCACCCCGAGCCACGGGCCATTTTTACAGTCCTACATTTGATCCTGAATTTTGAATCTTGCTCCAAATAAGGACAATTGAATATACTATTATTCAATTTCAAGGATAAAGTCATCAATTTGATAAAATATAAACCAATTTGACAAAAATAAATGTCAAAAAAATATTTTTGAATTTTTAAAAATTATTTCTACCCACTACTAAATAAAATTATGTAAAATTGATAAATCTTTTAGACATTTATTTCTTTATTTATTTTTACCAAATTAATTTTTATTATGTGTTTGGATGATAATCATGTAATGGGTGGTTGTTTTTATTTTCATTAAATTAGTTTCTATTTTTTCAAAAGTCAAATATGGTAACAAATTTGATATCATTATTTAACCGATCCATTAAATCAAAAAAATTCAAAACTAAAAACATTTCATATATTAAATATATTGATTACATATTAAAAGCCTAACAACCACTCATTACATGATCATCATCACATAATAAAAATTAATTTGGTAAAAATAAATAAATAAATAAATGCCTAAAAGATTTTTTAATTTTACATAATTTTATCTTTGGTCGGTAGAAAATATTTCTAAAAATTTAAAAATATTTTTTTGCATTTATTCTTGTCAAATTAGTTTTTGTTTTATCGAATTGACGACTTTGCCCTTGAAATTGAGCAATGGTATTTTCAATTGTCCTTAGTTGAAGCAATATTCAAAATTCAAGGTCAAATATGTCATAATTGAAAAGTTAGGAACCAAAGTGATATGAGCTCTAAACTATAGAGACTATTAGTGCAATTCGCCCAATAATGAATAAAACAAATATATGATGGGTCATTTTACATACCAAAACTAAACACTAAATTGTACTAAATTCCTTAGAATAATGATAAGTCCAGGTATCAATCCACAGAGATAAATGTGAAATTAAACTAATTTAATTGTTAAATTTTTAATTTAATTTTGATTAAAAAGATGATGATTCATAAACTAATAATAACTAAAATAAACGAAGAATTTAACCTAACAATTAAAAGTGAAATTGGGGTTATTGATTTTTGGGATAAAGCTAGGGTAACGAATTCACCACTAGTTATATAAACAAGGTCTCAATTTGAAAATTAATTATACAACTTGAATCAAATAATACTTCGCAACTACAAGTTCGAAGCATTAATTAAGAGAATTATCACGTTCAACGTATAGGCATGAACCATCTCAAGTAGAGCACGAGTCCTTCACTCTAAACTAGGGTAGCAAAACGACTCGTCCCTCGCAGTATGGTTCATCTCATACCTTGAATATGAAAGAATAGAAAATCATTGCATGGAAAACATTCAACAATCACAGAAAGGAGAATACTTGAAGAAATAATAGAAAATATAATTGAAAACTTCTTGAATACCATACAACTTGTTCATACCATTACATAATCAAAAACCAAAAAGAAAACCCTCTTTACTTGTCTAGTATTTCATTAAAACCTTAGAAATAGAAGCCTAGCCACTCATGGAGGAGTGGAAAGAGATGGAAAAAGAAGAAACCCCCATGGAAGATGTTCTTGAAGCTTGAGAACCCTTATTTCCAAATCCTAGCCCCTTCTCTCTTTTCGAATCTTCGGAATCCTAGAACAGCCTCTTTTTCCTATTTTTATTCATAATAGAACAAACTTGAAATTATGCGCACGTATCCCTAGGTGGGATGCTCAAGCACCCATAATTTCTGCTCGAGTGGTGGTGGGCCGTACGTGCGGTGAGGTAGTAGGCCGAACATTTTCACTTCTTGCGTGGAGAATTTACTTTTGTGCCACTTTTTGCTTAAATTTGTGTGTTGCTTGCCAAATTTGTACAAGTGTACAAAACAAATCATCTTTGCCAAATAGACAAAATTCAAAGACTATAAGTGTACTTTAAGCGGCCTCAATACATTTTGCTAGTCCTTAAGCAAAACAAAAGGAATAAGAGGGCTGCAAATGAATTGAGCTGTTCATGAACAAGCTAGGCTCGGCTCGTTAAGGGCTCAGCTCAGTTTGGTTCATTTAGTAAACGAGTCGAGCTCGAGCTCACATGAGCTCGACTCGTTTATCTTTATTTAAATTATATAATAATATATTATTTAAATAATATAAAATATTAAAAAAAATTATTGAGCCGAGCTGAGCCGAGCCGAGCTCAAGTTTCATTAATGTTAACGAGCCGAGCTGAGCCGAGCTCGAGCCTAGTTTCTCATTGAGCCGAGCTCGAGCTCAATAAACAAGCTCGATAAATAAATGAGCTGAGTTCGAGCTGAGCAAAGATCGGTTTGGCTCGGTTCATTTGTAGCCGTAAGAAAAATAAAATAACTCTAAGCCACTTTAGTAGGGATCATGATTGTATTTAGCATATGCAACAAGCTTTTAAACCACAAAGTTACCCCAAGTGGATGAGTATAGTCGCGTGAGGGTTTTGAGAAATGATACCTAAACATCATTATATTCACATCTGCTCAACAACTATTAACCACACCACTCCACCTAACAATTAACTTATGTGCCAACTACAGGGCGATATTAAGACATGATGAGTCATTGGAGGCACAATGGACAAGCATGAAGGAATTTATTGAGCAAGAACCGTAATTTAGTATTACAAAAGTTAAGTCCTCTGTACTTGCGAATGTTATTAAACATATCATCAGTGCCCTTGGTGTAAAGTGCAGTCCCCATAACTAGTTAACTGTCTACTATAATAGCCCAGTGTAACTCATAATGACACCTAACATACACAGAAAAACTAAGGCTGTGTTTGGTGTGAGTTTCTAAGGGCCTGTTTGGTAACGTTTACGTTTTCAGTTTATATTTACAAAAATTTTATAAATTGGTTTTTGTTTATTTTTTTGTTTATTTTTAGAAAAACATAAACTATAAACACGTTTGGTTTAGACAAAATGTTTAAAAAATTTTAAAAATATAAAAAAAAAAGTGAGAAATGGTAAGTGGTGGCGGGCGGGTGGTGGTGGTGGGTGGGTGGGTGACGGTGGCGGGTGGTAGCGAGTGGGTGGTGGTGGTGGTGGTGGTAGCGGGTGGTGGGTAGTGGTGGCAGGTGGGTGGCGGATGACGGATGACGGGTGGTGGTGTGGTGGAAGGTGGGTGGCGGATGACGGGTGGTGATGGGTAGGTGGCGGGTGGTGGGTGGTAGCGAGTAGGTGGTAGTGGTGGTGGTGACGGGTGGTGGTGGTGGTGGCAGGGGGTGGTAGATGACGGGTGGTGTGGCGGTGGGTGGTGGGTGACGGTGGCGGGTGGTGGGTGGTAGCGAGTGGGTGTGGTGGTGGCAAGTGGTGTGGTGGTGAGGTGATGGCTGGGTTGGGTGGTGGTGGGTGTGGTGGCGAGTTGGGTGCAGGTTGGTGGTGATGGGTGGTGAATAGTGGTGGCAGGTGGGTGGTGAGTGGTGGTAGCGGGTGGTGGTAGCGGGCAGTGGATGGTAGTGGCGGGTGGTGGTGGTGGTGGTGAGTGGATGGCAGGTAGGTGGTGGCTGGTGGGTGACAAGTGGGTGGTGGTGGCAGGCGGTGGTGGCAGGTGGGTGGTGAGTGGTGGTGGCAGAAGACGGTGGTGGAAAATGGTGGCGGGTGGTGGCTAGTGTTGGGTGGTAAAAAAAAAAAAACTGAAAACTGAAAACTGAAAACTGAAAACGTAAACTTATTTTTTGTATTTTCATTTTTTGGCCAAATTTATAAACTGAGACCATTGATTTATAAATAAAAAATTTACCAAATAAGTTTTTATTTGAGTTTTTAAAATTTTATATAAACAGAAAACTGAAAACGTAAATATTACCAAACGACACCTAATCAAATTTTCACCTTTATATTTGAATGTTATGTTTGGTTTGAGTTTTGAAATTATGATTCCAAATCAATTTCAAAATACATTTTGAAAACATGTTTGGTAAATTAGACAATTTTTGAATTTTTGGTCTACCTGGTCATTCGCTCGAACATCTTCGGACATCCGGCCAGTTGACCGGAACAGTACCTTTTTTTTTTTTTTTTTTGCAATTGCCAATCGCCACCTGTTATTTGGAAATATATATATATATATGTTTGTTTTTGATATTTTTTAAATATACGAATTATTTTTTTAGACCAAAATGACTAATTATTTTTTTGAATTGAATTTTAAAAAGAGTTTGGTTATGAGTTTTCAATAGAATTTTCAATCGAGTTTTGATTTGTGTGTTTGGTTATGAGTTATAAGTTTTTGAATTAAGTTTTGAAATTTCATTTCAAAATTCATAACCAAACAATTTTTTTCATTTCATATGTCACATCAAAAATTCAAAACTCAATTCAAAATTTTTTTCAAAACTCATAGCCAAACAAATTTTATCTTTTCAAATCATAAATCCAAAACTCACAAACTCAAAATACAACTCTATTTTCAAATCATAATTCTAAAACTCTACCAAATGCTACCTAAACTTTTGCAACTAGGATTCTCAATTTTTTCTCTCTTTTATTTGATTTTATTTTATTTTTAACTGCGCAATGTCCTAATCCATTGAGCTTTCTAATCAACCCATGTAGCAAGCATTGGGCCAATGATTACTAAACCAGACAGTTTTAGGGCACTAGGTGTGAAGACATCCCTACAGGCATAATAACTCGAGATGAAAAGGCTACGGATCCGAACAAGTCAATTTCATTATTTTTCCTTCACTGTGCAATGTGTAGGTCTCTTAAGCTTTCTAATTAATCCATGTAGCAAGTATTGGGCCAATGTCTCCTAAACCAGACGGTTTTAGGGCACTAGGTGTAGAGATACCCCTATGGGCTTAATAACTCGAGTTAAAGAGGCTACGAACCCAAACAAGTCAAGTTTTTTTCTTCTTCTTCTTCTTCTTTTTATTTTTATTTTTATTTTTATGAGAATCAAGGTTACTCATTTATTCTTTTCTACAACACTAGCAATTATCAATGATGTACACCAGGGACTAGAATAGAGAGGTCACCGCTATGAAAGTGTGTTTATGTGAATCAAGATATACTCATGACAAGTATACTAATACCATAAACACAAACAACTTTCCTAGTACAAACATCACATGCGAGTATTTACCTAATAAACCTTTTTCATACAAGTCCCATATGTTTCCTGTGAGACCAGGAAAATCCTCTCACATGGATTTTGGAGATCCAACGAAGAGATGAACTTTGTCCTTGTTCACCTGCATAGATGAGCATGATCGGCGCCACCTAACTGGGGTTGCTAGTCGGAGACACTCCGATGGTGAAGCTAGTCACTTGATTGAAAGAATCAATATATAGAAATGAAGAGTGTTTGTGTTCTGTGTGGGGGAGAGATATCACCTGCCTCCTTCTCTGGGATGCCCCCCTCTTTATATAGATGGCGGGGGGGTCTAATATTTGTTTGGGTTAGACCCATTGTAGGCCTTGTTTGGTTTAGTCCCAATAAGCTGATATATATTTTTTCTAGCTTCCATAATTACCCCAAAACTTTCATTGTCTGCGGTAAAAGGAATGAGAGTTTTTCTTACCGAGTTACCCTGTTGAAATAAATGTTAGGTCTTTTGATAAATGAATGGATGACTGTATGAATGCATGTATGTTTGAATGCATGTACAAATATATGTATATAAGGGAGAGAGGTTAAGTAAATGATGGTGATCATAGTTACAAAATTATATCACATGAGTTCCAAACAAATCATAATGATGGGCCAAGGTATTGTTAACCCCGGGCAAGGGTCGTAGGCTGCGATATTATGAACCCCGGGCGAGGGTGTAGGCCGCGGTATTCTAACCCCCGAGCGAGGGTGTAATATATTGCCGAGTGCGAAGAGCGCTTCAAAATATGAACTTTCGTGCCGAGCTAGAGATATTTCTATGTGCCGAGCATGGAAATGATTGCCTGAACCAAATAATGTAGATTAAATATGGTAGATATATCAGCCAAAAAATGGACCACGACATTATTACCCCCAGGCAAGGGTGTAGACTTGTGGTATTATAACCCCCGGGTGAGGGTGTAGGCCGCGGTATTCTAACCCCCGGGCATAGGTGTAGACTTACGGTATTATAACCCCCGGGTAAGGGTGTAGGCCACGGTATTCTAACCCCTGGGCATGGGTGTAGGCCTTCGCTGATGGCGCTTCGTGCCGAGTGCAAAGATTATGCTGTATTCGAAGACTTTTGTTGAGTTTAAGTGCCGATCAAGTGCCAATATTGCAAGGATTTTGAATAATGCATCATGTGTCAGTGATGGCCTGTACCGAAGGTAAACGTGTTAATCACAAATAATATTGCTCCGCTTGTAAGGGGTTGCCAAGTACATATCGGGCCAACTATTTAATTGCCGAGTAAATTTTGGGCCAATTAGCATTGGCCGGTTTGCATTTAGTCCAATGTGCTAATTGGACTTTTCCATTGCCCTACCTTGCGGGGCAGATTCGACTTTGGTAAAATGTCGGTGTGCAAAAATATGTAAACTGTCGAGTTGCTGAATGTAAAGTGCCGAGTGAGTGTAAGAGTTGTTCAGTGAGTTCGGCGATGATCGTTAAGCCATTTAAATTGTACCATCACCATATTGAGAAATAATGCCAAGTACAAAAAATGCCAAGTACAAAGTACAAAGTATAGTTGCCCCATTGCTTTCGAAGGATCCAAAATAGCCTGATATTGCGCGCACATCACGCGAAATGGTGGTGGAGCTAGTGCGGCAGTGGGCTATGCCAGAACATCAATGGGGTTGGTTGGTGCATCAAGGATGACTAGTGGAGACGGCAAGAGAGCAATGGTTTGGCGCCATTGGGTTTTAGCATAGAGCGGTGGTGGTCAAAGCTGAACCTCATTTGGATCAAATGGGTAATTCTCTTGACTTTTGATGAGTGCTGTAATGAGGTTGGCGAAGGGGAGGGCCCATGTAGAACCGCCTCGGGTGTTGTGCAATTTGACTTCATTTAGAATACAGGCCATTTGGTTAAAGATCAATGTAGGAATGTTAACCCAAAACCCAAAATCAAATCGATGCAATGCGCGAAGGAAGTCCCATCGCCACTCCTCCTTGTGGCAAAGAGGTATTACATTCTTTTTGAGAATCATATCAAGGAAGAGAAGGCGGTGTGGTAAGTTAGCCTGACGGATACTGGTGCAGTTGTCATCATCCTGCCGCCCCTCATAGAATTCAGTCACTAGGGCCGAGACTATGAGTTCTCAAGTGAACACTGAGAACTGCTCAGCATTGATAGTTTCCATTAAGCAGTTGAGAATCTCAACAATGGAGGCTAGTGTAACGCTAACTCAACCCTGTCAAAAAAGAAAAAAAAGACTCCCAGGGCCTCATTGCTGATATATATGTCTTGATAAAATAGTTGCATAATGCGAGGATAGGCTATTTCAATGATGTTGCAGACGCCCAGTAAACCCCAGTCTTCAAGTTGTTGCACATTCCACTTAGTGGGTTGGTGGCACTGGAAGAAGGCGATGTCAAAGGGTGTGTTAGATGCAATTTGTTTGTCGGCCCAGACGGCGGTTGGCACATCCCTACCTCTTAGGTTGGCATTGCGAGGGCATTTGGGTGCTCGGCAGGACGATGAAGCCATACCTGCACAACATAACACAATCAACACAACGAAAAACGTGGAAATATTATATTGGAACTCATCAAATATCGCTTGCATGCGCAAAATCACTTAAATCCTTATTGTCGACATACCAGCGGATCACTTTTATTTATTTATTTTTGTTTTTTGTTTTTTGTGTGCTTTTTTTTTTTTGAATACTACCCTAAATTAGCTTAAAATAAATTAGCATGTAAGGTCTCGGTGTCCCATATCGCGAATGGAGGGGGAGTTCCTAGGCTATAAAAGTAAAAACCTGGACCCTTATATAGCATCGAGGCCTTTTCTCGGGAGGTGAAATTCCTAGCAGAACTCCTCAGTTAAGCGTGCTTAGATTAGAGTAGTTTTGGGATGGGGGACCCATTGGGAAGAACAAATCTGTGTGGCATGGCCCAAAGTAGACAATATTGATGACATGTGAAGGGTTGGGGCGTTCTAAATGGTATTAGGGTCGACTCTCCGAATTACCGAGTGTGGGCCCCTAGCGTCTCTTGGTGCATGTGGGCGGGCTTGTGTGCCGGCAGGCTATTGCACGGGGACGTGTAACCTTAAGTGGGTTGGATTGTAAGTTTCCAGTGTCCCATACCGGGAATGGAAGGGGAGTTCCTGGGCTATAAAAGTAAAAACTTGGACCCTTATATAGCATTGAGGCCTTTTCTTGGGTGGTGAAAGCCCTAGCAAAGCTCCCCAGTTAAGCGTGCTTAGGTTGGAGTAGTTTTGGGATGGGTGATCCACTGGGAAGAACAAATCCGTGAGGCGTGGCCCAAAGCAGATAATATCGATGACATGTGAAGGGTTGGGGCGTTATATAGCATGAGACAAGTGAGTTAAATTAGATGAGGTACAAGAATGAACTAAAGGAAACAAAAATAAAGAAAGAAAGAAAATAAAATAAAATAAAGTAATAAAAACAAAAATAAAAACAAAAAATAAAAACTAAACCACTAACCAAACTAAACAAAACAATTAAATTAAAGTTAAAGAAATAAGAAACCATTAAACTAAACAACTAAACTAAGCAACTACATTAAATAAAAATAGGCAACCACAAAAAAAAAATTCCTTTTTTTTTTTTTTTTGGGTGGGCCGCATATGCACTGGAGTGGGCCGTACGTGCGGGGGTTGTCTTCTTTGCTGCCTAGTTTATTTATTTATTTTGATGATGATGATGAACAAAGGTCAAGACTACATTAAACTATCAATGTATTATACTACAAGTGAGGACTAAAAAATCTAAACAAAAAGAAGGTGGTCACCTTGAAAAAGTATAAAGAAAAAGGATGAAGAAGAGAAGATTGAAGATTCGCCGAAAAAAATGGCTGCCGAACGGTCACCTGTCGGAGAAAGATGGTGATGCTCTAGTGGGAAGGTGGTGGTGAGAAAAGATTGGGTGAAGGTTGAAGGATGGAGGGTTGGTGGTGGTGGGGTTTGGTGGGTTTGCGGAGTTTAGAGAGAGAGAGAGAGAGAAAGAGAGAACAAAGAAGATGATGAGAGGTAGAGAGAGAAAGTATCTGGAAAGTGATGGTCAAAGTGGGCTAGGGCTTGAAATAAAGAAAATAATAATAATTATTATTTTTTATTTTTTAATTTGTCCACTCGTGCACCCATGTGGTCCGCACTTGTGCTGAATTTCAGGCCGCTATGCGGTGGAATTTGGCCGCTCCAGCGGTGCTTAAGCAGAATGCTTTTGGGCTTGAGCCGCTCGTGCGCTTTGGGCCTCCGCTCGAGTGCTTAATTTTTTTTATTTTTTTTGGACGGACAACTCGTGCGCCAATGTAGGCCACACGTGCGATGAATATTGGGCTACTCCAGTGGCAAAATTGGGCCGCTTCGGTGGCGTTTAAATAGTAGCCTATTAGAGACGGCCCCTTGTGCGCCCATGTAAGCCACATGTGAAGTCTGTTTTTTTTTTTGAAAAAATAATCTTGCTACAACCATTTACTCCCCCAGCCCAACTTGTACCTTTATTTCACAATCAAAATAAGAATAGCACTTTGAAAACATATAAAAGCTCAATAAAGGTATAATCTTCACGCGAAAACTACAGGTACTACTTTTCTCCCTAACCATGTTGGTAAATTTCCCTATTCTCCAACAGGGTGACAGACTAGGTTGATTCGGTATTCAAAATCAAGGCACCTAAAGCTAACTCAACTTATGGGGCTGCCATACAGAGTTCAAGCCGGGATGGTTTTGAAGCAATTTCCACACCCTTGGGTATTTAAACCAGAGTTTAGTCTCGGAAATTCTAAACCTTTGCAATCTTGGCTTTGCCATTCGAACTCTAGTTTCCACTATCTCAGTTAGTCTCCTAGGAACTCACTACAAACACAGTTAGGTGGTTATACCAACCTTCAGATGCCGTTCAGGCACGGTTAACACCAAAGGAATTACACCTTTAGAGGATTTAAAGTCTCCTAGACTCAAAGTAATGACGATGGAAGATATATTGGATCCGTCAAGTGGACAACCTCAATTATCTCCCCTCTCTCAATACTATCCGCATAATGTTTCAATCTTTGCCATTTACCTTGAAGGTCGTACTATCTTGTGGATTTTTAACCTCAACAGCCCCATGCAAAAATACTTCGATAACCTTATATGGGCCATCCCATCGAGACCGAAGTTTACCCGAAGACAACCGCAATTTGGCATTGAAAAACCACACTTTTTGGTGAGACTCGAAGGACTTACGAGAAATCTGTTTATCATTAAATGCCTTAGTCTTAGCCTTGTAAATTTTGGAGCTCTCATATGCATCATTGCAGAGCTCCTCTAACTCATTGAGTTGGAATTTTCGATGGTCACCGGCTTTGGCCATATCAAAATTGAACTTCTTAATGGCCCACAAAACCCGGTGTTCTAACTTAACAGGGAGATGGCATGTTTTCCCAAATGCAATCCTATAAGGAGACATCTCGATGGGTGTCTTATATGTAGTGCGATAGGCCCAAAGTGCATCAACGAATCTAGTGGACCAATCTTTCCTTTCGGGCCTCACAGTTTTCTCAAGGATGTGTTTGACTTCCCTATTAGAAACCTCTACTTGACCACTAGTGTGGGAGTGATAAGGAGTGCCAACTTTGTGAGTGATCATGTATTTGCGCACCAATGCCTCGAAGAATCGGTTGCAAAAATGTTTGCCACTGTCACTAATTATGGCACGTGGGAACCCAAAACGATAGAAAATGGTTTCATGAAGGAATTTAACCACAACTTTGTGGTCATTTGTTTTGCTGGCCACTGCCTCAACCCACTTGGAGACATAGTCCACGACCATCAAAATGTATTCAAATCCAAAAGATAGTGGAAAGGGACCCATGAAGTCGATGCCCCGTACTTCAAAAATCTTAACAATCAAAATAGAGGTCATTGGCATCATATCTCGTCGTGGCATAGAGCCTATTTGTTCACAACGCACACAAGCTTTACAGAAGTTATGGGCATCTTTGAAGATAGAGGGCTAATAGAACCTACATTGTAAAACCTTGGCGGCTGTTTTCTACCCACTGAAATGGCCGCCACGTATATGAGAGTGAAAAAAGGTGAAAATGCTATGGGTTTCACTCTCAAGCAAACAACGCCGAATCACTTGATTCAGACAATAGTTGAACAATTCTAGGTCTTCCCATAAATAGTGCTTGACTTGTGAGAAAAATCGGTCTTTGTCTTGCTTAGACCAATTTTTAGGAATTTGTCCAATCGCCAAGTAATTCATTATGTGGGCAAACCACAGAGGGTTCGCTTTTGGCACCACAAGAAGTTGTTCATCCGGGAACGAATCATGCAAAGTTAAAAAGGTCACTAGTGTGCTTAACAAGGACTTGGGATACGTGATCCGCCATCATATTCTCAGAACCCTTCTTGTCTCGAATCTCTAGGTCAAATTCTTGAAGCAATAAAATCCATCTAATCAACCTAGGTTTGGTCTCTTTCTTTGATAGTAAATACCGCAAAGCGGCATGATCAGTGAAGACTATGACCTTGGAACCTAGGAGATAGGATCGAAATTTATCTAAGGCAAACACCACGGCTAGCAACTCTTTCTCAGTGGTGTGTAGTTCAATTGTGTATTTGTAGACGCGCCCTGGAGGCTTTGGTTCTACAGTTCGGACTCAAATGTCACGGTTCTGAATCTAATCCCGCAAAGTGCAATGCGAGGCCGATAAATCACCAAAGAGTCCAAATCCGGCAAATCGTTTTGGAAAACTGATTTTTAAGAAAGAAGTGCCAAACATGGACTGCTTTTCCAGATACAGAGTCACCACCTAAATATTTTATTTTGGGGGAATTTAGGAAACCCTGACTCATGCCTAAGGCCACGTGTCCGTCATCACCAAAGTTGCCTCGGCTCGGGAACTTGGGTACGATTAGGGAAGGTCATCTATGAGCACCCCCGCTCGCCCGATCCGAAGATCGGCATGTATTAAGCATGATATTTTGTTTTGAAAACATATGTGTTCTTATTCCGATTAATTAGCTAGAATTATTAGGTGATGCGCACAACACACAAGTATAGACTAGATCGCCTAATTTGGAATAAAACATTACATATTCGTTTGTTTGGAAATGGTTTGAAGTTTGCTACCCGCAAGTAGGCTAAATCGAGGATTTTGATGAATTGTTCCAATTCAAGCAATCCAACCTTCACCCACAGGCATTCAAGCAGTTATAACACATAAGCAATTAGCCTCATGGCAAGCATGC
Organism: Camellia japonica; assembly: GCA_030407325.1. Lineage (NCBI taxonomy): Eukaryota > Viridiplantae > Streptophyta > Magnoliopsida > Ericales > Theaceae > Camellia > Camellia japonica. Next base: position 156,796,229 of record JAPPVO010000059.1, on the reverse strand, counting down.
TGTCATGTTAACACTCACACTCATGCAAGATGCTAAAGCATAAACGCTTACCTAGTACTTCGAGCCAAAACAATAACTAGTTAGAAATCAATGCATGATCCTAGCTATGTTTAGATGGCTAATGCAACACATGCAAAAATGCAACTAAAATAGGCTCGGCTATTCTAAAATGTCATGTGAAATGCAACACTTGATACATGTATTCTAATTGGAATCGAAGTACAATGCAGTTAGTATGATGCGCCGAGCCTGGTGCATGCAATACAAATGGATGGATGTAAACGTGCATAGCATAAGGATGCTAATTGAAATATGTCCTAGAACTAATCATTGAAAGCAAGTAAGTAAAAGGGAGAAAGAAGTGGAGGTTGGAAGACATGCATCACACACACGCACGCTTATTATACAATTCCACCCTCTCGACGAAGGAGTCAAAAGAATAATACAAATTAACTAATTAACTAACTAACAAGCTAATTAATTAATTACACAACACTTAACTAATTTAAACAAATTAATTAAGCTACAAAAGCAGTAAAGAGGCCTCGAGAAGATGGGCAAATGCATGTTCGGACGGCTTCGCTCGGAAATTCATCACCATGCTTCATGTTGCCTCTGTTTGCACTGCTCTGCACCTCTGAAAACTGTGCCAACTTCTGTGACACTTCTGAACTACCTTGGGGACATTCTGAGAGTCCATCGGCCAAGAGAGAGGGTCACCGGCCAAGTGATAGTGGTCATCGACCATATGTAAGGATCTCGGCCAACAATGTTTAGTCGACCGGCACTGAACATGGTCGGTCGACCATTTCTTCCTGCAGACTGCTCCTGTTGCTGCAGGAAAGGACAAACAGAGCATGGCAATGCATTTACAAGACAATGTTTGCACAACCACACTCCTTATCATGTTTGAGACTCAAGGGAGTGTAGTCCTCGACCCTCGGACCATTAAATCACGCATTTCAATGCATGATGGCCAAAGGAGCCAAGTGTGCAATTTCAATATGGAATGAAATGCACAAAAACACACAAGGGGCCCCAACCTTTATCATGCTTGATCAAGAGGCAAGGCAATGCACACACAATGCAATGCAACCTAAGTATACAAGCAAGCATGCAAACAACTCAAGCATGCAACAACATGCAACAATATCATGCAATGCAACTAATATGCAATAGGCATACAACCTAAACATGTAAAGATGCATGGCATGCCACAAAATGCAATGGGGTTATTGTGCAACAACATGCAATATACTAACATGCAACAACATGTAATATACTAAGCATGTAACAAGCATGTGACTACATGCAAGGCAAGCATGCAACAACACGCAAAGGAAGCAAGCATGCAACAACATGCAAGATAAGCACATAACAACATGCAAAGATGGACTTAAACTAATATGGACAGCTCTCAAATGTGCCCAAATCAGTGGCCAAAGTGATGAAACAAAAGGCATGAAATACACATACAAACATGCACATGTAATAGCCCATCACCTAGGCATAAAAAGGCAACTTTCAAGAACACTTAAAAGGGGATAAAGCATGCAAGTATGACAATACTACAAGCTCTGAAATGATGCAAGAGATGATGCCAAATCAACCAAATAATCATAAGCATAGCGTGCATGAGGCTTAAAGCTTAAGACTAGTAAAGGGACTTGAGCCAAAGCTATACAAAACAAGGAGCATATGACAAGTATAACCCACAATAGTCCCAAGGCATGCCAAAGTGAGCCTAAAACATGCATTGAATGAGACCAAAACATGCTAGAAAGGTAAGCACTAAACATGAAATGCAAAGCTACAAAGGGGTGTTACACTACACCTAATACAACCAAGCATGGCACGATTTAAGCAACCAAAATTAGAGTTATGGCATGTCAAAGTAAGCCCAAAAACCCACTTAGATGGCATCCCAAAGACCTAAACATGATGGCATACACAATGACCCTTTCACGAGGCATAAAACATCAACTCTTTAAAGCATTAAAGGAGTGACAAATGCAAGTATATAAGCATACTATATGGACTGAAATAACATAACAAGTGATGCCAAATCACTGAAATGAGCCAAGTAAAGCATGCTAGTGACTTGGACACTCAAAGCTAACAAGCTAAAATGCATGGTGGCTATACAAAGCATGGCATATATGGTCAAAACAACTCAAATCAGAGCTTAAGCATGCTATAACAAGGCTAAAAGCTTCATGGAGTTGAGCCAAAATCACACTAGAACGATGGTCTAAAGCATGATACACATTAGGCTAGTGAATGGAAATGCACTACAAGTGCATGGAGCATGCAAGAGGCCATCAAACCAACTTTAGACAGAGTTATGACATGCTAAATAATGACCAAAAACATGCTGAAATGGAGCCCATACATGCTTAACAAACATGCTACTTCATGAGGCATATAAGGCTAGTTTGCAAGAATTACACTACAAGTGTATAAAGCATGCATATGGTGACCAAACCAGCCATGGATAGAGTTAAGGAAGGCCCTAAAAGTCACAAAAAAGTGCCTGAACTAAGCCTCAAAATGGTAGAAACACATGCTCTTGTGGAGGGCCATCAATACAAGCAAACAAGAGAAGAGGATGGGGGACAACCCCCTCCTATTTTGAGCCTCAAAACAGGTTTTCTACCACTGAAATTCCTTTGGAATTCAGTGGTTTTAAGGCCAAAAGGATGTTGTTTGAAAAGTTTGAAAGTTAGCTCACAAGGCCTTACAAGCCAAGGAGCAAAAGGGAGGACAACCCCCTAGCCAACCAAGGCATAAACCAAGACTTTTAGGACTGAAAAACAGAGCAAAAAAAATAGAGGTTTTTGTAGTTCAACTCCACTCCAAAAAACAGCCCCAAAGTAGTGTGCAAAGGTGGTGAAGTAAGTGTGCAAAACAAATACAAAAGAGGAGAGGTGCTTACCCTTGTAGCACAGCAGCAAAAGGGCCTCTTTCTTGGCTCAAATGACCATCTATCAGCCCAAAAACCAGTTCCAAGAGACCTCAACCCATGGATATGCAACTTTGATGAAGGATGCCTAGGCAAAGGAGTTGTATTTCTCTACTTCTATGAACTTCTATGCACCAAAGGACAAGAGAGAGAGGCTTTAGAAAGAGAGGCAGAGATCAAACTCTGAAAATTGTAGAGAGAGAGGGAGTTTTAGTGAGAAGAGCTCTCAAAACTTGCTCAAGAAGTTCTATCTCTTCAATATGAGATATTTGGCTTTATATATAGCAAAAGGGAAGAGTTTGGTCGAAAATATCTAATTTGGGACAGGTGGCACAAGTTGGAAACAACTGGAGGATAAATATCTTCAAAAAAAAATGAATTTGGGTCACTTTTGGCCGATCGGCCATCTTTAGTGCCGGTCTGCTACTTGTGATACCCGATCTACTACTTTTGTGGCCGACAGCACATATTTGTGGCTGACAGGAAATTCTGCTCTGCAGGTCCAACTTCAAATGGGTATAACTTCTTCATATGAACTCCTTTTCAGGTCATTCTTGTGTCCAAATTGAAGCCCCGGAAGTAATATTTCCAATTATGGCAGCCTTGCATCAAAATTCAAATTGTACAAAAAGTTATTCCTCTTTTGGTGAAGCCACTTAGTTTCGGTCAAACCAGAATGATGCTCAAATTCAACCAGTCATATCTCCCCCATCCAGACTCATCTTTAGGAGATTCTTGAGTGAAAAAAGAAGCCCCGGAAGTCTTATTTCCAACGGTGGAAGCCTTATAGCTTAAATCCAAGTGTATAGACAGATAAGCCTGATTTAGCGAGGACCGCTTGACTCTCTCTTAGCGATTCATGCCCAACTTCTTCCTCAGCTAGGTTTCTTCCCTCTTCTCCTCTTTTCCTCAACTCCAAACCCCTAAACAAGGTGTTTTGAAAGATTTTCCAAAGATTTCATCTCTCTTTCATTCATTTCCACTTTGTCCTCGCTCAGTTTACCGAAAAACGCAACATTTGACAAAATGCGAGCCTCGGAACATCGTAGAAACTTTATTTCAAAAATATTTTGAAAGAGAGGGTTTTAAGGTCTAAAAACCATTCAAAAATAGCTTTGGTCCAAAAATGGAGTGTGAGGTTAGGATTTGACTCTCCTTGCCAAAGAAAGCGAACTTTTGCTCTACACATCTTTCATCACCAAGTAAATCATTAGTAGCGCCCAAGTCTTAAGGGCGATCAAAAATGGGGTGTCTACAGTATTTGAGAGGGTGTGACTAGCATAGTAAATAGCGTAGGGTGCTCGATTCAACCTTTGGCCTAACACAGCCTTGGCAGCATAGTTCGAGGCATCACATATGATGGCAAATGGGAGCGACCAACCTAGTGATTTCATGATTGGGGTGGAAAGGCTGCTCAAAGTGTTTCAAACGCTTTCAAACATGCATCATCAAAGATGAAAGCCACATCTTTAGCAAGTAAACTACTCAAAGGACGGGATATTTTGCTAAAATCTTTGATAAAACAACGATAAAAACCCACATACCCTAGGAAAGATCGGACTTGACGCACAGAAGTGGGTGGAGGAAAGCCTGCAATGAGGTTAACTTTAGTTTTGTCTACCTCTATACCTCTAGGGGACACAATGTGTCCCAACACTATACCTTCATGAACCATAAAATGACTTTTCTCCTAACTCAAGATCAAGTTTGCCTCAGTACATCGCTCTAAGACTCAAGTCAAATTTCTAAGGCATTCCTCAAAAGATGGTCCAAATACTGAGAAATCATTCATGAAAACCTTTAAAAATTTCTCCACCATGTCAGACAAAATGGCCATCGTACACCATTGAAATATCGTCAGTCCATTACATAGCCCAAAGGGCATGCACCTACAAGCAAAAGTGCCAAACGGGCAAGTGAATGTGGTCTTTTTTGGTTAGCAGAGTACACTGGAACTTGATTATAGCCTAAGTAACCATCAATAAAACAATAAAAACCCTGCCTCGCTAACCTCTCAAGAATTTGGTCAATAAATGGCAATGGAAAATGGTCCTTTCTAGTCAAGGAATTCAGTCTCCTATAATCAATGCACACTCGTGACCCAATGGTGGTTCGTGTGGGGACTAACTCTCCATGCTCATTCTCAACAACAGTGATACCTGATTTCTTAGACACCACTTGTGTAGGGTTCATCTACTTACTATCCAAGATGGGGTATATAATACTTGCATCCAACAACTTCAAGACCTTTTTTTTACTACTTCTTTCATGTTGGGATTAAGTCTCCATTGCATTTCATGAGAAAGTTTGACGTCCTCCTCTAGATGTATATGATGCATGCACACGAGGGGATCTATCCCTCTCAAATTGGCCATCGACCACCCTATAGCACTCCGATGTGCCACGAGAACACTCATTAATTGACTCTCTTGCTCTACAATTAAGTCTGATGCAATAATGACTAGTAAAGTATCATAAGGCCCTAAAAAGGCATACTTGAGTGTGGCCGGAAGTGGCTTCAACTCAAGTGTAGGTGGTATGACTAAGGATGGTGTGGCAAGCTCTCTAAACAGAGGAGGAATGGACTCAAAATTTTTGCATAGGAGGGTACTTGATTAATCGCCTCTAATAGGTGGAGGTTGATTTTAACCTGTTTAAAAACCTCCATTATCACTTCCACGGATGTCGTCTTTTTATTATAAGGGGACGGTGTATTAAGACATTGGGGAAAGGGTGTCTTAGCACATATGGTGCCTTAGACTCATGTGAAGAACTAGGGACTAACTCATCCCCCTCATGTGTTTTTTCCTTACCCTTGCTCTCATTGGGTTTACCACTGTGGTCACCCTTCTTAGCCCTAGTTACATCAGATACAACTGGCTGAGGCTCTAACTCTCTTCCACTCTTTAAAGTAATCACCGCTTGCACCTGTTCATGGTGCTTTCCATTCCCACTCGACCCTTCTGCCCATATTGACCCTTAGAGTTGGCCACAGTCTAACTCGATAATTGTCCCTCCATTCTCCTATTCATGATATTAGCCATTTGACCCAATTGGGCCTCTAGCTTGGCAATAGAGTGAGTGTGGGAGTGAACTATTGGTGCTAACCCCTTAAGCTCTAAAAGAACTTCCAACACTTGAGTCTCAAAGGCTGAGTTTCCTTGAGGAACAGGTAAGGGGTTGTGGTTGTCGGTAAGGTGGTGATGGGCGATAGGAAGATTGGTTAGCAAAATTATTAAAATTCTACCTTGGTGGTAGAGGGTTGTAAGAATTGCCTTGTGAAGGAGGTCTCCATGAAAAGTTAGGATGGTTCCCCTATCCCTGGTTATATGCGTTAGAATATGGGTCATTACCCAGGTTGGAGAAACCTTGAGCCGCATTCACATGCTCTTGAACTAACTCCGGAAATTGTGATGTTGAAGGGCACTCACTCAAGTCATAAGCAAGGCTCGCACAGACAACACATGCCTCGTGAAATTAAGGCTGAATTTGCAGTGTAGGGGCATGTCCTGAAGCTAATAATTGGTCCATTTTACGGGACAATGCCTCTACTTGTTAGGCTAACTCTACATTGTGCCCTACCTCATAAATGCCCCCTCTTTTTAGGGCTCCAACTATAGGTTGCCGGGCTTGTCGGGCTGTGGAGGCATGGTGAAAGGAATTATCACTTAGGTTCTCAAATAATTTCATGTCTCGACGTCATTTTTCAACATGAATGTCCCATCACAAGAAGAATCCCCCATTTGGTAGTGAGGCTTAGTTAAGTCATAGTAAAAGGTCTGAACAAGTTGCCAATCAGGCACTTGGTAGTGGGACACTGTTGGAGAAGGTCACGAAGTCTTTCCCATGTTTCATGAAATTGCTCACCACCAATTTGAGCAAAATTGATGATGGCTCGCTTGAGTTGGTTGGTCTTACCAATGGAAAAGTACTTCTCCAAAAAGTTCTGCTATAATTGGTCCCATGTTGTGACAGAATTAGCAGGCAAGGAGTTCAACAAGAGTTTCGCTTTGTCCTTCAGTGAAAATGGGAATAGTCACAACATTAAGGTCTCATTGGTGAAATTCTGAATCTTTACTGTAGAGAAAATTTCTAGAAATTCATGTAGATGTTTGTAAGGGTCATCATGAGCTAGTCCATGGAATGATGAGAGCATTTGGATGGTGCTGGACTTAATCTCATAATGAGCAATGGTGGTGTTGGGTAACTGAATGCATGATGGTGATGTATATGCAGTGGGTGTGAAGTAATCTTTAAGGGCCCGGTTCATTTGGGAAATTTGGGTTCGCCATCTCTAATGGTTCAAAGTATTGATATGGATATTCAAGCCTAGGAACACAAGAAGAGACTCTAAGGTTCCTAAGAGTCCTTTCTAGTTCAAGGTCCAAACTCCATAATTCAGGGCAGCAAGAACGGCGCCCGTGCATACACCACTCACACACACACACACACACACACACACACACACTAAGTTTTGACTCTTTTGCACTAAGTTGTGAAAACAAAATGCCAAAGGAGAAAATACTCACACACACACACACTAAGTTTTGACTCTTTTGCACTAAGTTGTGAAAACAAAATGCCAAAGGAGAAAATACTCATAGCAGTTTAACGAAAACGCTTTAGTTATCTTGCAGATGCTTGACGTGTAGACCGTTGTCTCCAATCTCCATTTGAGTTCACTATTTTTAGCACTTTGGTGCTTTGCTTGCGAGTATTTGCTTTTTAATTATTTTTTTATCAGGCACTTTGGTGCTACATTTTGTTTTTACAGCTCGATTGCGCTTCGCTCGCACTTTGGTGATAGCTCCACTTGCAAAAACTCTACACACTTAGTAACACGAAAGCATAAAATCCTAAACTAAAAATATTAAAATAAGAATATAACTTTAAAATAATTGATTTTGCCAAAAGTCCCCGGCAACGGTACACACAAAATAAACACTAAACTGTACCAAATTCCTTAGAATAATGGTAAGTCTAGGTATCGATCCACAGGAACAAATGTGAAATTAAACTACTTTAATTATTAAATTCTTAATTTAATTTTGATTAAAAAGATGATGATTCATAAACTAATAATAACTAAAATAAACTAAGAATTTAACCTAACAATTAAAAGTGAAATTGGGGTTACTGATTTTAGGGAAAAACCTAGGGTAATGAATTCACCACTAGTTAAGGTCTCAATTTGGAAGTCAATTATGTACGGTTCGAACCAAATAATACTTCGCAACTACAAGTTAGAAGCATTGATCAAGAGAATTATCATGTTCAATGTATAGGCACGAACCATCTCAAGTAGCACGAGTCATTCGCTCTAAACTAGGGTAGCAAAATGACTCGTCCCTTGTAGTATGGCTCGTCTCATACCTTGAATATGAAAGAACATAAAATCATTGCATGGAAAGCATTCAACAATCACAGAAATGAGAATACTTGAAGAAATAATGGAAAATATAATTGAAAACTTCTTGAATACCATACAACTTGTTCAAACCATTACATAATCAAAAACCAAGAAGAAAACCCTCTTTACTTGGCTAGAGTTTCATCAAAACCCTAGAAATAGAAGCGTAGCCACTCATAGAGGAGTGGGAAGAGGTAGAAGAAGAAGAAACCCCAATGGAAGATGTTCTTGAAGCTTGAGAACCCTTATTTCCAAACCCTAGTCCCTCTTTTCTTTTTGAATTTTTGGAACCCTAGAACAGCCTCTTTTTTCTCTCTTTATTCTCAGTAGAACAAACATGAAATTCTATGCACGCATTCCTAGGTGGCCTGCTCGAGCGCCCACAATTTCCGCTCGAGCGGTGGTCGATTGCACGTGCGGTGAAGTTTGGCTGCAAGTACGGTGAGATAGCGGGCTGAGCATTTTCACTTCTTGTGCGGAGAATCTGCTTTTGTGGCACTTGTCGCCTGAATTTGTGTGTTGCTTGCCAAATCTATACAAGTCCACAAAACACATTATCTTTGCAAAATAGAAAAAATTCAAAGACTATGAATGTACTTTAAGTGGCCTCAATGTGGTACCTTTCGGCCAACATCAATATGTTTTTGGCTGTATAATTTAGGTAAATTACATAGGTCTCTCTTAAAATTTGAAGAAAATAAGCCCTCTTTTATGTTTTTGCTTTCTATTATTAATATGGGAAGGAGTTCTGTCTAATTTACTGTTGAATTACAAGTGTGATAATCGGTTCGTAAGATACATTATAGGTCTTATTTTGATTATCTAAATCATACAATTTGTAAAGTTTTTTTGTGTAGATCATTTAGGATAAAATTTAGATTAATGCCATATTTATATCCATATAATTTTTTTCATATTGGTCTTTAAAAAATGGATGGACAATTTCAAAATTACACTTATCATTCATTTTTTTAAGCAAATACAATGAAATCATATAATTATGAATATATTGAATCTATTTTTTTTTTAATTATCAAAATAAAATATGCGGTGGCTCTATAAACCCCAACAACACCCCTCTAATAAAATTGTGAATGGAAGAGAATCCTTCCCCATTAAAATTGAGAAACACCGAAAATGTTTTCATATTGTTCATACATTAATTGAAGCAATCTGATAAGCATATATAAGGTTTGCAAAATATATTTGGGTGACATGCATGTCAAATGCAATATGCTCAGGGAATTTAGTAACTATAGCAATCTTTGATTTGTGTCATTTAGTTGCGGTGCATTTCAATTTGATCTAAGCGGCGTAGCTTTTGGAGACATGGCGAATTTTGGTCAAGCTGATGCATTACACAATGCTGGGAAGTTGCAGATACAATATCAAAGGTTAGAATGCACATAGATGCTAGTTGGTGTGCGTTTACTTGATGAGTGTGCTGTTAAATCTATAAAATATAAATTTTAAATTTGATTTAAAAATAAATATGTTGTGTGCTATTTAAGTAGTAAAGATATTGTTTCCCATACTGAAGATCTTGGATTAGAACCTTTTGCTTGGTTTTTATTTTCTCGTGCTTGGAATAATGGAAAACGAAAGTCAATGAAAAATATTTTTTATTATCAACAAAAACAAGCTTATTTAGATATGAAATATTTTTCAGTTTTAAAAGGTAAAAAATATTTTCTGAATTGTCTTATTAATATCACTATACTACCACTGCCATTCTCACCTCCATCACTACACTATCATCACCACAACCACCACAACTGTCATCGTCGTTATCATCGCCACCGTTGCCCCAACCTTTACCTCTACCTTCATTCTATCACCACCACCACCACCACCACCACCAAACATAGAAAAATATTTTCTACCCAAACAAATGAAACATAAATTTACAGTTGCCAATATTTGGCCATGCATACACTTTCTCTATAAATTTATAATTGCCAATATTTGGCCATGCATGCACTTTCTCTCTGCGTCTCACATGTTAATAAGGCCTAAAAATGACATTTTCATTTGGCAATTTCTTAAAAAAAAATATATGACATTTTCATTTGACAATTTGAGATCCATTTTATTCACTTTAGTTTAGTGTTGGTTGCTATTTGTATATACATTTGACTTCTAGAGTGTCACTGGTTATTTACTCAATAGCTATTGGCAGCTAGAATGTTGTTTCTCAAAATCTGATGGGTGGAAATTGGTGATATGTGCTTTGGGAGACTGACAACAATACACTTTGTATTGTGGCCGTTTGGTATAACTGTTAAAACAGATTATAGATTATAACTTAACAGATTATAGATTATGACTTTAATCAGAAGCTATTAATCTGTTTGGTGTAGGTGTTCGATTATAGATTTAAGTTGCTAAGTAGTGTTTGTTAATAAGCCGTGGAGTAGTTTTTTGCTGTGTAAATGTCTTTTTTACCCTTGTTAGTTGTAAATTGAATTTATCTAGACTTTTTGCTATTAATTACATATTAAGAGATCATTCCAACACCAAATTAACATAATGATATTATTTTTAGATAATAATAACAATGAAATAAATATTACACAAAAATAAATTTATTATATTTTAATAATTATTTCCTTGAGAAATTGACATTAAAATCTCATATCTTCTTGAATCCATCTCATAATCATCATCACGAACCGGATGCCCATGTTGATCTTCCCTTACCACTGCTTCCTCGTCAACAAGGACATACTCAATATGTTTATCGTAAGAGTCAAATGCAATATCCTTTAAATTAGTTCGTCTAATGAAGTTGTGGATCGCCATAGTAGCACAAACAAGTTGTTGTTGACAAACAAAATTGTAATTACATGGAATATCTTTCATAAAAGACCATCTTGCTTTCCAAACACCAAATGATCTTTCTATTACGCTCTTGAGTGATGAATGTGTTTTGTTGAATCTTTCATGTGCAGTTTGAGGAGGCCGATGGTCAAATTGAGCTAAATGATATCTCTCCCTTTTGTACGGCGCAAGATAACCCTTTGTCTTTGGATAGCCAGAATCAACCAAATAATACTCATTTACAAAGTAAAATATGAACTCATTACAAATATAACTAATATAGAATAAACAAATAAATCTTAATTTGTGTTACATACATACCTCCTTCTGGATATGGAAAATTATTGTTTGGATTCCTAATTGTATCCCAAAAAATTAGCATGTCATGTGCACTTCCCTCCCAACCAGGCAAGCAAAAGGTGAAACACATACCAAAGTCACACACTGCCAATATGTTTTGTATAGCGTATCCCTTCCTACCTATGAAACGGGGTAAGTATTCTGCTTCCACATGAGCTTTAATATGTGTTCTATCAATTGCCCCAATGCAATTCTACATACAAAAAATATCAGAAAATATTTTTTTGAAGAGAGAGAGAGTATTTCTAGTTATCTTAAAATGAGGGTAATATTTTCGACTATTCTTTATGTACGGATGGACCCCATTTCTCTGCCAAGGCTTCATCCAATCCACGGACATTTTCACACACGCTTTTAAAACACTGTAGAAGTATTTTGAAATAGTTTCACCCGATAATTGAAATCTTTCTTGAGCATTTCTATTGTTTGCATGTTCACCAACAATATATAAAAAATAAAAAATAAAAACTTGTTGTTGAACCCGAACTTTTTTCCCACTTTGTAGTTCATAGTTAGTCTCTAATAAATTGCACAATTGATAAAAACCATCCCTGTCCATTCTAAAATTTTCATATATTCTTGTAGCATTACCATGTTGCAATTCTAACATCCTTTGATGTCCTGTGAAGGCAGATGTTCTACATGGTTGTTTATTTAGGTAATTTTTGGCATAAATTGTTCTTGCCACTGTTGCTGCCATTAGGTAGGGATTTCCATAAGGGTGATTTGGTTGCTGTGAAGATCCAGCGACATTGTCATCATTATCATAATCACTATCATCATTGAAATTGTCCATCTTTTTATACTGTATAGAAATTGGGGTCATGTACCACATTCATTCAATAAGAAATTAATTTAACATAAAATAAATATAAAATTAGAGGATATAGATAAAATAAATTAATTTAACAATAAGAAATTAATTGAACACATAAAATTAGAGGATATAGACAAAAAAAAATAAAATTAGACAAACATCAACAAAATACCTACAAAGATTGGAATGCCTCTTGGTTGTTTAACAATTCGGAATGGCAAACAAGTTCACTATGAGAGTATATATAGACAGTGTCATTGCAATGTCCATCATTTAAAATAATATTTTTTTAAAATTGCTTTCCAATCTTGCAGGCAAATGGACAAATAATAGCTAAAGCCTGTGGCTTGAAATTGCAAGGACAAAATCACATGGCACACAAGTGGGCAAATACAACTTGCAATATACTTCCTATTCCATCCGTGAGAGCACAAATCAAATCTTCCACTGAGGCAAACATAAATACAACATCAAGCCAAATTAATTGAAGATAGTCCTAATGTCTTTTTTTTTTTTTTTAAAAAAAAAATTGCACAATGAACTAATCACGAAAACCAGGAATGCGAGCCTTTTCCAATGCAATTTCAAGATTAATAAACTTCAAACGCAACACATCATTAGGCAAAGCCATGAAAGACTCACGAAGTGAGGGTTTCATGAACAACCTTGCAGCCCAAACTAAAAGGTCATCGTCTTCACTAAGGCCAGAGATTGTGCTAATCTTAGCCAAACACTCAGTTATTGTGTGCAGATTTTGTATAGCAGCATTTTGTGTACCAGTTGAAGATGATGCCTCCGCAGCTTCGACAATGCGGTTAAGTGTCTTACTCAACTCACCGACAGTCGATTGTTTTTTGTTCCCTTTTTGCTTCTTTGATGGACCCTCTTTTTGGCGACGACATTGGTTGCTCAATTCAGATGGATGGATTTCCATATCAGTATCATCACCAAGTGGGGTGTGAGATCCCTCAGTGTCAAGAAACACTCCAGAGCTTGTGGTGTATGCCTACTCACCAGTTGCAGAAACATTAGAGAATAGTATGTCCATGTCATCGACCAATGTCAATGGCTTCTCACGAAATTTGGCCGCATCAAGATACCTCTATAACAAAATATGGACAAATAATTACAAATATATAAATCATAAAGCTCAAGTACAAGCGAGCAAGAAATTTTTTTTTTAAACATAATTCATCGACCAGCAACTTCAAATTCCACCAATCATCAGATGCGATGATAGCTCCAGTCAAGGGATCTAACCTTAGCCCGGTCTCACCTCTCAATAGATTTTTCCAAAGACCCCATTTCCTTTTTAAGGTATCCCAACGATTTTTAAGCTGAATGCGAACATATGACTTTCCAATTGCAATTTGAACTTGCTAATAACTGCTTCCCAACCAACTCTATCTAAGTGTGTACCACATCTGTGACCTGCTTTCACTTGCTCCACACAAAGTTTAACAAAAATTTCAGTGGATTTTGTGTCCTAATGTGCCTTTAAACCTTGTGAGGGTTGGGAGTTTTGTGAAGCTTTTCCCTTGCTCTTTGTAGTTGTTGGAGATTATGATGGTGGTTGGGAACTTATTTTCTATTAAACAAACCATAACAATAAAAACACTTGAATTGCAACAACGGTTTGAACAAACCCTTACTCATATTATTAAAAATCATATCAACAAAAAAATAAAAAACAGATTGGTGTGTGTGACACAGCAACAGATGTGTTAAGCACTCCTTAAAAGCATGAACAAATTGGTGTGTTAAGCACTCCAACTAAAGTATTACACTTAACATTCATTTTCACTCTTACTTCTTATCTGATATCTTTTAACTCTCATTAATTATAAATAATTACCGTGATATTCTAAATTATCTCTAATTTTTGGTAGTATCCTCATTTCTAAAGGTACAAAATACGAGACATGAATAGTATACTACAAACTATAGCCCCTTGCCATCCCTATATTGCAATTCCACACTCATTGAACTAACAAACCATAAATTAGTTTTTTTGTTTTTGCCTTTCTTTCTTTCTTTCTCTCTCTCTCTCTCTCTCTCTCTCTCTCTCTCTCTCTCTCTTTTGGATAAAATTAGTTGAACCTTGCTTCAAGCGAAAATCCTTTACTCCTCCCTTTCACATGCACTCACTTTCTGTCTCCTCTCATATTCCCTCTGCTTACCAACTTTTAGTTGAAGCTTGCATTCATCTATCTCTTGCACCACCACCAAAAACCTTTAACATCTTTGAAACCAATACAACTTGTAAAGAGTCCAATTTGGCTGTCCTTCACATTATTCAAGAAATTCTGTCTTCGCTCCTGTGGACTTTTTATTCAAGAAAATTATTACTTAAAGGCCTTGTACTCACATAGTAGCAACCATTGTTGCTGTCAAATGGGCTCAAGAACACTCTTTTGCACATCTTTTATCTCCAGAAATTTCTGGACAACCAAACACTAATGAATTTTAACAACAAAAACTCAAAAAAATAAAATAAATAAAAAAAATAAAAAAATCAAGAAGAGAGAAAAAGAAACACACAAAAAACACAAACAAAGCATTAATAAACCAAAAATTAATGCAATGACAGTCAACTCCTACACAAATTTTTAATATCAAAGCATGAATAAAATTTTTCCTAAACCCTAACTATTCTTATTTTCTCTAATTTGAACAAATTTGAAATAGACAAAATCACAAATAACCAAAACAATGCATGCATATATTTATATACATGCATGCCGAGCAAGAGAGAAAAGGAAAAATCAGAGATGAAGGAAACAAACCAAAGCCGCAAACGAACCAAAGCTGAAAAGAGAGAAAGAGATCCAGCGCCGGAAACGAACTAGAGCCGCACGTCGCCGGAAGCGAACCAAAGCGGAAACAAACCAGAGCCACACATCGCCGGAAGCGAACCAGCGCTGGAAACGAACCAGAGTCGCAGGTATGCTACTGCGTTGCTACTTGCTGCTATATATCTCTTTCCAAAGAGAAAGATTAGGCCAAAAAAATAATATATATAGGTGGTATAAGAGTAAATAATTCAAAACACCAAGGGCATTTAAGTATCTTTCCCTTCCGCATAAACCCCGTGAGAATCTGAAGCAGCTCCAAGCAGCTTCTGAAATTTAGCTTTTTTTACCTTCCACATAAGTTGTAGAAGTTTAAGTTGAAACTGATTGAAGTGTGCCAAACAGTTTGAATCTGCTTTTGTTTTAAGCTAAAAGCTAGAAGTTGGGTAAAATAATCTTGAACAAACACCACCATTGTTGTTTGTATAGTGTTCAGATTGTCAATTCAATTTCAATGGATTCACTTGGTGAATAGTTGTAATAACTGGATTTTTTTTAAATATTTTTTTTATTATTATTATGGAAACATTACATAATTTAATTGAATGATTGTTACACCATGTGGTTAGTGATTTTTTTTAAAATTTATTAAAAGATCATTTGTAAATGGATTTATGATAATTGAAACATAGTTTTTAGTTTGTTACACAGTTCAGGGTAAATTTTGTGTCTCTAGAGTTGAAGATCTTATACTTTTGTACAATTTTAAAAATAGTTGTATAGCTCAAACACTTACGAAAATTTTATAAAAAGTTTATGTATGAGTATTTATTTTCTAAAAATTTATGAATTGAACAATGTTTAGTTTAATTTATAGCAAAATTTTTGTGTTGAAATTTGATATTAAAATCATGACTTGAGGTAAAATTTATTGGGTTTAGTTTTGTATATATTTGGGGCATGTTTGGTTCATGAGTGTAAATTTAATTCAAAAGCTATAATTTAGAATCAATTTAATTTGGATTCGTATAACATGTTTAAATGTTTGGTTCTTTTGAATTATATGAATGAAAGGTACCATCTTGAGAGTTGTTATTATTTATATGCTGATTATAATAAATGTTTGAAATGTAATTTTATGATATATTTTATTAAACAAAAAAATATATTTTGTGATAAAAAAAAATTATATTATTTTATATTGCAAAATATTAAAATATTAAACTGTTGTTACTCTTCTTCAATTTCCTCAAAATTGGAGCATCTTCCAATCTTTCCTAATAATGCAACACGTCAGCGTTAATGACTTCAATGGCCCAGATCACAATAAATCAATTAATTTAATATTACCCATACTAGCCTATCACCCGTGCTATGCACGGGATAATTATAGATATTTATATTTGTTTTAGATTTTTTTTTAGGCCAAGTTTGGCATTATCAAAAAAATTCAAAAAGTCAAAAAGTTATTATCCTATTTAAGTCACATCACATCTCTAACACATCACTTCAAACCCAACCCAAATCGAACTCATATTTCATAAAAAGTCAAAAAGTACACTTATTTAGGCTAAGTTTGGGATATCCCAAATAATCCAAAAAGCCAAAAAGTTACTCAAAAAGTTAAAAAGTTAACACTATTCACCAAAAGTCAACAATTACGGCTGCACAACTCCCAATTCAAATTTTCTTCTAAAAACCAATTTTTACAATTTTTTATTACACATTTTTCCATAAAAAGTCAAAAAGTTAACCCAAACATCCATATTTTCAACCTCACATTTTTATTAAAAAAGACAAAAAGTGCATTTATTTAGTCTTCCCAAACAAGGCCTTAGTCTTCCCAAACTTAGCTTTAATATATAAATTATGTTTTTAAAGATTTTTTATAAAAATAATTTAACAATCTTATCACTAACCATAGTGTATGGGAGAAGTTGAAAAGGGTACTTTAGTAACTATACATGGATTGTATCTATAATTATTTGTATGAGGGGATTTTAAATAATGATCAGGAGATTTTAACCAAATCAATAAATGCATGCATGTGGAAAGACATGTGGATTGAAAAAATTTAATAAATGCTGATCAGGAGATTTTGACCAAATCAATAAATGCTGAGATTTTTTTTTAAATAAAAAATAAAAAATATAGAAAATTCAGATTGAGATATTGACGCTCCTACAGGTCTTGAGGTTAAAAACCCCCTTTTACTTAATATATAGTACTAGCATATTACCGGTGCTATGCACGGATTGTGTTTACAATTATCTATATATGTTAATTGTAATTTTTAAATGTTTTTTTTCTTTTTAAATGTCTTCTTTTTTTTTCCTTTTTTATATTATATTAAAGTTTAATATTTTGATAATAATCATATGTGTTGGATTTTTCAAGGAATTAAATGTATTTTTTTTAATTATTATATTATATTAAAATTTAATATTTTGATAATAATCATATGTGTTGGACTTTTCAAGAAATTTTTTTATGCTTGTTCTTAATGCATTTAAATGTTATTATGAGGGATAATAATTATATGTGTTGGGACTTTTCAAGAAATTTATATTTGTTGGATTTCAAAGAATTTTTTTTATGCTTGTTCTTAATGCATTAAAATGTTATTATGATGGTAAGACTTGGAAGTTGGGAGAAGTTAATAAATGCTAAAAAAAAAAAAAATCAAAAAATTAGAAAATTTAGATTGGGATCTATATATGTGAATTGTAATTTTTAAATGTTTTTTTTCTTTTTAAATGTCTTTTTTTTTTCCTTTTTTATATTATATTAAAGTTTAATATTTTGATAATAATCATATGTGTTGGACTTTTCAAGGAATTAAATGTCTTTTTTTTATTATATTATATTAAAATTTAATATTTTGATAATAATCATATGTGTTTGACTTTTCAAGAAAATTTTTTATGCTTGTTCTTAATGCATTAAAATGTTATTATGAGGGATAATAATTATATGTGTTGGGACTTTTCAAGGAATTTATATGTGTTGGATTTCAAAGAATTTTTTTTATGCTTGTTCTTAATGCATTAAAATGTTATTATGAAGGTAAGACTTGAGAGTTGGGAGAAGTTAATAAATGCTAAAAAAAAAAAAATCAAAAAAAATCAAGAAATTTAGATTAAGAGATTGGAGCTCACACAAGGCTTGGGGTTAAAAACCCCCTTTTGCTTAATATATAGTATCGATAAATAAATAGATAGATAGATTTAGTAAGAATTTATATTTGTTTTAAATATTTTCTTAATATACAAAATTATTTTTTTTAGATTTTTGATAAAAATAATTTAACAATCTCTTCATTAACCATAGTGTGTACGAGAAGTAGAAAATGATGTAGTAGTAGGTATGGAAGAAGTCAAAAAGGCTTGTAGGTTGGGAATAGTCAATAAATGTTGAGGTTTTTTTTTTTTTAAATTAAAAAATTAAAAATTAAGATTAAGATATTGAAACTCCCACAAAACTTATAAATTAGAAACTTTTTTTTCCTTATATAATATACTAGCCTATCACCCATGCTATGCACGGGATAATGATAAATATTTATATTTTTTTAATTTTTTTTAATATATAAATTATATTTTTTTAAGATTTTTTATAAAAATAATTTAACAATTTTATCACTAATCATAGTGTACAGGAGAAATTAAAAAAGCTACTGCAATAGCTATGCACGGGCTGTATCTATAATTATTTGTATAAGGGGATTTTAAATGCTAATCAGGAATTTTGACCAAATCAATAAATGCAGGCATGTGGATTGGAAAAAGTTAATAAATGCTGATCAGGGAATTTTGATCAAATCAATAAATGTTGAATTTTTTTTTTAAATCAAAAATTTAGAAAATTAAGATTGGGAGATTAGAGCTTCCACAAGGCTTGGGTTTAGAAACCCCTTTTTCTTTAATATATTTACAATTATCTATATATGTGAATTGTGATTTTTAAATGTTTTTTTTTAAATGTATTATTTTTTCCCTATTTTATATTATATTAAAGTTTAATATTTTGATAATAATCATATGTGTTGGACTTTTCAAGATATTTTTTTTATGCTTGTTCTTAATGCATTAAAGTGTTATTGTGAGGGATAATAATCATATTTGTTGGGACTTTTCAAGAAATTCATATGTGTTGGATTTCAAAGAATTTTTTTTATGATTGTTCTTAATACATTAAAGTATTATTATGAGGGTAAGACCTGAGATTGAGAAAAGTTAATAAATGCTAAGATTTTTTTTTTAAATCAAAAAATCAAGAAATTTAGATTGGGAGATTGGAGCTCCCACAAGGCTTGGGGTTAAAAACCCCCTTTTGCTTAATATATAAGAAATTTTTTTTATGCTTGTTCTTAATGCATTAAAGTGTTATTATGAGGGATAATAATCATATGTGTTGGGACTTTTCAAGGAGTTCATATGTGTTGGATTTCAAAGAATTTTTTTTATGATTGTTCTTAATACATTAAAGTATTATTATGAGGGCAAGACCTGGGATTGAGAGAAGTTAATAAATACTAAGGTTTTTTTTTTTTTAAATCAAAAAATCAGGAAATTTAGATTAGGAGATTGGAGCTCCCACAAGG
The DNA here is from genome assembly GCA_030407325.1 of Camellia japonica. NCBI lineage: Eukaryota > Viridiplantae > Streptophyta > Magnoliopsida > Ericales > Theaceae > Camellia > Camellia japonica. The sequence continues at coordinate 156,776,465 of JAPPVO010000059.1, read as the reverse complement.
CTTGGGGTTAAAAACCTCATTTTGCATAATATATAGTATAGAAGCGATGCGTTTGGAATCTCCAATTCGTTTCAAAAATGGACTAGCTTATCACCCGTGCTATGCACGGGATAATTATAAATATTTATATTTGTTTTAGATTTTTTATAATTATAAATTATGTTTTTTAAGATTTTTTTCTTATCATTAACCATAGTGTATGGGGAAGTTGAAAAGAGTACTGCAGTAATTATACACGAATTGTATCTATAATTATTTGTATGAGGGGATTTTAAATGCTGATCATGGGATTTTAATCAAATCAATAATTACAGGCATGTAGAAAGATATGTGGATTGAAAAAAGTTAATAAATGCTGATCAGGGATTTTGACCAAATCAATAAATGCTGAGTTTTTTTTTTTAAATAAAAAATTAAAAAAATTCAGATTGAGATATTGAAGCTCCCATAGGCCTTGGGGGTTAAAAACCCTCTTTTGCTTAATATATAGTATAGATATAGGTAGATAGATAGATATATCTTTTTATTTTTATTTTTATTTTTGTGTGATTTCTATTCGGGTATTTTTTTTTTCAATTTATTTAAGATGGAGTTGTGGGTATCTTTTTTTTAAAATTTAATTTATCTGTGTTTCCATTTGTTTTTAATTATTATTATTTAGGTAAATTATGATGTGCGTTAGATATATGATAGACATGCGAGTTTTATTGATTTAAATTTATTTAGATAAATTTTAAAGATTTTTTTTTTAGTTTTTTAGTTTTTTTTTTGTTATGTTATAATATAATATATAAAATATAGGTAAATATCTATAACTTTAATAGAAAATATTATCTGATTTTTTGGGGAAGAGAAAATGAATGCAAGTTTTAATATTTTTTTTTGAAAATTTGTGAGAGAGATTAGGAGGGAGAGATTATGAAATATTTTTGTTATTAAATAAATAAATCAGTCAATAGTTTTTTTTAATCTATTTTGTAAATTAAAAATCAATAATTTTGAAAAATTGATTAATTTGTCCCATTAAGTGATTTAAAATTTTGATAGATATACATAAAAAAAAATACATAATTATATTATTAAATCATAATTCAAATTTAGATGTTATATCTTTTTGAGATCTATAGCTAAATTCTTTTTTTTTTTTTTTTTTTTTTTGTGTAACCTCGTGTATGGGAGAAATTGAAATGTGTTGCAATAATTATGAGAGAAGTCAAAAGGAATTGTGGGTTGGGAGAAGTCAATAAATGCTGAGGTTGGTTGGGAGAAGTCAATAAATGCTGAGATTTTTTTTTTAAAATCAAAAAATTATAAAAATTGGATTAGGAGATTGAACTCCCACAGGCCTTGGGGTTAAAAACTCCCTTTTGCTTAATATATAGTATAGATTAGCTTTTTAATTTTTTAATTATTTTAATTTGGGATTAAAAAATCTTGTTTAGAAATTTTTTTTTGATTTTTTTTTTAATTTTTGTGAAAGAAATAATATAATGATTATAGATTGGATATGATATTTTATTTTATTAGACTAAAAAGCCTATTTTTTTTTTTTGTGACTGAATAGTTCCAATCCTTTTTCCTAAACGAAGCCAAAGCATCTCCAACTCTAATAGACATTTTGCCTATTTAAATATTATTATAAAATATATATTTTATTTTGTCTATCAATTGTTTTATGTTTCTATTCCAACCATACTCTTTATTTTAGCTATGTATTTAAATGCTATTAACGTTATAGAATATCACACCAGTAATAAAAATGAAAGGAAATGATCATAATAATTAAATATATTTTACTTAATTTTAAAAGCTATTTACATATAGATAATGAATGTAAATTGAGTTATAATATCTTATCGTATGCCTAATGCATTAAAATTAAAAAAAAAATAGATTATGCTAAATATTTTAATCAACAAATATTACATACTTTAATGGATTAAAGATCCTCTAAGGGTGTCTTCCTCTGTTCTCCGTTAAAGCTTCCGAATCTTCAATTTCCTCGTTTTCTCCGTCCTTCCAAATAAAGAACCGAAGGCACAAGAGTGAAACCTCATTTATTTTGATGTCCTGTCAGCTTAGGCGATGTTTGGTAGGAGGTTGTTCAGTTAAAATAGTTAATAAAGATTAAATAGATTAAAATAATTAATGTGACAAAGTATCACAATTAATTTATAATTAATTTACATTTTCTTTCATAACAATCAAATTAATTAAAAAAAAAAAAACTATTATTTCAAACACAACATTTTTGATTAAATTAAAACTAGCCTATCACCCGTGCTATGCATGAGATAATTATAAATATTTATATTTATTTTAGATTTTTTTTAATATATAAATTATGTTTTTAAAGATTTTTTATAAAAATAATTTAACAATCTTATCATTAGCCATAGTGTATGGGAGAAGTTGAAAAGGGTACTGCAGTAACTATATACGGATTGTATCTATAATTATTTGTATAAGGAAATTTTAAATGCTAATCAAGAAATTTTGACCAAATCAATAAATGCAGACATGTAGAAAGACATGTGGATTGAAAAAAATTAATAAATGCTAATCAGGGGATTTTGACCAAATCAATAAATGCTGATTTTTTTTTAAAAAATAAAAAATAAAAAATTTAGAAAATTCAGATTGGGATATTGAAGCTCCTACAGGCCTTGGGTTTAAAAACCCCTTTTTGCTTAATATATAGTATAGATAGCCTATCACCCGTGCTATGTATAGGATAATTATAGATATTTATATTTTTTAAAAATTTTTTTAATATATAAATTATTTTTTTAAAGATTTTTTATAAAAATAATTTAATAGTCTTATCACTAACCATAGTGTACATGAGAAATTAAAAAGGCTACTGCAGTAACTATGCACGGGCTGTATCTATAATTATTTCTATGAGGGGATTTTAAATGATAATAAAGGATTTTGACCAAATCAATAAATGTAAGCATGTGGGTTGGAAAAAATTAATAAATGATGATCATGGGATTTTGACCAAATCAATAAATGTTGAGTTTTTTTTTTTTTTTAAATAAAAATTTAGAAAATTAAGATTGAGAGATTGGAGCTCCATAAGGCTTGGGGTTTAAAAACCCCATTTTTTTTAATATATTTACAATTAACTATATATGTGAGTTGCAATTTTTAATTTTTTTTTTAAATGTCTTCTTTTTTTTCCTTTTTTATATTATATTAAAGTTTAATATTTTGATAATAATCATATGTGTTGAACTTTTTAAGGAATTAAATGTCTTCTTTTTTTTATTATATTATATTAAAATTTAATATTTTGATAATAATCACGTGTTGGATTTTTCAATAAATTTTTTTTATGCTTGTTCTTAATGCATTAATATTTTGATAATAATCATATGTGTTGGGACTTTTCAAGAAATTCATGTGTTAGATTTCAAAGAATTTTTTTTATGCTTGTTTTTAATGCATTAAAGTGTTATTATGAGGGTAAGACTTGGGGTTGGGAGAAGTTAATAAATGCTAAGATTTTTTTTTTCTAAATCAAAAAATCAGGAAATTTAGATTGGGAGATTGGAGCTCCCACAAGGCTTGGGGTTAAAAATCCCCTTTTATTTAATATATAGTATAGATAATAAAAGAATTAATTAAAATCATGTATTTTCAAACGGAGCCTTAGTATCAAACTAATCAATTGTTTTTATTTTCGACACAAAGAAGCATTGATATGCTCTATTTGAGAGCTTCTCTTGCTAAACTTTTCTTTTCCCAGGGTTTTTAGAGTTTGTGGCGGTCAGCGGTGGGGAAGAGGGTTCCGACGGCCCCTGGCCTCCTCTCCCTTCCCCCTAACCCTCTTTTGCTCTTTCCTTTCCTTACTTTGCTTTCCAATAACTTGGAAGTTTTGACTTTCTACCCTCTCCCTCCTTTGTGAGGTGTTTCTTTTCTCTCATCCATTCACTATGGGAGTGGCCTTCTCGGATTCGTGCCTTCCCCGCTGCCTTCATCACATATTCTCAGGCTTCTTTGTCGCCTTTACGGCCTCTTCTTCGCTGCCTCTTCCTCGCCGTTCTTCTCCATCGCCGGATTCGTACCGGATTTTGTTTGGTTGTGGGTCTGTTTTGTTTTGTTATTTGGCTTTAGTCTTAAGTTGTTTTCCTTTGTCTTTCTTTTCCTATTGTTTGTGTGTTGGTTCTGGGTTTGTTTGGTTTTTTAGAGTCCATCTGTGTGGATTTGTTAAGCTTACCCTCATTGTGGTTGGGATATATGATTTATCTCGGACATGCTCTATTGCCGAACTTTTATGATCGGCTCTGCTTCATAGTACGAGCACGAGTACGATATGTACGTCTGAATATTTTCATAGCTCTCTTCCTTAGTGTTTCTTGTTTTATTTTCACTTTATTTGGTGCAAGTTTTGGGTTGAATGAACTCTTGTAAGTGCCATTTGGCTTTCTTAAATGAAATATTTCTTTTGATAAAAAAAGAAAAAGAAAAAAAGAAGCATTGATATGGTTGGTAATCCAATTGGCGTAGTTGTTTGGGAGTGCCCTGAATAATTGTCTGATTCATGCTTGTGCTTGAAAATTGGTGGCTAAAAAAGTGATTTAGGAAATCACTATGGCGGTCTTGTTATCAACAAATTTAATCTCTAGATCTTGGCAAGCCTTTTTTTTTTTTTTTGTTGAGAAAATGTAAAAATAATAATTGAAAATCTAAAAATTTCGGATATATTAATTTGTGATTATGTATCAATTTTAAACAGTAAATAACAATCTCAATCAAACAATTAAAGACAAATCAATACAACAATTTAATGTGGAAAAATCACAATTGCAACGTTTTCAACTGTGATAAAAAAACTACAGGCCAAAACAACAAAACAATCTACTAAGAAGACAACAAGTAATTACACAAGTGTACTCTCAATTACCTGGCGAATCCACATCCAAATTGAACGGACCCTAATGTGCCTCTTCTACCACCGTCTTCACCTCGAAATTGTCTTGTCCGACGTTGAATCCATAACGCCGATGTCGAATCCACGACGATGAGCCACTTCAGAATCCACCAAAGCTTCAGGCCTTAATTCCACGGAATTCACTGAAGAACAACTCTCTCTTTTCTAAATAAAACAAACTAAACAAACCCTTTGATATAATCCACTCAATTCATGATTAAAATCTCACAGATATCAAAGGAAACAAACAAAGAAACTCCAGATGAAAACCCTAATACCCAAGAAGAAGATCTGGAAGCCGTACCCTAGAAACTGAATTAATCGCAGATTTAGAGAAAACAGAATCGTGATCTCCGCTCGAGCGCAAGAATGGCCGCTCGAGCGGGCTAACTAAAACGCTTGTTTCAGAACAAGGATCTACGCTCTAGCGCAGAAAAGGCCGCTCGAGCAGAAAAATACAACTCCCAGTACATTTGCAGGCGAGTGAAACTTCTAAAAGGATTGCTGTAGACACCCCATTTTTGACCGTCCTCAAGACCTGGACGTCACCGCTTGAACACTCGGTGATTATCCATGTTCGTGTTCGTTTGGAGTTCCCGGAGTTCTCGGCTACGCGCCTTGCCTCAGGACCTCCGAACTTGACCGTTTTGTGTCTGGTTTTGCACCAAACACTTGTGATTTGCCTTGGAGGGGCAGGGAATGCCTTGTGAGGCATCCCCACACACCACCGGCAGTGGCTAGAGGCCACCGGCTGGTTGGTGTTGCCATCGGCACTGTATTGTGCCGGTCGACACTCTTTTGTGCCGGTCGGCAGTCAATTTGTCAAAATGACAATTTTGCCCTGCCGACTACTGTTCAGTTACTTTTTGAGATATTTTGAAGCAGCTGTATAGCATTTGTTTCCCTCCATACACGTGTATGGAGGGATGAGCCTTTGGTTTGCTTAGCTTGTAAGCTTTGTTGCCTATAAGAGAGGGCTCTCTTCTCTGGCTCAAGGGTTAGAAAAATTAGACATTTTTAGAGAGAAAAGACAGAGAAGAAGCTCTGGTTCTAGGTTAGAACTCGTGTATCTATCCTATCTCTCTTTTCCTCTCTTGTTTCTACACTAGGTGCTTTAATCCATATTATTGCACACAAGCACCTAGTGTTTCACCTTCCTTCGTTTACTGAGGTTCTAAGGGCTGGTTCTTGAAGTTTTTGGTTGGATTTGAGCTCAAGGAAGCAACAACATCAACCTTTGTGAAGGTGGTCTTCAAGGGTAAGAAACTACCCCTTTTTACCCCATTTTTGCACTCCATTTTTGCATAGTTTAGAACTGTTTTTGTGCTTAGCATTTAATACAAAAAAGTTCTGTTTTTTAGTCCTCTTTATTGTTGGTTAAGAGTGTTTTGTGCTTTGGGGAGGTTTGACCACCCTTAGGCCTTGAAAAGGCCTCATTTGTGCTATTTGTGAGAGCTCTGGGATTTTGGTGTTGGGGTCTCTTCACCACTGAAATCTTGAGGGATTTCAGTGGTGAAGATGATGCCTTGAAGTCCCAAGAAGGAGAGGGTCACCCCCTCTCCTTGTTGTCCTTGAAAATGACCTATTTTGCCTCTTGAGGGAGCCCCATGTTTGGTTGTTTGTTGGTTATGCCATGGCTGTATTTTGTGCTCATATTGCCATATTATAACTTTGTATCATGTTGGTTTTAGTACTCTTTGCATGCTTTGCATAGATGCTTTGTGATGCCTCTTTAGTCCTTTAACATGCATTAGGTTGTGTGCCTCTATTCTAACATGTTTTAGGCTTAGATTCATGAAGCTTGTATGCTTATTTTTCTATGAATAAGGTCTGTCCATGGTTACTTTGGTCGATCTTAGCTTGCATCACATAGCCTCTTTGCATTTGGCTTGTTGGCTTTAAGAGCATGAAAGTATAGCATGTCTTGCTTGCATTATTTTCAATGGTTTGGAACCATTTAGCGTGCTATTTCAGTCCCTTAGACATGCTTGAATGATTGCCTTGCATGCCTCTTTGAAGTTTTGAAAGCATATGTTGTATGCCTAATGATTTGGTCATTGTGTGTGCCTTGCTCTAGAGCCACTTAGATGCCATCTAGGAGGTCCCTTTTGTATGGTCTAGGGCTGCCTTAGACCTGTTTTAAGCCTTCTTGGCCTTGTGAGACTTGGTTGGCTTAGCCATGGTTTAGGTCTCCTTTGGCTTGCCTTGGATGCTTGGACCATTTGTTGCATGCTTAGTCTATTTTGTTGCTTGGTTTGGCACCATGTCCAACATGATTTTAAAGCTTATATATGCATGTTAATATGTCTATGTTAGCCTCTTTTAAGTGTTCTTAAGAGTTGCTTGTTTATGCCTAAGTGTTGGATTATGTATGCTTGCATGTGTGCATGTATTGCATATATCTTAGCCTTCACTTCTATGGCATTTGGCCACTGATTTTAGGCTTATTTAGAGCTGCCTAACCTATGTGCAAGTCCATCCTCTTGTTGCTTGCGTATGCTCCTTGAGTGTTGTAATGTATTGGTAAGTAAATGCATGTTAGGACTAACATGATTGAATGAAGTCACATGCTTGTTTGCATGCTTGGACACCCACATTACACCTTGCATACTTGATGGTTGACATTGGTGTCTCATGCCTTGTATGTTTGTTAGCTTGTATGCTCCTTTGCATTGGCATGATTGCATATTAGTTGACATGTCTAGGATTGCATCACATAAACATGCATGCTCTACCTCTTGACCAAGTCATGATAGAGGCTTAGCACCCTTGTGTGTTTGTTTGGTTTGCATGCATTTGAAATAGAAGTTGCACATTTGGTTCTTTGGGCCATCATGCATGGAAATGCGTGATTGGTGGCCCGAGAATCGAGGCACATGCCCCTTTGAGTCACAAATATGATAAGGGCATGATTGGTGCACACATTGTTGGAATTACATTGCCATGCAAGTTTTTGCCCTCTGCTGCTGTGAGTTGCAGGTTCTGCAGACATTCAGTGCCGGCCGGCAGTATTTAGTGCCGACCGGCAGTCTATTGATGGCCGATGGATGAATTTTGTGCCGATGGCCATACATGGCAGCCGGTGGCTATTCTGGTTGGCCGGTGGTGATTCCCAGCATCCAAGAAAGTAGTCCTGAGACTTTGGCAGTCTTCAGATGAGGAAAGCAGGGAAAACAGAGGCAGCCTAGGCATGGCAGTGCAATTCCAAGCAAGACCCGAGCACGTGCTGCATTCGGCTCTCCTCCCGAGGCGGTTTACCATTTTTCTTAGTTTAGTTAGTTTGTCAACTAATTAGGCTATTTGTAATATTTAATTAGCTTGCGTAGTTAAATTATCTATATTATTCTTTTGGGTCCCTCCGAGCGAGGGCAAATCTGTAATAAGTGTGGGTGAGTGGTGTGTATGTCTTCCAACCCCCACTTCTTTCTCCCTTTTACTTACCTGCTTTCAATGGTTAGTATTAGGGCACGTTTATTTTAGCATACCTTATGCTATGCATGCGTGCATCCATGCATTTGTTGACATGCACCGGGCTCGGTACATCATACAAACTGCATTGTATTTTCAATTCCAAATTGAATACGTGCATCGAATGAAGTGCATTCCATATGCCATCTTTAGGGTTAGCCGAGCCTACTCTAAATTGCATCATTGCCTGTGTTGCATTAGTCACTTTAACATGAACTAGGTCATGCATGTTTGCTAACTAGTTTATTGTTTTGGCACGGAGTACAATGTAAGTATTTATGCCTTAGCATATCGCATGCGTGTGAATGTTAACATAACAGTATGCTTACCATGCGGCTAAGTGCTTATATGAGATAAACTGTTTGAATGCCTGTGGGTGGAGGTTGGATTGCTTGAGTTGGAATAACTCGTTGAAATCCGTGTTTTAGTCTACTTGCGAGTAGCAAAACCCGAAACGCTTTCAAAATGAACGGATATGCAATGCTTATTTCCAAATTAGGCAATCTAGTCTATACTTGTTTGCTGTGCGCATAATATAGTAATTCTAGGCTAATAATTGGAATAAGAGCATGTAATGTTTTCAAAATCGGATATCACGGTTAGTAGAGGCCGGTCTTCGAACCGGGCGAAAGGGGGTGCTCATAGCTGACCTTCCCCGATCGTACCCAAGCTCCCGAGCCAAGACAACTTTGGTAATGACGGACACGTGGCCTTCGGCACCGAGTCAGGGTTTCCTAAATTTCCCATTTTAAAATATTTAGGTGGCGACTCTGTATCTGGCAAAGCAGTCCATGTTTGGCACTACTTTTCAAAAAAATCTGTTTTCTCAAACGATTTGCCAGATTTGGACTCTTTGGTTCAGATTTAGAACCGCAACAAACAAAAGGGAGTCCGAACTGTAGCGAGGTCCCCCGCGGGCTTGTTACAATTGCATCTCCGCTCGAGTGGTCAAACAACTTCGATTGCAATTTTGTTTTTTGCTTTTAGGGTTCGCTGCCCCTCGACCCTGCCTAGGCGCTGCCCTAGACCCACCCTGGGACACTGTCCCTTGGACTCCTGCAAGCTAACCGGGTAGCTCAATCCTCGATATAGTCAGCAAAGTGACAAACATAATAGGATTCGGATTACAAACTCCTCTGCAAAGGCACAATTTGGATTGGATTCGCATCTAAAAACTCATAGACTCACTTAAATAAAAGATCTAGTAAAATTACAATTGAAAGGAGTTTTGTCAAATGGGATTGCCAATAACAAAACCTAACAATCTCCCCTTTTGGCAATGCCGTGAAAAAAACACACCTAACAAATAAAATCCTAATCATCCTAACCCATTACAGCCAACAAAAACAAACTTCTTTCACAAGGTCATGATCTACAAAACAGCTATTAGTGCCACAAGAGTATATGCAAAAACAATAGACATATGACAAGATTATCTTGAAGCATGAGATAGAAATATGAATAGATGTAAATTGGAGATTTTAAGAACATGTAGAATAAATAGATGAAAATCCTAAGAAACATGCAAACACGCTCAAAAACCATTTAAGAACATGTAGTATGAATAGATGAAAATCCTAAGAAAGATGCAAACACGCTTAAAAACCATTTTAACTCAAACTTCTCCCCATTTTTTGTCATGAATTGTCAAAGGAAGCTCAGTCAACGAATGCAAAATCATAAACCATACCAGTATGAACAAGATAATGTAAAAAGCAATAGCAAGTGAAAAGTAAGCAATAAATAAGCTGTAACACCCCCAAAATAATTACAATAAACCAATTACAAACACTAGTACAATGTGATATAAATGAAATAAGAAGCTTTCAGTAATCAGAGTTAACATACAAAAGGTGACACATGCGATATACATTCATAAATTATTTATCCTGAATCTATAGCATGTGTTACAAGAGGTAATAAGAAATGAAAGCTAAACATATATTCATATGCCATAATGGCTTACATGTTCCCAAGACCGTGCTTGATTACAACAAAATGAGTCATAAGCTCAATAAAAATAAAGCCCTACCAAAGTCCAGTAGAAACAATCTAACACAATATATAAATCTTAACAAAGATATAAGTATAATGTGCATATACAATGCTTATAATAAAATCATTCATATTCTATAAGATCATAATATGCCAAGTTTTATATTTCAATCCATTTTATCTCAATTCATTTCAAGTCAATTTATTTCACCTCAACTCATGAGTCAAATTCATTATTATCCAGACAACCCACATGAGGCTACAACTTAGTAGTTCTCTAATCAATATAACCTTTACACAAACACTTCAATTTGCCATTTTATGTAAATTTCGTCCACGGGAATCGGTACCCATGTATAGGCGCGGTTTTTGGGGCTTTCATGCTGGACACACAGGCCAACTTAATTTGATGGAGTCCATCCCTTTTCTTTAACCACACATGGAGTACATCTCCTTTCTCCTCTCAAACATCATACATATACAATGTATTAAAATACAGTCATATTCAATGACAACAAATAAGAGATTAGATTCAATTCACCTAATCCTCATGCAATTTGTACAACAATCATAGCTATCCTCCATTGATAGCCCAAAACAGATATTTCTAAACAGATATACAATCTCCATAATAGATACACGATCCAAATTTCCATAGATAAGAGATAACAAGTATCCAACTCCACCCTTTATATAAACATCTATCTAATTTCATATTTTCAATACCAATTTCATTATTTATATAAAATTATTATTTTAAACATTTTAGGACAAAACTTCATTTTCTTCTAAATCCAATTTATGTGTCAAAATCAACAAATTTAACATAACACATCCTCATATCTACACCCATAGCCATTTTCAATACCTTCATTTGAAAACTTCTCTTTTGATTTTAAACCAAAACCCTGGGTTTGCCTAAAATCCTCTAAAACCCAATATTATTTACACAATAAATAAATAACTAAGTTAAAAATCAGAGGAGAGTGTAGAAAGTCCCCACCTCAAGCTTAGAAGACCAAAGCAACAATGGAGGAACTTCAAGGATGCCGAAACCAAATCTTGTTTGGACCAAAGTGGAGCTCTTGAGATGCTCTACCTTTTTAACAAAGGCACACAGGCAGAGAAACCAACAGATCTAGGTGAAAATGTAAAGAGAAGGTGAGTTCTAGAGAGAGAAGTTCAAGATCTAGGGTTTTGAAATGTTTTAGAGAGAGAAAAAGATGAAAAAGTGATGGAAAAAGTAACTGTTACGAATTGATATATGCATAGTCCGCCTGAGCGCAAGAAATGATGCTCGAGCATCAAACATAATAAGTTGTTTCGCTCGAGCGTAAGAAGTGACGCACGAGCGCAGACTGCACACTCTTAGTAGTTTTGCAGACAACAACCAACGCTCAAGCTCAAGAAGGGCCGCTCGAGTGCAAAAAGAACTGCTTGAGCGTAGAATACACCCTCCCAGTAGTTTTGTAGACCTACAAAAATACTGAGAATTCACAAAGCCCGCTCGAGCGAAGGAGCAAAATTCTGGGCATCAAGAGTTTGGAAACTAAGTAACCAACCTGTCTCAAACACAATCACAACAATCCAATAGCCAAACTCAAGTAAGAATAAAGGGGAAAAGAATGAAAAACATTCAGAAACAATAAAACCTTGAGTCCAGAAAATCAAATAGGTCAGGTCAAAATTGGAATCGCTATAATCTCCGTCCCTTAAAGAATTTCGTTCCCGAAATTTCAAACTAAAGTTAAAACCAACTACAACCATAATGATAATCATTCAATTCCATCACCACGACCCATTCTCCGGTCATTCAATCCCATCAACATGATAAACGAATTCTCAATACCGAATACATAATTCATATTTTCAAAACATATACAATGTTTGTAATAAACTCGCATTTCCAAAACATAAACAACATATACAATGTTTTCATATTTCCAAAACATATACAATGTTTTAGTGGTAAGAATTCTAAAACTATAGACGTGCCTAAGAACTCTCCGGCTCCGCGCCCGAAGGTGCGAGATCCGTTTTGTTCATTAGCTACTACAGTTCGGACTCAATGTCACGGTTCTGAATCTAATCTCACGAAGTGCAATGCAAGACCGATAAATCACCAAAGAGTCCAAATCTGGCAAATTGTTTTGGAAAACTGATTTTTATAAAGAAGTGCCAAACATGGACTGCTTTGCCAGATATAGAGTCGCCACCTAAATATTTTGTTTTGGGAAATCTAGGAAATCCTGACTCGTGCCTAAGGCCACGTGTCTGTCATCACCAAAGTTGCCTCGGCTCGGGAACTTGGGTACGAGAGGGGAAGGTCATGCAATGAGCATCCCCACTCGCCCGATCAAAAGATCGGCCTTTACTAAGCATGATATTTTGTTTTGAAAACACATGTGTTCTTATTCCGGTTTATTAGCTAGAATTACTATGTGATGCGCACAGCATACAAGTATAGACTAGATCGCCTAAGTTGAAACAAAACATCTCATGTTTGTTTGTTTGAAAATGGTTTGAAGGTGCTACTCGCAAGTAGGCTAAGACGTGGATTTGCCACCCTAAAGTGGGCTTAGAAAACATGATTTTACCACTCTCAAGTGGGTTTAAAACTCGCATTTCGATGAATTGTTCCAATTCAAGTAATCCAACCTTCACCCACAGGCATTCAGGCAGTTATATCATCTAAGCAAATAGCCTCATGGCAAGCATGCTTTCATGGAAACATCAACACACATGTTAGATGCTAAAGCGTAAAAGCTTACCTAGTACTCCAAGCCAAAACAATAGCTAGTTAGAAATCATGCATGATCCTAGTTTATGTCAAGATGGCTAATGTAACACATGCAAAATGCAACTAGAAATAGGCTCGGCTATTCTAAGATGTCATGTGAAATGCAACTTGATAACATGCTATTGAACACGTATTCAAGTAGGAATTAAAATACAATGCGGTTAGTATGATGCGCCGAGCCCGGTGCATGCAATACAGATGAATGGATGCAAACATGCAAGCATAGGAATGCTAATCGAAACATGACCTAAAACTAACCATCATAAGCGGTTAAGTAAAAGGGGGAAAGACGTGGGGTTGGAAGACATTCGCATACTCACGCACACTTATTACAAAATTCGCCCTCTCGATGGAGGGTCCGAATAAATAATACAAATCAACTAATTAATTAACTACCCTAACTAATTAATTATTACAAAACTCTTAACTAATTAAGAAAATTAATTAAGTTACAAAAACAGTTAAAGCGGCCTCAAGAAGAGGGACCTATGCATGCTCGATCGGCTTCGCTCGGAAATCCGTTGCCATGCCTCATGTTGCCTCTGTTTGCATTGTTCTGCACCTCTGAAAACTGTGAAAACTTCTGTGATGCTTCTGAACCACCTCATGGGAACTCTGAGAGGCCATCGGCCAAGGGAAAAGGGTCATCGACCACTTATGAGGTTATCGGCCAAACATTGTTAGCCGATCGGCACTGTAGATAGCTGATCGGCCATCTCTTCCTACAGACTGCTCTTTTTGCTACAGCAGAGTACAAACAAGGGCATGGCAATACATTTGCAAGAAAATGTTGTGCAACTACACCCCTTATCATGTTTGAGACTCAAAGGAGTGTAGTGTTCGACTCTCGAGCCATCAATCACGTATTTCGATGCGTGATGGCCAAAGAGGCCGAATTGCACAAATCAATATGGAATGAATGCACAAAAACACATGAATGCCTCACACTCTATCATGTTGGATCAAGAGTGTCGGCGACCGAGAATTGAGGCACGTTTTATCACTTCAAGTATGAAATGTCCCTCGTTCCTCATGTTTGGTTTGACACCCCAAACCAAACACAATGCAATGCATGCAACATGGAGATGCTATGCAATGCAACATAAGCATGCCAAATGCAATATGACTCAAGCATACACGCAAGGCTAAGATAACAAGCATGCCAAATGCAATGGAACCTAAACATGCAAACATGCAATGTACCAAGCATGCAAACGTGCAATATACTAAGCATGCAACAACATGCAAAAATCATGCAATGCGACAAGCATGCGACAACATGCAATGCGACAAGCCTGCAACAATGACAAAATGGAACGAGCATGCAACAACATGCAACAATATGCAATGATAGGCCATGCGACAATCATGCAAATGTCATGCAACTCAAGCATGCAAACATGATGTAAAGTAGCAACTTTGAACAACATGGCAAATAGACTTATACTAAAGATGGATAGACCTTAGTCATGCCAAAAATTAGTGGCCAAAATGATGAATTGAGGACATGAAATGCAAGACAAACATGCATGCCAATTGGCCCAAGAATTAAGGCCTAAAGAGGACAACTCTCAAGAGCACTTAAAGAGTGAAAAGCGTGCAAGTGTGACAACACTACATGCTCTGAAATGATGTTAGGAATGATGCCAAATCAACCAAATAATGCAAGTATGGCATGCAAGAAGGCTCAAAACTTGAAGCTAGCATAGGCACTTGCCCTAAGGCTATGCAAAACATGAAGCAAATGGCCTAAGCAAACCAAAACAGTCCTAAAGCATACCAAAGTGAGTCTAAAACATGCATAGATCAAAGCCAAAGCAAGCCAACACGAAGGGCATAAGGCACGATGCAAGTAAGGCCAACAAAGGGGGTTGCACTACACCTATCAAAACCAAACATGGCATGACTTAACCAATAAAAATCAGAGTTATAGCATGTCAAAATAAGCCCAAAAACCCACTGAGATGGCATCCCAAAAGCCTAAGTATGATGGCATGCACAATGATCCATTCTTGAGGCATAAAACACCAACCTCCCAATGCATGGAAAAGGTGACAAATGTGAATGCATGGCCACACTATATGGACTGAAATCTCATATGAAATGATGCCAAATCATGAAAATGGTCCAAGCAATGGATGCTAGTGACTTGAACACTCAAAGCTAACAAGCTAGATTGAACTATGGCTATACAAAACAATGCATGCATGACCAAGACAATACAAATCAGAGCTAGATCGTGGTAAAAAAAAAGGTTAAAAGCTCCTTTGAGTTGAGCCAAAACATGCAAGAATGATGGCCCAAATGCATGATGCATGTTAAGGCAAATGAGAGGATTGCACTACAAGTGCATGGTACATGCAAGATGCTATCAAACCAACTTAAAACAGAGGTAAAGCATGCTAAAATAACACCAAATAATTGCTGAAATGGGGCCAAAACATACTAAGCAAACATGCTACTATTATGAGCCATTTATACTAGCAAATGAGACACAAGGAGAGGGGGTGTCCCTCTCCTATTCAAGACTCCAAAACCACCTTTACACCACTAAAAATCCTCTAGATTTCAGTGGTAGAAAGGTCATGCAAAGGTTAGAACAAGGGCCAAAAAGGATGGCTCAAAACAAGGCCAAACAAAGGGGGTAGACCACCCCCAACCAAAAAGTGACCTTAACCAAACATCACAAGCATACAAAATCAGAACTTTTTGTAGTTTAGAGTTAAGCTTAAAACAATATGCAAGTAGGTCTAAAAGCTTAAGCCAAAATGGGGGATTAAAAGGTAGTTTACTCACCCTTGAAGAACACCCTCAAGAACACAACTCCAGCAGCTTTTCTGAGCTAAAACTAGTCCAAGAACACTAAAACCAACTCCTAAGGACCTTAGCAACCAAAGGATGGTGTTCTAGTAGGTGTTTATGTGCAATAGTGTGAAGGATTTACACTTTTGGGCACAAATAAGGGCTAAACAAGAGAGAGAGGTAGAATATAGAGAGAGAGATATAGAACTTGTATCTCAGATTTTCAGAACCTCTGGAAAGGGAGGGGAGGCTCCCTTCTTATAGAATTTCAATTCTCAAGCTTGTTCAACAAGCTTGAGTCTTGAATGTAATCCCTCCATACACGTGTATAGAGGATGAGAATTGTGCCCACCAGCTATCACAGCTAGCACAAAATATCTGCAAAAAGCAGATGGAAAGGTCTCGGCTCAAAAATATGGCCGATCGACCAAAAAGAGTGCCGATCGGCCAACACTTATGGCCGATGGCAAGAAAACATGGCCAATGGCATCATGCCTTAGCCGATGGGTTGAGGGGATGGCCAACAAGCCACCCTCTTCCCTTAGAAGCAAAACCACAAGTCCTTGGTCCACAACCAAGCACAAAACAGACAAGTCGAGAGATCTTGAGGCAAGGCGCGCGTCCGAGACCTTCGGGAACTCAAAATGAACACAAGCATGGATGATCATCGAGTGTTCAAACGATGACGTCCAAGCCTTGAGGACGGTCAAAAATGGGGTGTCTACAGTCATCTTCGGACTTTGACATTCACTCACGTCATTTCATGACATCGAGCTTTGTCAAAGAGGGGTAACTGTAAACACCCTATTTTGACTGCCCTTAAGACTTGAGTGCCTCACGTTGAACACTCAATGATAAAATAATATTACGCTATACAATCGTTCGATTTCTTCAGCAAAAGGCATCGGCTTTCAAGCTTTAAAACCCAAACCTTCCATCCCCTTTGAGCCAAAACCTAATTTTTTCTAGCCTGACTGCTTAGAGACGTGCTGGCCAACAAGTGGCCAATAGGCCATTTTTGGTTGGCCGGCCGTCCCCTTCCCTGGCCGACCGACCATGTTTAGCGCAACAGATATTTTGCTTGCTGCTAGCTGTCCCCATGTGCATGCCTTACACCAGCTGGCTTCTTACAGATATTTCTGATGTAAGATAGCTTTCTTCTATAAATACATGACCCCCGCCTCATGGTTTGGGGTTGGAAAATTTTCCCAAGAGCCTATAGCTTACCAAACACTCTTCTTCTTCTTCTTCTTCTTCTTCTTCTTCTCTCTCTCTCTCTCTCTCTCTCTCTCTTGAAATATACGTACACTATCCACACACTTCCTAAGCCTAAACTAGAGGCCTCTTACTGAGATTAATGAACATAAACTTCAGCTCTTGAGAGTGTTCACCTTGTGGTTTGCTTAACCAAGAGTATCCTCTCTTCAAGAGGTATAACATTTGCCATCTTTTGCCTTGTTTACACTACTCTTCTCTTTTCTTTTTCTTGTTGTTTGCACACTGTTTTGGACTGGTTCTAAGTACTGAAACTTGTGATTTACAAGCTACCAAAGGTGGAGGGTTTAACCACCCTTTCTTGAACCTTATTCCATAGTTTATATCCTTGTTTTTCCCACTTAATTCTTTGATTTATACACTGTTTTCTAGAGTTTTCATAGGCTAAAATATGTTATTTTAAGGTCCAAAAAGTGGAGGGGTTAGACACCCTTCCTTAGGCTTGCTTCCTAACTATGTTCTCTTCCATTTTTGTCTATATTTTCCACCCTTTTCAAAATGATTTCAGCACTATTTTTTTAGTTTTGGGGCTGTCTTAATTGCTTATTTAATTTATGCTTTGAATAATATGCTTGTATTATTGTAAGTCCTCATAGATTTGGTTGTTTAGGCTATAGACACCAATCTATTTGAGTTGATAGCTTTCTTTACATAGTTTTCATGTAAATATTCACACTTATAAGTAACCACGTTTGCATAATCATCTCTGCAACCTCCCTCCATTCTTTATTTATTTTGGTAAAGAGTCGAATCAAACAAAAGATTGATGTTCAAAGCATAAGAACTAGACCTTCCATGCTTAATGGTTTAATCTCTTCGGAGGTTTATTACCAATGCATTACATCTCCCTTACGCTAAAGTGCAATCTCTTGTTTGATAGCTCTGTCTACCATTTTTTGGACTTAGTGGACGTAATCTACACTTTTGGAAAAAAATGAATAAAAGATAAGAAATGGCGAGGTAATGTAAAATAGGCTAATAAAATTGGAGTAAAAAAAGGTAATAAAATTGAGTTGGGTTCAATCAGACGTTATATTGAACCCATTACGTCTTGACTCATTACATACTCTTTAGTGATGTTTAATGATTCAAAAAGCAATGTTCATCCCTTCCCTTGAGGTAACTCCAAGATGAGGAGGAGATGTTGTTGGTCTTTCGTTTCCTTTTATTGAGCCTTTATCCTATCAGTTCTAAGATCATCACGCAACAAACTTGCGACAATTGACGATTTGTGAACTGAATCTATTTCTTCCTTGATCATCTTTATGATAGGAAAGGGCAGAGAGGATAAACTTCTCCTGGAAACACTCTATTTTCACTCTGTTTTGACTCTGTGGCAATAGGGTAGTTCCCAAAAGCAATGGCAGGCTGGCCACCACTTTGTCCGGTCAACCACTTTCCAAGGCCAACCAGCCACTATTTTGTACAGGCAGTGGTATTTTCTTGGTAGAATAGAGCAGAAGCTGAGGCAAAAAGAAAATAATTTTCTAACTGCAAACAAAGCCAAATCTGGTAGCAAATAGAGAGGTTTTCGGGAGGATGTTCTCAATTGTGTGCGCATATGGCTCCTCGCCTGCCGTTCTAGTCCATTAACTTAGCGTTTTAATATTAGTATGCTGTAATTAATTAGTTGATTCATTTGAATTGTAATAGCTAGTTAATATAGTTAACTCATTCATTTGGTGTTTGTAATAATTAGTTTAATTAAAACATTCATTCAGACCCTCTTGCACGAGGTCCAATTTATAACACTTGTAATATTGTATATGTCTTCCAACCCCCATTTCTTTCTCCATTTTATTTACTTGCTTACTATGGTTGCATGTAGCATCATATTTTTGGTTTCATCTCATTACCATGACTTGTATCTACTTTTGCACACATCAGGATTTGGGTTCATCATACTTGATAACATCGATTATTTCTTGTTAGAATATGTGCGCTATCGCTTGCCTTGAATTGATCCATATGTCATGTCAAGAAGCCGAATCCGATACTTGCATTTTGTATGTGTTGCATTAGTCATTTGTATATTAGAGCATGCATTTTTCCAACTATTTTCTCCTATTTCGGCTTGTCTCGGTTGAGTACTAGGTGAGCATTTCTTGCTTTAGGGTATTGCATGAGTGTATATGTTGCCATATCAAGCGTAAGAAAACAAAAAAGCAACTATTTTGAAACACTAACTCCCACCTGTTTCAATCACAACAATAACTCCTAAACAACCAAGCTCAACTAGCAATAAGAGTAAGAGGTCATAAACAACAGTTAAAGATATGGAATTCAGATCTAAGAATATGAAACGGGTTGGGTCTAAATCAGAACCATTATACTAGTTCCAAAAGCTTTAGTTGTTAGCAAATGGGCCAAACAACGCCCTTCTTCACATGCAACCCGTTTTTTATATGGAGATACAAACATCTATACATACAGAGATTTTTGAATACAAACTAGTGAAAAAAGAATGCAAACTTGAAAATGCGATTTTAAATTGCGCAACTAGAGAACTTATTCTAAAAATGACATTTGAAAGTGAAATTTAGCAATTACTTGGTAGATTAAAAGTTCTTTTGTTTCAACATTTTTTAACATACATAGCCAAACTATTCATATTATTTTAGTACATATAAATTTTTATTCATGTCAAATAATCACTCCTTTTATGTCTCTATTTTTTCCCCCTTCCTATATATTGAAGTAAATTTTGAGAAAAGATGAGGACTCCCTTGTGATGACCGAGTATGTCTCTAGTTTCGTTCTCTCTCTCGTTTAACCTTGATTTTACCCTAATGGAGTGTCTAGTTAATTTGGAGACTTGTTGAGTGTTTGGGGTTTGAGTTGTCCGGAGGGTTTATCTCAATTTGATTTCCATTCATGTCTTCATTCGGTGTTGAAGTTTCTTTCTTCTGAGAAGTGCGGGGTTGGAAGCCATACGTGCCGCACGTGCGGGACGTCTGGGCAGTCCGAGGCTCTATTTTTCTTTGTCTTTTAGGGCTGTTTGTATCTCATTTCTTCCACACTTCTCTCTCTCTAAAAACACATTTACTCTCCCTTCTCTCTAGAAAACATCATCAAACACTAAAACTCATTAATTCCTACAAATCTTGGGGTCTAGATCCACCACCATCCCTCTCTATTTTGGCGAGCAAAGAAGAACTACATTGTGTAGTGGAGATTGAGCTTTGACAACCTTTGGTTTCTAGGGTTTTCCCCTCTCATCATCTCCATTCTTCATCAAGCTTGAGGTAGGGACTTCTTGAGTCATATATACATGTTTTGCTATATAAATGTTGGTTTAAAGAGTTTTCTTGAAGTTCTCATGTTCATCTTTGTTTTGAGATGTAAAATCTAAAGAGTTTGAAAATGGGTTTAAATCTCAACTCTTTGTTAATCCTAGAGGGCTTTCCTTTCATTAGGCTTAAGAAATGTGATTTTGGGTAGGGTTTCACCATGATGTGAAGAAATGTTGGGTCTTTGATGAAAACCCTAGAAATTTGGGGATTTTGGGAAGGTATGGAAATGTCTATGGTGTCCTCATTCATCTTGTGATTTAAAAGGAATGGATGAGTGTAGGCTTCATGGTTAGTTTGACAAAATGCCCATCTTATTATATATACATATATACATAAATAGAGAGTTATTTTAAAAATTATTGTTAAATACATGATGATATATATTGTTGTGAGAATTATGAATGTTGGAGATTAATGTATGAAAAACATCACATGTGACCTTGAAAGGATTAAATTGAGTAGAATTGTACATGATTGAGGAATTGTTGTTGTGTATTGAAGACACATGGTCATTTGCGAAATAACTTTGAAGGGAGGAAATGAGAAATGTATTTGTTTGTTATTGTGGTTAAGACACTTTGAAAATGGATGAAATGTTATGAGTTATGGAAAATCATTGCATTGCACACTCATTCATATTATTATTATTATGCATTGTGAGTGTAGATTGACGATAATTACTTCATGAAAGAAAATAATGTTGTAATAAGAACTATGGAAATGTGTATGGGGTAAATACGTTAGTAAGTCCGGTTAGGGAGTGTAGATGAATTTGATAAGTTGGTCTGAGAGTCTATGGTGAAAGACTAGAAACCCGTATGAATAGGTGTCGAGCCTTAATACCGGTAAAAATGACAGTTTGGTAGTACTCGTAGAGTCTACTTGCAGGCACCAGCCTAGAGATTACCAGTGTCGTATTTACCGCCCCTATTGATTTAAAATTGGAAGTTTTGAAATGTGTTGAGATTGCAAGTTTTTATTAAAAAAATGAAAATCTTCAAGAAGAGCATGAAATGAAATTTCCTTAAAAGAGCATAGCATGGCATTAGCATTTGCATTTTGTTTGAGAGTTTGCATAACTGTATATACTTTGTGAGAATTCTCTACTGGGCTTTATGCTCACCCTATGGGATTTGGTGCAGGTAAAGATGTGATGATCCCGCCGAACTAAGGGCGTAGATTTTTTTGTGAAGAGTAAATAGCTCTCTTATTTTTGTTGTAAATTTTGTAAAGCCAAGGGCTAAATGTGTATGGGTCCGAGAGACCATTTTGTGTAACCGGGCTATTGCCTTGGAAGATGTAAGCCCTTAAGGGCATTTTATTGTTTTGAGACCAAGTGTTTCACATGCTATAGATTCATGTGTATCTTTATCATTGAATGTATATCCGCATGTGAAACTTTTGTATAAACTCTCTTATTATCTATGTAAAGTTGGAAGGTTTATTGCCATGGTTTAGTGAATGTTAATTAATGTGGGTGGTTCATGTCGAATTATTTCGGGACGTTACATCCCTTAACGTAATATAGTAAACACTATAATTTTATCACAATTACATTGAGTTCCCTTATTTTAATTTGTATAATACTTAATTTTCATCAATATTTTTTTTTATATGGATGAAAAAATAATATCGTCATCATTTTTAAACAAAATTGTATATTTTATGTGATTTATTTTGTGCTTACACAATATTTGCATTAGTTTTAGTCCATTTAACTTTACTAATTATATGAAAAATGTGAGGCTTAATGTATTAGTTTTTAAATTTCACATCATTCGTGACAACTATATCAATTGACAACTCTCTAAATCAACTATCTATATAAAACTACAACTATGTCAATTGTAATGTTTATTATTTACTTCATTTTACTCATAAAAACATAAATGTTATAACACATTTTTATGTTAAGAAATATAATACGACATATAACATAACTTAAGATTGATAACATTACATTCAATATTCGAATACAATACATGGTACAATCGATTTGGAATAATCATTAGTTATATGACTCGCTACTTGAGGTTGTTACATTGCTATTTGGACATCTTCTCCGATCATGACCCTGTTGCCCACATAATCCACAGTTTTGTTTGGTTTGAGACTCGTGTCAATCTATAGCACTTTAAAGTCGTGTTGTCCTTGGACGACCACGAGTCCTAGTAAGGTTCAGATTGTGATGGAGTTTTGGAAAGTTAGGCTCTCGCCAATAAACAGCATCATCTACGGGGTTGAATGAGTATTGATAACATGTCATTTGTGCTTTTCGTATGTAACATTCATCAACATATTGCAGGTGGTCAAGGCTAGCAAATTTACGTACTGCAATGACATGAGAACATGGAATTTTATAATACTACCATTTTTGACAGTCACATGTGTAACATGCCCGGGGGGTACCCGTGCGCGTTAAACAGTTCGGACTCCCGAGATCTCTTTGATCTAGTCTCACGAGTGCAATGTGAAACGTAGATGAGAGTCCAGATTTGGCAACTTTTATTGAAAATCCATTTTATTCCAATTTTGTCAAGAATGGACTGCGTCATCAAATCTCAGAGTCGCCACCTAATATTTATTTTGGGAAAATTAGGAAACCCATGACTCGTGCCAAGGGCACTGTTCGTCGTAACCAAGGATGCTTGGCTCGAAACCTTAGGTATGAGAGGGGAAGGTCAATAATGAGCACCCCCGCCCACCCGATCAAAGATCGGCCTTTACTAACCATGATATGAATTTTATTTTATTTATATGTTTATGTTCTGATTAGTTAATAAATCCTAAAATTTACTATGTGAAGCATACAAGTATAAACTATGCCATTCATTTTGGAACAATTTGATATCATGCATTTTGAAAGAGTTTTGACGATGTACAACCCAAATAAATTGAGTTTACAAGCACGAAAAATCAACATCATTCCAAATTAAATGACACAACCTCCATCCGCTGGCATTTATAGAGTTATATCACATAAGCAAATAGCCTCATGTTAGAATGCTAGACATGGTAAAAAAAACACACACAAACGGGATGCTAAAGCATAAAAACTTACATGTTTGACGTCCCATGAACAAGCTACAAAACAAAGTTAGTAAAATATGCATGATCTTATATACAAAATCCTAATGCAATTCACTCATGAGATGCAACTAAAGATTCGGCTTCTAAAATATGATATGTGAATCATCTCAAGAACATGAGGTAGCGCACATAATCACATAGGAATTGATTAAATCCACAAATGCAAACTTAGCCGAATCAAGATGCATAAAACATGGATGCAAAGCATAACTATAATGAAAAATAAATATGATGCTTATGTACAAATAAAGAAAGCAAGTAAAAGAACGGGATAGAAAGAAACGGTGCGGGGAATTATTACAACATTTTAAAGAATAATTACAAATCAAATTAGAGAGGGATGAGGAGAATATTACAACAAAATAAAAACCTCACAATACACTCAAAATAAAAAATAAATAAAATAAAAGCGTCATGTTCTTTAGAACCACTGGCGGAAATTGGTCAATATTGGAAGATTACGCCATCTTGTTTGGAAGAAGCTAACCGGCCGGCTGGCCAAATAGGCCGGCCGGCCAACTAGGCCAAACAAAACCTGTCTTGTTGCGAAACCAAGAAAATGAACAAACAAAAAATATGTAGGTGGTTCAACTAACCACTACCGGTTAGATTGAAAAACACAAGAAAACAAATGTAAAATAAAATAAAAAGTGCAAACTCACAACATAAACCTAAAGCAATAAAACAAATATAAGATAGAACATGCAAGATTACAACAGAACTAATATGAGACTAATACAAGAAAAAAAATAAATATGAGATAGAACATGCAAGATTACAACAAAACTAATATGAAATTAAAGCATGCGAGTAAAAATAAATAAATAATTATGAGCTAAACAAACCACTAGGATTATAACAACACACTATGAAATATAAAGTAAGAAAATAAATATGAGATAAACAACCACTTAGATTATAAAAAACACAATGAAATAAGAAGCAAGAAAATAAATATAAGATATAAAATATAAAAAAATGAAAGACTAACAACTCACCTTCCGAAGAAAGATTGAACTTCTTGATTTCCAAACTTCCTCTTGATCACCCTCAAGTGTAGGAAGTGTGTTCTCAAATCCTCAATTCGAAATTATGAAGTTTATGGAGTTTGTGGTATGGAAAGTGGCTAACTCTCTAGTTTTTTCTCACTTTCAATCACTAAACACTCTTCCTTATGATCAAGGCAATTGATCTTTGGCTATATCAGAATTTTTGGGGTGGTTTTGGTGTATGGAAATGAGGAATTTCAGTAGCTATGGAAGGTATGGGGTGTATATGGAAGATAGGAATATTTTTGGCTCAAAAACTCAATTTTTCTCTCTTTTTTCACTCTTTTCTCACTCATTTTTCTTCAATTTCGTGGTCTTTTTCTCTCTTACAATATGATCATTCTATATAGGCAATAAGGGAGAGTAAAGGTCAAAAAGAAGGTGGGAAACAAGGTGGGAGACAAGAATGTGATAGGAGGGCAACTTTTCAAGGTGGTTGCATGGGATACTCCTTTATGAATGCAAACAAAACCTCTTTTTGACAATGGGGGATGATTAGGTATAATGGAGCACTACAAGAATTAACACTTTTGGCAACAAAAAAATTGGTCGCTAAAAGTCAATTTTTGGTCGGCAAAAGTTATCCGCGACCAATTTTTTTGGTCGCTACTTTGGTTGCCAATTGAGGGTCGGCAAAAGTAATTCGCGACCAAAATTTTGGTTGGTCGGCAAAAGTTGGATTTGCCGACTAATTTTTTGGTCACTAAATATTTAATTACCGCGACTAATTTATTTTGTCGCTAAAACACTTTGGTCGCGAAAAGTGATATTTTCCCAACCAAATTTCTTAGTCGCCAATTGTCACATTTTGCGACCAAAAAGTTTGGTCGCCAATTATCACATTTCGCAACCAAAAAATTTGGTCGCCATTTGTTACTTTTCGCAACCAAAATTTTTGGTCGGCAAAAGTGAGTTTCCACGACCAAAACTATTTTGGTCGGCAATAGATGTATTTTTTGCGACCAAAACTCTTGATCGGCAATTGTCATTTTTTGCGAAAAAAAATTATTTTGGATGTCGCGACTAATAAATTGGTCGCCAAAGCAGGAAAACAATACACTTGTAATATTTAGCGAATTCATAATCAAAATAGGACGAATTCATAATCAAAACAGGTCTTATTATAAAATTTTCTACATCCAAGTTTCAACACATAACTCAGCAGCAGCAACATTGATTTCAAAAACAAGGAACAATTCACAAAACCCTATTCTAAACCCTAAACAACAAAAAAAAAAATTCATTCCAACAAAAATTTAACATAATCAGCATCAATTTCAAAAAAAAAGAACATCTGGTGTTAACAAGGTTGAATATTGTTGAGTATTGTTGTTCTTTTTTATGTAGAGCATCCAGCTCCTTTTTGGCCTCTGCAAATCTCTCTTTGTCGTACGCGTCAACAAGGTAAACTACAGAATCCACCTGCACAATGATAAAAAATTATATATTATTATTTGTGAACAAAATTCAATAAGCACTGTCATATAAATGCGTTGTGATTTGTCCTTTTCATGCCTTGACAGTGAAAAAAACTAACAGCAATAACAATAACAGGATGGAAAATTAAATCGCTTTGGTCGTGTAATCAATTATACATTGATGAAAACACTGAAGGTCAAATAAAAATCATTCACCAAAGCTTAACATGCTTTACTTACAACATTTGCAGATTCATCATTTTCCAAACATATTTCAGGATTTCACCAGAAATGCTGCAGTTTCTCAAAACTCTAAATACGAAAAAAATGAATAAAATTAAACTCAGGATGAAACTCACCTATACACACTATAAATATTGAACATTATAAATTATATAATCATCAAACATACAATCTTACTAGCCCTGTAGTGTTGCTCAAGGTAGGAAATTCCTGAGCCATCCCATTTATGTCACTGATTCTCCTGGTCAAAGAGATCACACCATGAGCAATTCCATCAACTAACCTGCTATCAGTCAAATAAATCAACAAAATAACATTACCTCCTAAAACTACTTTGTTGCTATAAGAATGTTTTGTACTCACAATTCAGTTAATTGATTCAAAAGGGATATGTTTGATGGAATGGGTCCCTCCAATCCACTTCCATGCATTTCTCTTCATCGACACAAATTAGAATTGAATGGTTATATACAAATAACGGAAAAACCATCACTGCTTTTAGCCGATCTGAAAAGGCACTTTTCGGAAGATCAGAATCTTAAAATCTTGCAAGTTGTTTCCAATTCTGTATGAAATCAGGTATTGCTCCACTGAAGTTGTTATCATTTATCCTACTGCATTGTGCAAGAAACTGGTGCTGAACCGACACCATCATTGAAATAATATAGGAAATCATATAAGATATTGTAGTAGCTTACAAATCAGTCAAATTTATTAGCCTAGCAAATGAAGGTGGCAGATTTCCACTCAACCAATTCGAGGACAATACCCTGAAGTTGCAACAACATGTAGCCAAACAAATGAGTTGGATATTCTTTCATCCTTGTCAAATTTGATTCAAGGAGTAAGTGTAAGTAAACAAGGAATGACATGTCTTACAAAGTTTTCAAGTTACTTAGTTTCCCGAGTTCAGGAGGAACACTGCCAGAAAATTGATTTGCTTCAAGACTCCTGGATCAAAATATCCATTGAGATTGGTAAAAGAAAAAAATTTATAATAAATAAATAAAATCACTACTACAGTTTCTTAAAAATGCGTGAGCAGAAATGATGCCACTATTGTTGGGATGTAAATATATACCATGTTGTTGAGATTAAGAAAAATAAAAACACATAAAATGAGATAAAAGGCATGCTTGGTCCAGTTTCAGTTCTCAATGGTTTCAAACTTCAATTATCACATTACTCTTCAGAAAGAAAATTGATAAGCAAAAATTGGAAAACATACAAGTATGTGAGAGTGGAAATATTTTACAGTCCTATACGAATTTCCCTGATAAGCGGTTTACAAGAACAGAGCTGCATAAAACTTACTAATCTCTAATTATAGATAATTCTTTGAGAAACCAACTTTAACAGGGTAGATAAAGTTTTAATCGCCTAATATTTAACAAAATCTTCTGGAAAGTCCAGGCCATTCAAGGCAAGGCAACAAGGGACTACAGCCCATTCAAGAAACAACCTAACGAGTGGGTATCAATAAATATTTTTTCCTACATTCCAAACATGTATAGAATGCTTTTGTCTTGTCTAAGTTCTGATATGGCATTATACATCCTCATGGACCAATTAACAATGTGTAAATTGCAGCTACAAACATATGTGAAACCACGCAAACCAAGAATTTATACATCTTAATGATTTTGATTCTCACAGTGCTAGGAACATGAACACACCTATCAGGGTAAGTATAAAGAGGGAAGAAAACAAATATAAACATAATACATGAATTGCTTTAAACATAACACAAATATAAACAAATATTTTTTTACAAATATAACCATCCTCAACTCTTTCAAACATTTCATCATATACTCAGCTTGCAATTTCAATTCGACCCTCTTTTACAAGCGCATTAAGCAAAGAATTGCAAGCAAGAACACTTGGAACAGAATTAGAAGTACTAAGCACAGTAGCATAAATCTCAAGGGCTTTATCGACTAACCCAGAATCCGAATATGCTCGAATTACAGCATCCAAAGCTTCCCGAGTCGGTAACTTGTCTTCAACTTTCATACTCTCCAACACAGTCTCAATCTCTGAAAACACTCGAGAGCTAGCCAAGAGCTTAAGAAGAGAAGAATAAGCAAACCCATCAAGAGAACAACCGTATAGGCGTTGAGTGACCCAATCAAAGAACTTCAAACCCAATTCGGGGTCGTGAATACGGTCGAGCACCAAATGGGCAATGTCAGATGGGACGATTTCTTCTTCGGAGAGGCGGGTTTCGAGGGTGTCTTGCCACTGATTGTGGTGGTGGGTTTTGAGGATGTCACAGAGTTCGTTGACGAGTCGCTTGATGTGGGGTTTGAAGGAGAAGGAAGGGGAAGAACTGGGTTTGGGGTTGTGACGAGGTTTGATATGGGAGAGAAGGGTTTTCGACATGAGAGAGAAAATGAGGTTTGGGGAGTCATCTGCTACTTCGAAAGTCTTGTTCCTTTCATTGTTCCACACTTGCAAGTTGCAACAGTAGTACATGCATACAACTAATGAGGAGTACGACGGTGGTTCAAATTTCATTTCCCCCCTCCATCTTTCAAATTTCCCCCCAAACTTTTGGCGACCAAAAGATCAAATTAGTCGCAAAAACAGGTTCTTTCGCCGACAAATTTTTTTAGTCGCCAAATCTCAATCAACGGCGACTAAAATATTAGTCGCTAAAAGTACTAATTTGGCGACTAATTTTTTTTGCTTACTGAAATTAAGTTTTTCGCGACCAAATTTTTGGTCGCCAAAAAATATGTGACCTTCCGCGACCAAATTTGTAATTGGTCAGCAAAAGTATACCACTTTCTGCGACCAACATATTTTTTGGTTGCCAAAATATAACCTTCTGCGACCAATAATATTTGGTCGCCAAAAATAATGATCATTCGCGACTAATTAATATTTGGTCGCCAAATGTCATTTTTTTGCGACCAAAATTTTTTTGGTCGGCAAAAGTGGTCGCAAAATGTGTAAATTCTTGTAGTGGAGGATGAGTGGATGCACTTGAATGGCTCAGTAAATAGGTAAATGGGTTGTCCCAACCGAACCAAAACCAAGAAAAAATGGGCTATTATTGTTTTGGGCCGAGTCAACAAAATCTGCTTTTAAGTCCAACTTGAAATGGGCATATCTCCCCCATATGGACTTGGTTTTAGGCGGTTCTTGAGTCCAAATTAAAGCCCCAGAAGTCTACTTTCCAATGGTGGTGGCCTCACATTTAAATTCCAAGTGTACAAAGAGATATGCCTAATTTAGTAAAGGCTATCTCGGGCTGGGTCAACAAAATCTGCTCTTAAGCCCAACTTCAAATGGGCATATCCCTTATTTGGACTTGGTCTGAGGTGGTTCTTGGGTCTAAATTGAAGCCCCAGAAGTCTACTTTCCAATGGTGGTGGCCTCACATTTAAATTCCAAGTGTACAAAGAAAAATGCCTAATTTAGTAAAGGCTGCTCATTTCCTTCTTAATGATTTGATACTCATCCTTTTCCTAAACCAGTTTTCTTTCATCCCCTCCTATTTCCTTCAACTCCAAACCTATAAGAAGATGTTTTTTAAATATTTTCAAAAAGTTTCACCTTCCTTCCATTTATTTCCACTTTGTCCTTACTCGGTGCAATATTTTAATCGAAATGGGAGCCTCGGGACATTGTAGAAACATTTAAAAAAAAAAACATATTTTGAAAAGAGGGTTTTAAGGTCTAAAATAGTTTGGCCAAAAAATGGGTGAAGGTTGGATTAAAACTTAAATTCCATCTTTCTTACTAAGAATTTTGTGAGAAACATATTCTAATGTCATCATGGGTAATCAAAAGAAAGTGCCCAAGTCTTAGGGCCGGTCAAAATGGGGTGTCTACAGTTGCCCCCTTTGACAGAGCTCAAAGTCATTTCATGACGTGAGTGAATGTCAAAGCCTAAGACGACCTTTTTGACAAGGCCGTAAGACTTGGGCAAACAAACAAGATGTAATGCAAGTGGTTGAACCTGAAGGTTGCCTACGTATCCCTTTGCAAGGAATCAAACCAGCGTAGTTCAGGGGGAAAATGCAAGTGACATGCTCAAGATGCAGTTTGAAAGTTAGACTTACACGCTTCGCGAAGCCGGTTGTTTTTGAAAAACTTATGATCATGCAAGAGAGGGATGACCTCAACTAAGAGAAATCAACAACCTAACACGTCTCACGCGAAAGGAGGAAAGATGGTGTAAACAATAGGCGTACCTGATGTTTTTTAACTGAGTGAATCAACGACCTAACGCGTCTCACGTGAGATGAGGAAAGGGTGTAAACAACAGGCGCACATGATGTTTTTTAACCGAGTGAATCAACAACCTAACGCATCTCATGCGGAAGGAGGGAAGATGGTGTAAACAACAGGCGCACCTGATGTTTTTAACTGAGTGAATCAACGACCTAACACGTCTCACGCGAGAGGAGAAGGGGTGGTGTAAACAGACAGGTGCACCTGCTATTTTTAACCGATTTGCAATCCTAACGCGTCTCACGCGAAAGGAGAAGGGGTGGTGTAAACAGACAGGCTCACTTGCTATTTTTAACCGGTTTGCAATCCTAACGCGTCTCACACGAGAGGAGGAGGGATGGTGTAAACAGACAGGCTCACCTGCTATTTTTAACCAGTTTACAATCCTAATGCGTCTCACACGAGAGGAGGAATAGTGCCCTTGAGATCCAAACGCGTCTCACGCGAGAGGAGTATTTGAGATCCAAACGCGTCTCACGCGAAAGGAGGAAAGTGAACTTGAGATCCAAACGCGTCTCACGCGAAAGGAGGAAAGTGAACTTGAGATCCAAACGCATCTCACGCGAGAGGAGTATTTGAGATCCAAACGCGTCTCATGCGAAAGGAGGAAAGTGAACTTGAGATCCAAACGCGTCTCACGCGAGAGGAGTATTTGAGATCCAAACGCGTCTCATGCGAAAGGAGGAATAGTGAATGAATCCAAACGCGTCTCACGCGAGTGGAGAAATAATGAACGAATCCAAACACGTCTCACGCGATAGGATAAATGGTGGCATAAACCAACAGATGTGCCCAACTGTATCTCATACAGAAGGGGGGGTTGTAACCGGGGTAACTGTTACATCCTAACACGTTTAACGTGAAAGGAGCAGAGGCATATTCGAAGTCCAAACGCGTCTCACGCGAGTGGAAGAATGGTGGAATGATTTCTTGCTGACAAGGGGGCCACAGATGCCCCTTTTCTTCTTCCTGATCATATTCACAACTTTCCTTATTCTCCAACGGGGTGACAGACTAGGTTGGTTCAGTATCCAGAATTGAGGCGCATACACGCTACCTCAACCTATGGGGCTGCCATACAGATTTCAAGCCAGGGATACACCCCTGGGTATGTAAACCAGACTTTAGTCTCGAAAATTCCAAACCTTTTGCGTTCTAGGCCTTGGCCATTCAAACTCTAGTTTTCACCATCGCAGTTGGTCTCCTAGGAACTCATTGCAAACACAACCAAGATAATACACAAATATTTACATATAAATACACACATATATGTACATATGGTATACACATATGCATATACAGACAACATACAGACAGATATATACAGATATATACACAGACATATACAGTATATATACAGGTATATACGACACATACATATACGGACCTATACACAAACATATACAGATATATACACAGATGGAGAATATTCCGTTTGCAACCGTCAGCGGGAAGATGCCGTTACTGAGAAGGCATATTCCATTTGCTGACGTCAGCACACGTACGCAAAACACGCAAAAAGAAAGAAAAAACACAAAATGCATGGATGTGGGGATATGGGGCTTCGAACCCCTAACCTTCGGCCTAGTCTTCGAATCCTCGACCACTGAACCACGCCACTCTTGTGACAAGATATGCAAACAAATATATATACATATACGAGACATATATACACAAAATCAAAACAAACCAAAAGAAACACTCGATGTGGGGTTCGAACCCCTTACCTCAGGCTCAGCCTCTCACTCTTCAACCACTGGGCCAAACCACTGAACCCAAGCCACACCTGTGACCCAAATATTCAAACAAATATATATATATATATATATAAGACATAGTTATACATAAAACGAAAACAAAACAAAAGAAACACTCAATGTAGAGTTCGAACCCCTGACCTCGGGTTTAGGCTTTCCGAATCCTCAACCCACTGGGCCAAACCACTGAACCCAAGCCATACCTGTGGCCCAAATGTTCAAACAAATATATATAATACATAGATATACAATACATATACATATATATATATATATACAACTCTCCCGCCTCTCTTTCTGTTTTTGTCTTACTCTCTCTTTCTTCATCTTCTTCGAGCGTTGTGTCCGGCGCGCGATTTCAACAATCGTGGCGCCTGATCGACAGGCTATCCAATCTTGCCCCAATTGTCAATGATCATCTCGAGCCTTCCTCCCTCTTTGTCTTCTTCTTTGGCTTCATCCTCTTCTTAAGCTGAGGCCTGCGAAAGAGAGAGGCAGAGCAAAAGCCTGCAAACTTTCTCTGCCACCACTCTGCAACCTCTTTCTTTTGCATTACTCTCCTCTGTCATGGCCTCTTCACAAGGTTCTCTCACTCTTTTTCCAGACCTAAACGAGTCTACGATAAAGATGACCAATTCCGACTCCCCTGGACCTCAACCACGAGATCCTCTTCCTTCTCCTGTTTTTAACTTTCCAGCGATGTCAGTTGAAAAAATCATGGCGGCACAGTCTGACATCGAAGCAAACTCGTATACGCTGAGGTCATGTGTGGAGACCGTGACAGCGGTCTCCAACTTGTCCCGTCGACTGCAGAACAAGACGTGTGAAGTACATCAGTTACATGCACAACTCTTCCTTCTTCAACGTATGTACAAAGACGGACGAGTAGAAATTAGTGTGCTGAAAAACCAGAACAAAGAGCTGAAATGACTGACAACCTCCGTGACTCGATTCGGAGTTTCTTCGCACAACTAATTTGATGGCCGGCGAGGAATAATCTCCTTTGGAAGTTCTGCCAAGGCCGAGGCAGAGTCTTCAAAAGCTTCGAAGGAGTAAAGATGAAGCGAGGCAGCTGATGGTAAACTTAGGCAATAAAGCTGTGTGCAAATGAAGCTGGTTGCAATCTTCGCCGCCGGGCAGCTGCCGAAGAAGAAAGAAGAAAAAGATCCATCTCTCTCTCTCTCTCTCTCTCTCTCTCTCTTTGTTTTTATTTTTTTTTTGTTTTTTTTTGTTTTTTTGTTTTTGTCTTTTTTTTTTTTTTGAGTCTCTGTAATCGGGGATGTCCTCCCTTGACTTCAATAAAATCAGTTTCTTTTTTTTGCTCATCACTGGCATGACTGGCATATCACTTTGAGCTTGAAAACAATTTGTTTGATTGAATTTAAGAATGATTGAATTTTTGAAGTCTGAATTAGACATTGACTCTTTACTGATCTAAATCAACAAATGACCTAACGAACTAAAAAATGAAGCAAATTAATCCAAACACACTTATATACACTGACTGGTATGAATACGCCGATTGATATAAATATACTGATTGGTATGAATACCTTGACTGGTATGAATACACACTTATATACACTGACTGGTATAAATACGCCGATTGGTATAAATATACTAACTGGTATAAATACCTTGACTGGTATGAATACACACTTATATACACTGACTGGTATGAATACCCTGATTGGTATGAATACACACTTATATACACTGATGAGTTGACTCGAGCGAAGGGAGAAGACAGAATCACTTACTCAAATATGCCCCTAATTCATTGCCTTGATTTTTTATTTTTTTTTGATTTGTTTTTTGTAAAAATGTTTTGATCAACATGAGAGTTAGATTAGCATAGGTATTCCATTTTCTGTTTCAAATCATGTAAGCTAAACTGTGAGCACTGAAAATTTTCCCTTTTTAAATCCAAAGAATGGTCCAAGTTTTGCAAAAATGGAACAATTTTCAAGAAAAATTAGTCAGCTTCATTCAAATTAATCAAAATCTATTTTTGCAAATGGCCACTACTCAACTAACATGAAATCAGCCATTGGGGTGCATAGTCCCAAACCAGATAATCAAAGGTGATATCTGAACCAAGCCAACCGAACCAAACTAATCCAAACCGAATGAAGTCGAGCAAAACTGGACCGGACTGAACCGAACCGCCAAACCGAATCGAACCGAACTGAACCAAGTTAAATCAAACCAATTGAACTGAGCAAAACGAAGATATACCAATCAAACACGGATAGGACAACCAAGTCGACTAAAGACACACCAAGCAAACATGGACGAGATGAATGAGTTGAAAATTTATTAGGGCCGAACTTCGAGATGAAGCTACCTACGTATCCTAAAGATAGGAATCAGGCCATCGTAGTTCGGGCTGAGGGTCACTCGGGTATTGACACTCTCCTTTTGTGCTCTAACTTTGCCAAAGCCACCCTCTCGGGTTTTCAACCTTGCGAGCTTTTCATTTTTTCATTTTTCTATTTTTTTGTTTTTCATTCATTCATTTTTTTTCATTTTTTTTATTGTTTTATTTTTTTATTTTTTCTGCTCTAACTTTTGCCTGAGTCGCCCTTCTGGGTTTTCCGCCCAGCGAGCCTCTCAAGGATGGTACTTTTGGTTTTAACTTGTCCATGTTGATTGATTGTGAAATCTCTAGGCCATCTATGAACGACTGCTACACTTGACCAGTAGATATGATGATGTAGGGACTAGGCTAATTGGGTCTGAATTTGCCCCTAGTGTTGCCCCTAGTGTAGTGGATAGGAACTCGACTATCCTTCAATAATAAAATTCATTCTCTCAAATTCTGGGTTTTGCCTTTCTGGGCAGTCTTCATTGGGAAACAATTCAGTTTTAACTCTTTGATCACATCCAACCTTTTGCCCCTAGTTCAAGGGCTGCTTCAAATCTAAATCACATCCGACCTTCTTGCCCCTAGTTCAAGGGTTGCTTCCAATCTGAATCACTGGCCCTACATAGTTTTGGCTAAGGTTCACTCGGGTATTGACACTCTCCTTTTACGCTCTAACTTTTGCCAAAGCCGCCCTTTCGGGTTTTCAACTTTGCGAGCTTTTCATTTTTCTTTTTATTTTTCCTTCTTTTTTTTTTTTTTTTTTTTTTTTGCTCTAACTTTTGCCTGGGTTGCCCTTCCGGGTTTTCGGCCCAGCGAGCCTCTCAAGGGTGATACTTTATTGCCCCTAGTTCAAGGGCTACCTCCATTTCAGCTATGCAAGCCTCACACTTTTGCCCCTAGTTCAAGGGCTGTTTCAAATCTGAATCACATTCGGCCTTATTGCCCCTAGTTGAAAGGCTACCTCCATTTGAATCACATCATGGCCCCTTCTTCAAGGGTTATTTCCAATTCGGCTATGCAAGCCTTACACTTTGATTGATCATTGAATACTTCGAATCAAGGTTTGAAAGCTAAGGAGCTAAGGAGGTTGGACCTCGAGTCAAGAGGGATCCTATGCTGTATAACTAATTCCAGGCATGTGTTCGTAGGACCACGCAAAAACAGTTTTTTGAAATCTTTTCACAAAGTGACTAATCACTCGTACTTTTACGAAGATAAGATAGAACCAATTTGGACCAAGCCAGGATCCTTCTCAGTACCCACATTAACAAAAATGATTTTATTCATCAAAGGCTTAGCACACCTCTCTTCCTCTCAGTTGATCAAAATTTACAAATTCCGAGAAAATTCTTCCTCTTCGTTTTTATCAGAGTTTTGGAAAAAGTTTTGAAAAACTTTGGTCAATGCGATGAATTAAGGCACAGAGAAGTAGGCAGACTCTATGGCATTTTTATTTTATTTTTCTGTTTATTGAAAAGAGACTATGACTCATCAATGACAACAGGCTTTTGACAACATACTCAAAAGAAAATGACAAAGATGACCTAGACAGGACAGAAATGTCTAGGTTAGCACTATCGAAATCAACAAACTCTGACTCATTAGGCTGACTCGAGCCTGACTCTAACTCTACAAACTCGGTGGAGTCAAACTTAGACTCAATACTCAATTCAGAACTCAGAATAAAACCATTCTCAATTTTGCTAGTCAAAGTGTGGGCCAGCCACAACATTCAAAATAAAGCTCGTGCAATCAACAGGTGGTCACTCCCTAATTACAAAAACAAAATGGAACTTCCAATTATGCCCTCACTAAGAACACACTGAACCCCACAAATTGAAATGCCTGAACCACTCACTTGAATTTGAGAACCCCTGTATAGATCCAATACATTGCACATAACACATAGCAGGAAAGAGAACAAACACCCCTATGGAGGGTAAGGTTATCCTGTCCTACGCTTTTGAAATGATCTAGGTTCACTATTCAAATAAGCGGTATCATACATCCTAGAAATGGGATAGTGTCCTGTCCTAATTTTGAAAGGTACTATAGCTCATTATATGTACAAGGTTGGCTTTACTTTAGGGGTTGAAGTCAATGTGACATTACCAAAGAGTCCTTTGGCCATAACCAATGAAGATCTTTAGGAAATCAGAAGAGTCAACATAGCCTCTCTTCAAAGTCTGAGAACCTTCAGATCTCAAAGGGTTATAACATAAGGCCTCCAAAGTAATATAGAGATAGGTGTAGTGTCACAAAAAGTATGCATGTGCTCCCACCAGTATCTGGGCAACACAAGAACTTTAAGTGCACCAATGCATGCAATGCAACAAACATATAACTGAAAATAAAAGTCATATCATGGAGTTCGAGTCAAGGTTTCATAAAATCCCCAGCAGGGTCGCCAGAAACTGTAACATGCCCGGGGGGTACCCGTGCGCGTTAAACAGTTCGAACTCCCGAGATCTCTTTGATCTAGTCTCACGAGTGCAATGTGAAACGTAGATGAGAGTCCAGATTTGGCAACTTTTATTGAAAATCCATTTTATTCCAATTTTGTCAAGAATGGACTGCGTCATCAGATCTCAGAGTCACCACCTAATATTTATTTTGAGAAAATTAGGAAACCCATGACTCGTGCCAAGGGCACTGTTCGTCGTAACCAAGGATGTTTGGCTCGGAACCTTAGGTATGAGAGGGGAAGGTCAATAATGAGCACCCCCGCCTACCCGATCAAAGATCGACCTTTACTACCCATGATATGAATTTTATTTTATTTATATGTTCATGTTCTGATTAGTTAATAAATCCTAAAATTTACTATGTGAAGCATACAAGTATAAACTATGCCATTCATTTTGGAACAATTTGATATCATGCATTTTGAAAGAGTTTTGACAATGTACAACCCAAATAAATTGAGTTTACAAGCATGAAAAATCAACATCATTCCCAATTAAACGACACAACCTCCATCCGCTGGCATTTATAGAGTTATATCACATAAGCAAATAGCCTCATGGTAGAATGCTAGACATAGTAAAAAAAACACACACAAACGGGATGCTAAAGCATAAAAACTTACATGTTTGATGTCCCATGAACAAGCTACAAAACAAAGTTAGTAAAATATGCATGATCTTATATACAAAATCCTAATGCAATTCACTCATGAGATGCAACTAAAGATTCGGCTTCTAAAATATGATATGTGAATCATCTCAAGAACATGAGGTAGCGCACATAATCACATAGGAATTGATTAAATCCACAAATGCAAACTTAGCCGAATCAAGATGCATGAAACATGAATGCAAAGCATAACTATGATGAAAAATAAATATGATGCTTATGTACAAATAAAGAAAGCAAGTAAAAGAACGGGATAGAAAGAAACGGGGCGGGGAATTATTACAACATTTTAAAGAATAATTACAAATCAAATTAGAGAGGGATGAGGAGAATATTACAACAAAATGAAAACCTCACAATACACTCAAAATAAAAAATAAATAAAATAAAAGCTTCATGTTCTTTAGAACCACTGGCGGAAATTGGTCAATATTGGAAGATTACGCCATCTTGTTTGGAAGAAGCTAACCGGTCGGCCGGCCAACTAGGCCAAGCAAAACCTGTCTTGTTGCGAAACCAAGAAAATGAACAAACAAAAAATATGTAGGTGGTTCAACTAACCACTACCGGTTAGATTGAAAACACAAGAAAACAAATGTAAAATAAAATAAAAAGTGCAAACTCACAACATAAACCTAAAGCAATAAAACAAATATAAGATAGAACATGCAAGATTACAACAGAACTAATATGAGACTAATACAAGAGAAAAATAAATATGAGATAGAACATGCAAGATTATAACAAAACTAATATGAAATTAAAGCATGCGAATAAAAATAAATAAATAAATAAATAAATAATTATGAGCTAAACAAACCACTAGGATTATAACAACACACTATG
This sequence comes from Camellia japonica, assembly GCA_030407325.1. Lineage (NCBI taxonomy): Eukaryota > Viridiplantae > Streptophyta > Magnoliopsida > Ericales > Theaceae > Camellia > Camellia japonica. The sequence continues at coordinate 156,737,742 of JAPPVO010000059.1, read as the reverse complement.
AAATACAAAGTAAGAAAATAAATATGAGATAAACAAACCACTTAGATTATAAAAAAACACAATGAAATAAGAAGCAAGAAAATAAATATAAGATATAAAATATAAAAAAATGAAAGACTAACAACTCACCTTCCGAAGAAAGATTGAACTTCTTGATTTCCAAACTTCCTCTTGATCTCCCTCAAGTGTAGGAAGTGTGTTCTCAAATCCTCAATTCGAAATTATGGAGTTTATGGAGTTTGTGGTATGGAAAGTGGCTAACTCTCTAATTTTTCTCACTTTCAATCACTAAACACTCTTCCTTATGATCAAGGCAATTGATCTTTGGCTATATCAGAATTTTTGGAGTGGTTTTGGTGTATGGAAATGAGGAATTTCAGTAGCTATGGAAGGTATGGGGTGTATATGGAAGATAGGAATATTTTTGGCTCAAAAACTCAATTTTTCTCTCTTTTTTCACTCTTTTCTCACTCATTTTTCTTCAATTTCGTGGTCTTTTTCTCTCTTACAATATGATCATTCTATATAGGCAATGAGGGAGAGTAAAGGTCAAAAAGAAGGTGGGAGACAAGGTGGGAGACAAGAATGTGATAGGAGGGCAAATTTTCAAGGTGGTTGCATGAGATACTCCTTTATGAATGCAAACAAAACCTCTTTTTGACAATGGGGGATGATTAGGTATAATGGAGGATGAGTGGATGCACTTGAATGGCTCAGAAAATAGGTAAATGGGTTGTCCCAACCGAACCAAAACCAAGAAAAAATGGGCTATTGTTGTTTTGGGCCGAGTCAACAAAATCTGCTTTTAAGTCCAACTTCAAATGGGCATATCTCCCCCATATGGACTTGGTTTTAGGCGGTTCTTGGGTCCAAATTGAAGCCCCAGAAATCTACTTTCCAATGGTGGTGGCCTCACATTTAAATTCCAAGTGTACAAAGAGATATGCCTAATTTAGTAAAAGCTGTCTCAGGTTGGGTCAACAAAATCTGCTATTAAGCCCAACTTCAAATGGGCATATCTCCCTTATTTGGACTTGGTCTGAGGTGGTTCTTGGGTCTAAATTGAAGCCCTAGAAGTCTACTTTCCAATGGTGGTGGCCTCACATTTAAATTCCAAGTGTACAAAGAAAAATGCCTAATTTAGTAAAGGCTGCTCATTTCCTTCTTAATGATTTGATACTCATCATTTTCCTAAACCAGTTTTCTTTCATTCCCTCCTATTTCCTTCAACTCCAAACCTATAAGAAGATGTTTTTTAAATAGTTTTCAAAAAGTTTCACCTCCCTTCCATTTATTTCCACTTTGTCCTTACTCGGTGCAATATTTTAATCGAAATGGGAGCCTCGAGACATTGTAGAAACATTTTTAAAAAAAAAAAACATATTTTGAAAAGAGGGTTTTAAGGTCTAAAATAGTTTGGCTAAAAAATGGGTGAAGGTTGGGATTGAAACTTAAATTCCATCTTTCTTACTGAGAATTTTGTGAGAAACACATTCTAATTGTCATCATCGGGTAATCAAAAGAAAGCGCCCAAGTCTTAGGGCCGGTCAAAATGGGGTGTCTACAACATGTTCTTTCCATCAAGTTGACCACGTGAAGATGCAAACCTTGATTTGAATATAAGAGGTTCACAACAGCTTGAACATCAAAAATACCGAAATTCATATTGAAACTCCGCATTGAATGACTCTTGGACTTTTTCTCCCACGATGAGCATCTGTTTTGCATAAGCATTGTAAATTTCACCGATGTGCATTTCAATATTGACCTTGTTACATCATTGCTAAAAATAACTAACACATTTATAAAAAGTTAGCTGTACCAATGATGTGATAGGAAGATGTTGTGCATCCTTTAACACTCCATTGAAGCTTTCAGAAATGTTGGTAGTCATAACTCCATAACGTTTGCCACCATCACGTGTTAGAGCCTACAGTTCAAGTGGCACATGATCAAGTTCATCTACAACTTTGGAATTTAAGTCTCTAATTGACTTCATTTTCTGATCAAATTTCTTTTTTTGATTCTCATAAGTTGCCAAAGTGATCATGTCTAGCAATATCGTATTCTTGTACTTTGCATGGTAGTTGCTGGCAAGATGGCGAATGCAGTAGTAATGATAACCATTTGGATGTTGCCACCAACGTAAGAGATTCATAGATGATAAGATTCCTCAATGTTTGTTAGATAAAAGACAGAGGCTAGTCCATTGTGTCACGTACTCCCTAATACATGTTAAAAACCGTGACCAAGTATCCAGTCTTTCCTCCTCTACAACGGCAAAGGCAACTGGAAATAGATGATTATTTGTATCCCATGAAACTACAATTAGTAACTTACCTTTATATTTTCCAGTTAGAAAGGTTCCATCCATGCTAATAACTGGCTTGTAATGTTTGAAACCCTCGACAGAAGAACCGAATGCCCAGAACACTTGTTCTAATATAACGTTATTTGTAGCATCTGACGGCATTGTTTTCTATGAAACGATAGTTCCTGGATTAGAATCCATCATAGCCATCATCCATTTTGGCAAGATGTGGTATGATTCATTCGAATCCCTAAAGATATTTGCAATGGCTTTTTGGTTTGCAATCTAAGCCTTATTATAAGATGTTAAGAAACCATTGAACTTTTGCCTAATACTGGCTATCAGTACAGAGATCTTGATTGATGGATCTGCCTTTACAAGATCTGGCACTTTGTGCTCAATCAACTTTGTGTTCAACATTGCATGATCTTGTATAAACATTGTAGATACACATGTGTGAGGTCCTTCATATTTACGTTGTATTTGGTTGGGGGATTTGAGAAGGGATTTGGAAAGGAAAAAGTAAAAGGTAGGTGAAATGTAAATAAAATATACATACATTTCACCTAGTTTCACACCCACTTTCCCTTTCCAAATTCCCCAACCAAACATAGCGTTAGTAATCTCGAATAAACCATGTTTGATATGCTTGCATGTGCTAAGCTTCCACTCGCACCCATTTTTGCAACGCAATTTCCACAAGTCTGTTGTTGACTTCTCCACTACATGGTAAGTGTTTCTCATCATGCCATAACAGTTTACTGCAATTTGTAAGTCTTCCTTATTTTGAAACAATAGCTATTTGCTTAAATCCTTTGTTGCATCCCATATACCAGTGACATCAATTGTCAACAGCATGGAGGGATCATTAACATTTGACTATGTATCCTCAGTAAACATTGGAGATGGGGCTTGGTGAAAAGCAAGTGTGTCAGTCTGTCACCCTTCAGTTCATAGACCTACTCCTTCATCAGCATTGTCATTTTCAAGGTCCAAACCACTATCTGCTAGGACGTGGATATCATTTGCAATCATTTCTTGTACAACATATGTGGTTGTTGCACACAATTCATTGGTGGACCCTGGTTGAATATCTTCTACCCCATCAGAGTGTGACAACCTTGTCACGTATTATGCTCTTAATCACTAATTTTGAATGTTATTTTAGTGCTTAGTGTGAATTTGAATACTAATTATGTGTTTATATGGTTTTTTCGATTCATATATGTTAGTCATAGGAATATCTGTTATGATTTCTACTGTAATCTGAAATTGAAGGCCTTAATGGCATCAAAAACCAAAATCAGCTAGTTTATTGTGTATGACATAATTTTTAGAGCCTAATGAGAAGTTTAATTAAAATTTGATTCAGTCTAAATTAATTAGATTAAATCAATTAAATTAAGCCTTAGATTAATTAGCTTAAGCTTTAATTACCTAGCCTAATCCTTGATTAGTTGATTAAGCTAATCTAGCCTTATATATATATATATATATATATTAACAATGAGATTAGGCTCATTAGGTTGCACTCAAAAATCTGAAAAAGATAGCTCTAGGGAGAGAGAATTTGATTTTAGAGAGAGAGCAACAGAACTTGGAGTTTTGGCTAGAGGCTTGAAGAATTGAGGAAGACAACTCAAGTTCTCGCCAGGATTAGTGTTCTCGAAGATTCTAGGTAAGGGTTTATACCTTCATGAGTTTAAACCATCAAATATGTGAATTCAAGAAAATTATGTGATTAAATACAAGAATTGAGTTAAGATTGTTGAAATTAAAGTCAATTCATACATGCATGCATAGTTTTGTTGAGTTTCATTATTTTTTAGCATGATTTTGCCATCCACGTTGAATTTAGAAGATGAATTGTACATGCATGCATGATTCACAAAGTTTTGAAAGTGAATTTTATGTTTTGTAAGCTTTGGAAAAAGAATTTGAAGTTTAATCATACATACATGAAGATTTGAATTTCAATGTTGAAGAATTCATGGAGTTTTAAGTTGTTGACCTCAATTGAGTGTATGTTTATGTTCTTGAAAGAGTTTTTTTAAGCATTTGAGAGGTTGTGTACAACCCATGCAAGCTTTTGATTTTCAAATACAGGTTTTGAAGTCGAATTCAATTTTGGAAATTCCAGAATTCTACCTCACCGCTCGAGCGAACAATCTATCGCTCGCACATTTCGTGCATCCAGTATTTTTGCAAACATTTATTGTTGGCTTGGGCAACCAAGTCACCGCTTTTTATTTTGCACCTTGGCTTGAGCGAACATCAAGCTTAGATTCAGACCATCTAGTACTTTTGCAAACCAAGTGGTCTGCTCAAGCGACCAATGTTGCGCTCGAGCAAAGTGCTTTGTTTCAGCAAATTTTGAAAAGACATACTCTGATCACGTGTGCATTCTTATTCCTCTCTGAGCATTCTTAGGCATAAATTGAACATTCTAAATGAATTAAAGAGTTAGAATGAAGCCTAAAAGAATTGAATAAGTTAGAGAACAACTCTCTTAAGCAATATGACTCAATGTGTGTACATTTATGAATTGTGTAGGATCATCCACGAGGATGAGTCAACAACCGAATCACTGTGAGTAATATCCTAGTAAAGATATTTTCTTATTACTCTATTTTATGAATGCCTTAATGTAGTAAGTTTTTCGAATTCATGATTTTGCAAATGTGAATGAGTTCTTATCTATCTGATCAATATGATAACTGTAACTGTGATTAATGTGATACGAATGTGTATGATGGACCTAAGGTTGTTTTGTATATCTGAATTGGACCCAAGGTCGTTCCGTATATTTGACAAGATGGACCCAAGGTCATTTTGAATATCTGATAAGTCTGATTATCTATTATGAGTTGACCAAATGGTCATTATACAACTATAAATCATTGGTCCCGAGGTCGTTCTGTCATATGTTGGACCTGAGGTCGTTCCGCTATGATATGAAACTATTACAAGAATGATTTTGTTTAATATTAGAACTCATTCACATAACACATTTACTCTGATGTTATTCACTGGGCGTTAGCTCACTTCGTATGTATATGTATGTAGGTGAACAATGAGATGCCCAACCCTAGTGAACTTGTGAATGATTACCAAATTTTGTGAAGTTAGCTATGGAACGCCTTACGAACGAGGCTTTTGTCTTTTGATTTTCTATTTTCTTTTGTTGGTCATGGTTGACCATGTCTGTATATAACTTTTGGTTTGTGTGTTAATGATGTATGTATGATCTTCGACATATGAAATCATTTTATGTATGTATGAGTGTGATTTATTATATATGTATGAAAAGTTTTGTTCATGCCATTTATGCACAAGCTCTTTGGACAAATGTTATATCTCTGCTTCCGCTTTTGGCCCCATATGGTAAAATGTGATTTGATTTCTGTTTGAGGCCGTAGGTAATCTCATGATTACTAACCGATTATGATCCAAACCTCTAGGGGACGGGTTCGGGTCATGACAAAGTGGTATTGGAACATGAGTTAATAACTCACACACTTGTCCAAATGAGCAATAAGGTGTGTAAAAAAGACTTAAGGTGCATTTATTTGATAAGTATCTGATAGTGTGCACTGAAAACATGTGAATATATGAAATATGAATTGCTATGCCTATGTGTATATATGCAATTCCTGTGTTTATTATAATGCAAGTTTATATAGATAACGGTAAGAACAAGGACTGATGAGATTGAAGAGTCAACTACCGCTCGACTAGACAAAATGGAAAGAATGATCCACGATATGTCTGAAGCATTAAGGAAACAACCACTCCCACCTCTGCCAATGCTAGTACCACCTGTGCAAGATCATTAGGCTGAATGACCGTACAATTGCGCTCACTAAAGAATTTAAGAAGATGAAACCATCGTTGTTCCATAGAGCAGTAGACCCATCAAAACCTGAAGCTTGGGTCCTTGGAAACGAGAAATTATTTGAGGTATTTTTGTGTGCCAAGGCACAAAAGGTTCAGTTGGCGGCTTTCACTCTAGAGGATGAGGCAAGAAGATGGTGGATGCCAATCTGAGACAACAATAAGGGGATTGATTGGGCACAATTTCTTGAAATTTTCTACGAGAAATATTTTTCACAGTGCGTCTGTGTTCAAAAAGTGTCCGAGTTTAAGGGACTCAAGCAAGGTAAGATGATAATAGTCGAGTATGAAGCCAAGTTTACAGAGTTGGTTAGATTTGCACCACACATGGTCGATACTGATTATAAAAGGCAAGAAAGTTTGAGGGTTGACTTTGGAATGTATTTTAGAGAAAGTAAATGTTTTGAAATTACCAAAGTAAGTGGATGTTCTAGATAGGGCTTTAATGTCTGAGGCAAATTAGTCATCCCATAACCGACCATTTGAATGGAGAGAAAAGAGGCTTGGTTCTTATTCAAATAAAGGATCCTCATCTTCAAAGAAGCAAAATCTGGGAATATCTAGTGCCTTCCATTTGATAGGAGATTCTGCACTAACTTGTAATGAGTGTGGCAAGAAACACTGGGAGTTTGTTACCGTACTTATAAGGCATGCTTTAGATGCGGTAAGACCGGACATATGGTTAGAGATTGTCCCCAAACTGAACATGGAAGTGGAAGGCCAATTGCTAGTTCAACTGTATCTGTCCCAATGCTGGGAAACACTGCAAGGCCTACTATTACGAGAGACACACTAAGGCAAGGGAGAGTTTTTGCACTCGTCCTAGGTGATACATGAAATACCGAAACCGTTGTCTTAAGTACCATTTCTATTTGCAAGCTAATTGATTTGGTTTCGACACATTTCTTTGTATCTACTGCATTTGCATATAGACTGAAAAGACCCACGGAATAATTGCCTTATCTGTTGTATGTATTTGCTCTACCCGAGGAATCTGTTTTGTGTACATCTGTATATCGTGCTTGTGAAATACGTGTTGGAAATGCTACATTATTTGTCGATCTGTTACCTCTTGACATTAGACATTTCAATGTGATTTTGGGGATGGACTAGGTCTCTAAATATTGTGCTACGATTGATTATGTAATGAAACGGGTTTTGTTTAGACCTTCGGGACATGATGAATTTGTTTTTGTGGGTAATGGTGTAGTAGCCCCGCCTTACTCAATTTCGGCAATGAAAGCATGCAAATTACTTACAAAGGGATGTCAGGGTTATCTGTGTAGTATTTTGATTGATCAATCCATGAATACTATGTTAGATGATATTTCTATTATTAGAGAATTTCCAGATATGTATCTAAAAGAATTGCAAGGGGAATTAGTTGATAGGGAAATCGAGTTTACTATTGAAATCACGCCGGGTACTCAACCCAGTTCAAATACTCCATATAGAATGTCAACTGTAAAAATGAAAGAACTGAAAGAACGGTTACAAGATTTACTTGATAAGGGTTTTATTTGACTGAGTACTTTGCCTTGGGATGCTCCAGTTTTATTTGTGAAGAAGAAAGATGGAAGCTTATGTTTGTGTATTGACTACCAAGAGTTGAATAAGGTAACGATGAAGAACAAATACCCTCTACCCCGCATTGATGATTTGTTTGACCAGTTGCAGGGTTCACACGTATTTTCGAAGATTAATTTGAGATTCGGGTATCACCAATTGAAAATGAAAGCTGGAGATGTTAGAAAAACTGCATTCCGAACAAGGTATGGTCACTATGAATTTTTAGTTCTGTCATTTGGAGTGACTAATGCATCCACAGCTTTTATGGACCTTATGAACCGAATCTTTAAATCCTATCTTGATGAGTTTGTTGTGGTGTTCATTGATGATATATTGATTTACTCAAAAAGTAAAGAAGAACATGAACAACATTTGAGAATAGTTTTGCAAACACTTAGGGAGAAGAAATTATATGATAAATTGAAGAAATATGAATTTTAGATGGATGAAGTTGTGTTTCTAGGGCATGTGATCAACAGGGACAGAATTTCGGTAGACTCTCAAACAAGGATTTAAAAAGCGGCCGTAACCGTTACTTAACGCCGTTATGTAACGGTTGTGGTGGTTACTGCCACCCGTTATGGCCACTATAGCAGTGTGACGGAAATTCACGTGTAATGGTAGTTTCGGTGTTACGTAACGGCTATAACGGTACCATAACGGCCGTAATGGCCCGTTAGACTTTTACACCCTTTTACAATATTCTGAATAGCTTCCTTTTCCCAAAAAAAAAAAAAACAAAAACTTACAAAAAAATAACAAATACTCAAGTGACCCAAGTCCAAAGAAAAAATCTTATATGGATTTTTTTCTTTATATATATATATTTTAAATTTATGGTACAATTTTTATTTTATAATCCTCTCATTTACTAATTGTGAATATTTTTCATTCAGTTAGTTCAAGTATTGATAAAAAGTAATTTGTAGACATTTAAAATCAAATATTCTTAAAATCATTAACTATTGAAATAAAATGCAAAAAGTTCCTTTTATAGAGATTTGAAAGTATGAAATATATTGGATTATACTTAAAATTAACAAAAATTGATCAAAATTTATTTTAAACCCCAATAAATATGATTCTGAAAAGAAAAAATGTGTACCGGTAAGTTTTCTTCAAATTGTGCGAAAAATTTAAAAAAAAAATCATGGTTCTGATTATCTCAACCGTTATGCTATGACCTTTACACCCCGCAACTGCTATCGCGTCACCGTAACCATTACAGTGACCGAAACTGCTTTTCAAAACCTTGCCTGCAAAAGATTGAGGCGATTGTAAATTGGCCTAGACTGACAAATGTGACGGAAGTCCGAAGCTTCATGGGATTGGCTGGGTATTACAAGAGGTTTGTAAAAGATTTTTCAAAGATAGTTGTACCACTTACCAAACATACTCAAAAGGTACAACTATTTGAATGGACCGATGAAAGAGAGTTTGCATTTCAAGAATTGAAGACAAGACTAACCACAGTACCAATTTTGACATTATCGTCAGGTACGAAAAATTTTGTGATTCATAGTAATGCTTCTTACAAAGGTCTGGGTTGTGTATTGATGTGGAATGGAAAAGTAATAGCATATGCTTCTCGACAATTGAAGCCTCATGAGAAGAATTACCCGTGTCATGCCCCCAAACCCGCCCCTAGAAGTTTGGGCATGACCACTTCAAAACAGGCACTTAACTTGATGTACATAAGATATGGGGCCTGAACAGAAGCATTAATATCAAAAATGAACATAAAACAATATCCATTGAGCTATCACTACTATGCCAGGATCACAAACATTGCATAAGGTAGATGAACATACAGTGACATGCATCTGAGAATTTAGTTATGCACATATACATATACAGACCTAGCCTCATACGTGGGCGTATAACACATTGGAAAGTAAAAAAATTGTATACACTTCAACCTTAGATAGACATTCAGGGTACCAAAACCGAGAGCTTAACAAAACTCCACAAAATAAGTGGCCTCCATCTAGGTGCCTGGACACTCTGAGGTTGACAAAAGAGGAACGAATGCCATGCGGTAAGATTGACCTCCAGGTTGAGTGCCTACAGAAACAGACATAACATGAAGTGAGCCAAGCACAGTGAGTAATAGTATGTAAATAATCCAATGACTAACTTGAATCACAAGATATATAAAGGCAGAGAACTTATAGTTAAACTTATCCTGTAATTGTTTTCAGAACGGCCATAGGCCCAGTCTTTAATCAGAACGGCTTTAAGCCCTTGAACAGAGTGGCATTAAGCCCTTAAACAAAGTGGCATTAAGCCTAGAATGCAGAACGGCCTCAGCCCTGTTCATGCATGTATGAACCCAAGAGGTGTCTCGTACGGATTCTAGAGGTGACTCACACTATAGCACTTAGTTCTGTACAGCACTTTGTTTCATACCAAAAAATACAGATTGGCCTCAGGCCTAACAGATCACATAGAATGGCCTCTGGCCTAACAGATCATACAGAATGGCCTTTGGCCTAACAAATCATACAGAATGGCCTCTAGCCCAGATTGGCTTTAAGCCCAGTTCATGTATGTATGGACTCAAGAGGTGTCTCGCATTGCAGCACTTTGTTCCATACCAGAAATCATTAGGTCTTAAAGACCGAACAATCCATATCATGTCATAACATAGCATAACCGAAATGGATAATTAGAAACAGAATAATCTCAGTTTCCTAAGAATACCATTATACAATAGTGCATATAAGTTTCTCATGGTTTAGTTACAGATTAACACAGTTGTCTCGCGTATAACAAAATAAGGATAGTAACTATTACAGAGAGCACATAATAATGTTAAACCTTTGCATTCATATCGTAGGTTCTGAACGACCTCGGGTCCATATGTAAAGCAACAGAATTATTTCAGATTTATACGGACACACATAGCTTTTCCAATTATTCTGATTCTTCGGATATATCCATACTCGATGACTTATAACTGAATGGCCTCAGGCCCATTAATAGCAAAACGGTATGCTCTCATATTTACACTGGAACCGTTATTCAAGAATGAACATAAGTTCCCTTTATTCATTAAGAACTGACGTACTTTACTTACGGAGAATAGAAGATTAATATTAACTATTAATCAGAATCATACAGAGGTATACACACTTATTTAATCGTTTATATACGTTAACATAGTTAACTTGCAATTAACAGAGTGCTAATGGTAATCAATAGCTGTACATAAAGCGTACTGTGACAGTACTACTACTCACAGTGTTGTGGTGGAGTGCTAGCCCCTCCCGGAGTATGTCCTATACATATACATAAATCACAAATTAATTCTTATCATTTCCTGACTCACTTTGCTTCGATTGAATTTACAGATATCAGAAAAGCATCAAATGTAGGTTTCAAAAATATCTGAGAGTCAAGCACGCAAAACGGGACAACCCAACTTTTTCAGCTTGGGCCGCACGTGCGGCTGTGAGCCCCGCACGTGCGGCAGTTGGTCCCACACGTGCGGCTGGGTAGCCCCGTACGTGCCTTTTTAGCAGTAGCCGAACCCCAAAATTTTCCCATTTCCCGCACGTGCGGCCATGACTCCCGCATGTGCGGCAGCACCTCCAGCACGTGCGGCGATTACCCCCGCACGTGCGGCGATTCCCCTCTGAGAGCAGTCCGAAATTCAAACAAAGTCTCATTTTTTTGGTGAGTGTTTACAAGCCTCAAACAAGTCTATAAATTGCTAAACTATGGTCTAAAAATCATGTAACAATCAAATATGATTTAGGCCCTTAACTTTAAACTCGTGAACATACACAATTCCAAAGTATTTCCATCTTCTACACCCACACACCCACATATGTACCCCTTTATTCACATGAATGAGTTCTAGCTTGATAATTGAAGAAGTAGGATGCAACTTCTCACTAAATGATTCAATCAACTACATAACACATACATAATCTAAAGTGTCTACTCTAACTTACATAATTTAGAGAACTTCCTACTCAATTTCAAGAGAGGGGTCAATTAGAGTAGATTAAACATACTTTGGGGTGAAATTCCTATGATTTCCTCAACTTCCCAATCTTCTTGATGAACTTACTCTCAAACCCTCTTCTTCTTTAACTTCTTCCTTCCCAGGAAAATATCATGAGGGGCGGCTTCTAAGTCAAACATATAAAGAGCATAGACATATATGGATACTAAGGTGAATAAAACAAAAATCATTCAGTTTAATCACCCCAAATCAAACGTTTACAAAAATGCTTATTATGACTTAAAAATTATGTTGATCTCAATTATAAAGTCAATTTCAGATTATCAAGCCTTTAAGGCTCTCAATTTCTGATTCAAGCACTAGGATTGTAATAGATATTTCTCATATTAAACAGATACACATCCATAAGCATAAGATTCACTTCATTAAACTTACTTCCACATACAATTTTACAATAAGTATTTAGATGCACAGAATAAGGGATCGAGAGTATATCAGGAAACATGTACGAGGGTCGGGTTATTACAACCCGACTCACGACTTGGAATTGGCCATTGTTGTGTTTTCTTTGAAGATTTGGCACCACTATTTGTATGGAGTATGGTGTGAAGTCTATATCGACCACAAGAGTCTGAAATAATTTTTCACTCAGAAGTAATTGAATATGCGACAGAGAAGATGGTTAGAATTGATTAAAGACTATGATCTGCAGATTCGACATCATTCGGGTAAAGCTAACATCATGGCTGATGCTTTGAGTAGAAAGTCAACAGAGAACTCGGCATGTTTGATCATCGAGCAAAGGGAGTTACTGAAGGATTTAGAGAAATCCGAGATTGAAATGGTGTTTCATGAACATGGCGGAATGGTAGCCGCCATTTCAGCTTAATTGACAATCATTAATAAGATTAAGCAAAAGCAAAGAAAGGATGGGTTCCTCAAGAAAATTATTGATGAATTTGAATAGAATCTGAAACCGGGGTTCAGTGTGGAGAATGAAGCGTTGAAGTTTTAAGGAAGATTATGTGTTCCGTATGTTTTTTATTTGAAGAAGAGAATCTTGGAAGAGGCTCACAAGTCAAAATTTGCAATACATCCAGGTAACAATAAATTGTATTGGGATTTGAAACAAAAATTTTGGTGGCGTAATATGAAGAAGGAAATTGTAGAGTATGTATCTAAATGCCTTCAATGTCAGCAAGTCAAAGCTGAACATCAAAAACCGACAGAGCTACTTCAACCTCTCCCTATTCCGGAATGGAAGTGGGAGCACATAACCATGGACTTCATCATTGGTGCACTGAGAGGTATGAACTTTATTTCGGTTATTATGGATAGGTTAACTAAATCTGCACATTTTCTACCTGTACGGACTAGTTATGATGCTTATATATTGGCTACAACTTACATTGATGAAATTGTTCGTTTACATGGAGTACAAGTGTCTATTGTTTCGGAATGGAATTGAGGCTCAATACCGCATTCCATCCGCAAACTGATGGGCAATCAGAAAGAATTATTCAGACTTTAGAGGATATGCTCCAAATGTGTGCTTTAGATTTTCAGGGAAGTTGGGAAACCTATTTACCATTGGTGAAATTTGTATACAACAACAGTTTCTATTCTAGTATTGGCATGGCACCATATGAAGCCTTGTATGGAAAAAAATGAAGATCTCCGATTTGTTGGACCGAAATTGGGGATAGGGTCTTGCTTGGAGCTGAAATTGTGCAAATAACTACCGAGAATATTAAAGTCATTTAGCAAAGGCTCAAAACAGCACAAAGCCGACAAAAGAGTTAGGCGAATCATAGAAGAAGGGCTCTTGAGTATGAAGCTGGTGATCATGTGTTCATTTGTGTGATTCCAATGAAGGGTCAATCGAGGTTTGGCAAGAAAGGCAAATTATCACCTTAATACATTGGGCCATTTCAGATTCTAAAAAGGCTTGGTCCGGTTGCATACCGAGTTGCTTTACCGCTAGGGATGGGTCAAATGCATAATGTGTTTAACGTTTTGGTGTTGAGGGGCTATCTCTCAAGATCCATTCCATGTTATTGATTCTCACTGAATAGCTCTCGATGAGAATATAAAGTATGAAGAGAAATCGATTCAGATTATTGACCGACAAGTGAAACAGTTACAGAATAAAGAAATCCCTATGATAAAAGTATAATGGAAGGAACACTATGGCACGGAAGCGACTTGGGAGAAAGAATATGAAATGAAGCAAAGGTATCTCGAGTTATTTCCAACACAAGCTAACGCAAGTTTGGAAGACCGAACTTCTTAAAAGAGAGAAGATTGTGACAACTGTAGCTTGCTTTTATGCTCCTCAGAGGGGTTTAGTCTCATCGGATATGATAGCCCTACAGTTCGGACTCCCATGGTTCTGAATCTGGTTTCACAAATGCAATGTGAAACATAAAAGCACAAATGAAAGTCCAAATCCGGCAAATCTTAGAAAATCCATTTATCATTAGAGATGCCAGAAATGGACTGCATTGCCAGATTTTAAAGTCGCCACCTAAATATTTTTGGAAAATTTTGGAAACCCATGACTCGTGCCAAAAACCACTTGTCCGTCATAACCAAAGTTTCTCGGCTCGTGAACTTAGGTATGAGAGGGAAATGTCATGAATTGAGCACCCCACTCACCTGATCAAAGATCGGCCTCTACTAATCATGATGTGATTTTTATGTACATTATGTGCTCTTATTCCAATTATTATGCTAGCACTACTATGTGAGGCACACAGGCATTCAAAGAAGTATATCAAATAAGCACTTTAAGCAGTGTTTTGGTTGTTCGAGCGGTCTTTGAGATCTCCTAGTATTTTATAGGTTTGCAAAAGTTCTAGGAGTAGGATATCTTCGCTCGAGTGGTCTTCTTCAGTCTGCAAACTTTTGGAAAGGGGGCATTGTGCACTCGAGCAGTATTTTGATGGCACGAGCAGCGTCACTTATTGTCTCTGATGCTCGAGCGGTGTTTTGGTCGCTCAAGCAGTCTGCGCATATATCAGTTCAGAAAAAAGGCATTTTTCAATCACTTTTTCATTTCCTCTCTCTCTCTCTCTAAAACCTTCCAAACCCTAATTTCTTCACTTTCTCTCTCTAGTTCTTACTTAAAACCTCAAATACTCTATCATCCGTCGATCTCTCCACCATTGCTCCTTGGAGAAAAAGGATCTCGTTTTCTGCTCTGTCAAAGTTTCACCCTTGCTTTCTTCCTCTTCTACTGTTAAGGTAGAGATTTCTTCAACCTTTGGTATGATTTTTAGCCTACTTATTTGCTCTTTGAAAGGATTTAGTGATTTGGGAATTTTGGGTTAAACCTATGGTTTGATTTGAAATGTAAAATAGAGGTTTTCAATGGGTGCTTGAGAAAGGTTGTGGGAATGTGTTTATGGTTGAGATATGTTAAATGTTGAAATTTCTTTACTTAAATGTGATTTTGAAAGTAAGGTTTTGTTCAAAAAATCATTGATATTTGGTTTATGGAAAGAAAAAAAAATGTTGGGTTTTGAAAAGATGAAATTAATGTATCTGTTGATGATGAGGGTGGAGTTAGATATGTAATATCACTCTCATTTTTTAAAATGACGAGATTATATCTTTTGTTAGAAATTATCTGTTGAATAGAAATATCTATTTTGGTTTATTGGTAGAAGACAACTTTGATTGTTGTAGAAATTGCATGAGGATTAGGTGAATTAAAACTAATTACTCATGCATTTGCATCGAGCATTATTTCATATTTAAGCATTGAAAATGTATTGTTTTGAGAAAAATGGGTGAATACCTTAGGGAATCTGGTTAGAGGATGTGGTTATGGTTATCATGTTGGCCTGTGTGTCCTTGGTAAAAGTCTAGAAATCCGCACAGTTAGGTGTCAATCCTTCCAGTTAGTATCAGTAAAATGGCTTTGGTAGTGCTTGCATAGCCTACTGGCAGACACGTACCAAGTGTTTTGCATCGACTGCCCTGTTTTCTAATATAAAAGGATATTTTTCATGAATCGATATATATAAGCCTGACATTGCATTGTTTGAGATGGAAATGTAAAACGTTTGACAAATAGCATGCATATGCATTCATCTTATAACTTCGTTAAGATTTATACATTGTGTTAAAGTATCTCTACTGGGCTTTAGCTCACCCTATGTAGAAACAACTTTCAAGTGCTACTGATATGCCTCCACCAAGGACATAGCTTGGGAGGACTTGGAGCCAAGGGCTTCTTTTGTTTTTCTTTGATGTAATTATTTTTTTACAAGCCTTGGGCTTTAACTGTATTGAGTTGAACTCATTTTATTGTACCCAAGCATTATCTTGGAAAGATGTAGCCATTAGGACATTAACTTTTTTATATAACCTTTTATTTCAATTCATATACACATGTTATATGCTATGTATTCAGGATCTAGGATTTATGAATGTATACATGCATATGTCATCTTTTTTCTGATCAAGGAGTATAAATGGAATATTATGATGTGGGTTTGTTGTTATTATTTTGGGGTGTTACAACTAGTTGTGATATAACACATTTTTGAATTCTTGCATCCAGACCTTGATCTCTGTTATTTGGTTAGATGTGTTATTTTCCAAGCCAAACTGCTCTTTAATGGTTATAGTCTAGTCCCAAAGATGACAAACCAGCTTACTACCATTCATTGGTTTCATTTACAGTCTTGGAACAACGTTGAAATTGTCCTTTCAATATAACGATTTTGGTTTAGACCTGACCCATTTATTGCTTTTGAATCTGAGAACCCATGTATTTAACTATTGTTCAACTCATTTCCATCTTGTTGTTTATTGAGTTTGGCTTTTGGGTTGTATTTGGAAAGTTAGTTTTTCAAGGAGTTGTTGCCCAGATTTTTGCTTGTTTGCTCGAGCGACCATTCCTGCGATCGAGTGGTCTTTTACAGTTTGTAAAACTACTGAGAGTTTGTATTCTTCACTCAAGTTGTCCTTCTTGTGCTCAAGCAAACTTTCGCAGGATTAAACTACTGGGAGCGGGTCATTGTGCGCTCGAGTGGTGGTTTTGGTCGCTCGAGCAACCATTCCTTCGCTTGAGTGGTCTGTGCATATAGCAGTCTGAGAGTAAGACCTTTTTGCTCACTTTTTCATCTCTTTCTCTATTTAAACATTCCAAAACACTAGATCTACTTTCTCTCTCTCTAGTTCTTAAACTTTTACCCCAAATACTCTCAATCCGTGCATTTCCTAACCCTAGTCCTTTGGAATAAAAGATAAAGCACATCAAGGGCTTCGTTTTGATCGGAGCATCTAGTGTTTATTTTACCCATCATCTGTTCGTGTCTTCTACTTTGAGGTAGGGATTTCTTTGACTCTTTTTATGATTTTTAGCTTAATTATTTGTCTTTTAAAAAGGGTTATGTGTTTGGGAGATTTTGGTAAAACATAAGGTTTGGTTTGAAATCAAAAGAGGGGTTTTCCTAATTGATTCTGGAAAATGGTTGTAGGAATATGGTTGTGGATGAGTTGTGTGGAAATTAGGTGTGGGCGCAGATCAGTTGCGGCCATGAAACCTCCAATCCGCCATCCGTCCGCCAAATTGGCGGATTGGTGAAAATCAATCCGCATCCGTCCGCCAATCCGGCGGATGCGGATTTGGCGGATTGGCGGATGGATGCGAATCGGTTTGGCGGTTTGAAATTTTACAAATTTTCAACATACAAAAAAAAAAAAAAACTCCAGAAAAAATTCAATTAATATCACTGAAATAAAAAAAAAAACCTTGGGTTATTAAGGACAACCAGCAAGACAATTTCCATTTCCACATGCTAAGCAATTGCTCATCTCCTGAAACTTTGTTGAATTGGATGGATATTCTTCTATATCAAAATTCACACTGCTCATCTCATTTTTTGCTAACTATTATAAATTACTGAACCCAAGCTAAGGTGAGTGAGACTCTTGTGAGAAAGTAACCAAAATTAAGTTAGAATAATATAACTTTGTCTATATTTGTGCATGATGTTTTTGATGTGGCAGAGAAGGGGTTTAATGGATAAGTTTGATTGGATATAATCCCAACTGACAAAGCAAGTGTAAAATGGACAGATAAATGAATATGGGAAACAACAATCCAGTGTAAGTTTGGATTAAAAAAAAAAAAAACCATAAAAGTGAAATCTGCCATTCATAAACTTTTATGTCTATACTAATTCATTAATTCTAGAAGAACCTTGGGTTACATAATACTATATTAAGGCCTCAATTGTGGTGTGGTGTGGTGTGGTGTGTTGTGTATCAGCCAAGTTATAAATCTGCCATTCAGAAATCTGCAAATCTGCCATTCATAAATCTGCCAATGCCATTCATAAATCTGCAAATCTGTCATTCATAAATCTGCCATTCATAAATCTATAAATCTGCCATTTATAAATCTGCCATAATACTATAAATCTGCGTTACATAATACTATAAATCTGCCATTCATAAATCTACAAATCTGCCATTCATAAATCTGCCATTCAATTCCACAAAAGCATCAACTTAACAAACCTCATAAGACATGACATGTTATCAATTTCCATTATCTTCTCCTGGGCATCCAAAGTTCAATGTTCTAGTGGGCGAGGCAAAAACATAATTCATTACAGTCATCCAAAGTTCAAAGTTGAAAATCATCCAAAGTTTAAAAAAAAAAAAAATAATACAGTCATCCAAACAATAATACAGTCATCCAAAAAGAAGCAAAAAGTCGTTAATTTCCTTGAGCCAAACCATGAAATGAACCATCTAAACCTGCATAACAAAAAAAATGAAATTATTTAATAAGAAAAATACTAAAAAGTCTTAAACTTAAAACAAATAAAAATATGTTAACAACATTTAGCAAAGGGGAGGGGTATTTTACCATGATATTAAACTTCAATAAAATTAGATTCCGGACTTGGGCTTGAACAAGAACTTGATTCTGAAACAACTACACATAAAACATAATACAAGAAAAACATGTAAAGTGAAAATAATGAATCTTGAATAATACAAAATAAATGAAATTTAAAACAAAATAAATCATTGAATGTATTACCCGAATCATATTGTTGTTCAAATTCTTCAATATCATTCATTGCTTGTCTAAGGCATATTGGAATGTTACTTCGAAGCCAATTTTGTGCACAAACAAGAACCTCCACCATCTTGGGAGCAAGTGAACTACGAAATGGATCAAGTATGCGACCTCCTGTACTAAAAGCCGACTCAGAAGCAACAGTGGAAATAGGCATCGCCAACACATCTCGTGCTATAAGTGATAATACTCTATACTTTGATGCATTAACCTTCCACCACTCCAAGATATCAAATTGAGAATTATTCCCACCTTTCTCAATATCACCCAAGTACTTGTCCAATTCCGACATACTCCCACTACTACAAAATTGCCCCTCCAAAAATGAGTTAAATTGAGAGTTCACAATAGAGTGTGGGTAATTTTCATCTATCACCATATCTACTCTTTCATTTACATTGGAGGCATGCACATTTGTTGGCTCAAGTGTGGCATAATGATCATACAATTTGCCCAAACAATTTTTGACCTTGTCTAACATTTCTTTCACTTTCACCATATCTCCACCAAAAATTGTTGAAAAACAAAATTGCAAGTAGGTCATTTTTCTTCTAGGATCAAGCACAACCGCAACATACAAAAGTAGATTGATTTTATCCCCATTTCCCCAATACTTGTCAAACTTCTCTTTCATTTTCTTTGCCATTGAAGACAAAATAGGATCATTGTCTTTGATTAGTTGACCAATCATATTTTCAATGACAAAAATTTCAGTGTAGAATGTGTTTGAAGTAACAAATAAAGACCCAGAAAATCTCTTTGTGGCATTGTAGAACATTCTAAGAAATTTCAAAAACACCCTACAATTATCCCAATCCTCGGCTGTAGGCATCTCTCTCCTCTCACCCCCTTCATTATCCAAAAAGTAGTGTTTGTAATTGTAGTCCTCCTCACCCATTCTTTGAAAAGCACTCTCAAATTTTTCTGTTGCCTCCAACATAAGATATGTTGAATTCCACCGTGTTGGCACATCTAGGCACAAGAGGCTCTTACTCTCAATTTTCAAACTTTCCACATACTTTTTAAAAGTGTCAAGACGGTTTGGAGAAGACCTCACATACCTCACTGCATGCCTCACATTCGCTATACAAGACTCAAGATCTTTCAATCCATCACTAACAATAAGATTTAGAATATGCGCACAACAACGCATGTGTAAAAATTCATGACCCAAGATAGTTCCCTTCCACAATTTTGTTGTTCGTTTCAAGAATCTAATGGTTAGATTATTGGAACTCGCATTATCCACAGTTAAGGTAAAAAGGCCATCAATGTCCCACTCCTTTAAAAGTGCCTCAATTTTTTTACCAAGAGTTTCTCCTTTGTGGTCTTCAACTTGACAAAAATTTATGATCCTCTTTTGTAACTTCCAATCATCATCAATGAAATGTGCAGTTAGACACATATAACACAAATTTTGTATGGAAGTCCATGTGTCCGTGGTAAAACAAATTCTACGCCCCTTCACAATTTTTTTCAACCTCTCCCTTTCATTGGTGTATATGTCTAGGATGTCCCTAGCAACGGTATATCGAGATGGAATCTTGAACTTGGGTTGCATGACATTACAAAACCTCTTAAAACCAACCCCATCCACAAATCTAAAGGGCAATTCATCTATTACTATCATCTCCGCAAGATGCCTTCTAGCAACTTCTACAGAAAATGACGTAGTCACAACATCAACAACATCCTCCTCACCAACTTCTCTAGGTTTAAATCCCAATGATTGTTGCCCATGAGTATCCCTATATGGATACTTTGTACAATTTTTCAAATGACTTAACAACTTACTTGTTCCATGACTCTTAGAGCCTACCATATATTCTTTCTTACAATACTTGCACATAGCCCTATCTTTCCCATCAATGCCCTTAATCTTTTCAAAATGATCCCAAGCCTTTGATGTTGTTCTCCCACTACTACTAGTTTTGGCCAAGGGTGGTCTACGAGGGGGAGCATTAGATTGGGTAGAGGGGTCAATAGAAGATGATTCGGGCTCAACATTAGGACTCACCAAAAAAGTTTCTTCACTTGGAGGATCCATGACCAAAAGACTGTCAAATAAACTGCCAACAACCAATAAAAAATCATTCAAAATATGCTTCTCAAATCCATACTCTTTTTGAAAAACTAAGAGATTAGTTTAAACTAAGAAGGATATTAGTTCACTGACTAATGAGATTTTAAACTAAGTAAGATGAATCAGTAAGTTTAAACTAACTAATGTTCACTAAGTAAGATTAGTTCACTGACTAAATTAGTTTAAATGTTCACTAATTGTAGAAACTCTAACACAAATTGGCTTATTATCAAATTGGCTTATTATCAGATGCCTTCTAGCAACTCTAACACAATTAATTGTACAAACATTGTAGAAACTCTGTTTTGTTATTATCAGATTATTCACAAATGTTCACTAATTGGCTACAATAGTTTACTTAGATATAGAATGTTGGCTACAATAATTTCATAGAATAATTGGACTCATCACAAATGGTGCTCTAAAGCAAAGAGATATAGTTCTAATTTTAATCATACAAATGGTGCTCTAGAGCATGTGCAGTTTTGATCATACAATTAATTTTAAAAATCTTAATTTAATGTTGAAAACCACACATGAACTTGCAGACATATAGTTCTAATTAAATATGATATATAAGCTTTGTCTTGCAAATAAATGATTAGTGTGGAGCCCAAGTGATAATCATGTTTATTTGTGGTAAGTAAGACTAAAATTATATGACAAAGAAAGGTTGAGAATATGACTAAACTAATGATGTGATTAGGAAGAAAGAAAAAAAGGTTTAGTCAATAATGGCTCTTCTCACATTTCAGTTGAAGACACTTCTGTTTTCTTTTCTTGATCATGTTTTGGGTGACACAGAGGCTCTAACAAATGTTCCTAAAAAAATGTAAACTAGTTACCCACCCAAAAAAATGTAAACCAGTTGTTTGGGTAGTAAAACAGACCAAGTTACTCAAGCTTACATTTATGTTCCACTTGTTAAACACTTATTAAAAATTGAAAACAAGTTAAGTTGGGACATGTTTGGGATTGACTAGAAAGATAAATACACTAAACTTGAACATGTTTTTAAATCTCGTTAATTTTTCTAAGTAATCTCAAACAATTCATTACTCTTCTTGTTTAAACCAGTAAATTATGCCTCAATGTTTGAAAGAATGTTTAACCTTAAAATGTTTTGCCCATACTTCCACAGTCTCAATTAAAGTTAACTCAAGTATTAGAGATATTTTTCTGACATAAAAACTTCACTTTAAACCTATTCCTCCCTTTTAATATTGTCAAGATCAAGAAATTATTTACCAGTCCTAAGTCAAATCCATATTATATCTCAACTTGATAATTATTGATTTATATAATAAAATTTGTTACATTTATGTTAGTATTTTAAGAGATAATAGAAGTAAGAATAAAATAAAAGGCTGATAATAATAACAAAACAGATTGTTCAATCAATCTGGTTTAGAACTGGAATCAATCTGGTTTAGAACAGATTGTTCAATCAATCTGATAATAACAAAACAGATAATAAACCAAATTGAGATTCAGAAGAGATTGTTCCAAACCTCTCTGTGGTTTTCTCTCTGTATTCCTTTCTCTATAGAACCCTTAACACTGTGTATCAAGTTTGGAACAAAACAGATAATAATAGATTAGATAATAATCTGATAATAACAAAACAGATAATAATCTGATAATAACAAAACAATAAACCAAACCCTTAACTCTGGAACAAAACAAAATAATAATAATATTAGAACTGGAACCAAAAAAAAAAAATCAGTTAAGATTTAGAAGAAGAAGAAGAAGAAGAGAGAGAGAGAGAGGGACCTCAGTAACTCAGTTACAGTCGTCAGTGAGTGTAGTATACTGTAGATCGATCAATCTAACCATCTATTTCGTTTTAGAACTAGAACAAAAAAAAAAAAAACAGATTACACTCAGTCTCAGATCAGAAGAAGAGAAAAAGAGAGAAGAAGAGGAAAACAAAAAGAGAGAGAGAGAGAGAGATACCTCAGTCTGTAAGTCTAAGTAGTGTAGATCGATCGTCCGTGTAGATCGATCGCCGACGCCGTGATGATCGGCCGACGAATGGGTAGGGTAGAGAGAGAGAGAGAGTGAGTGAGAGAATGGCTGGGCTGTCTGTCTTCGAAAATTAGGGCAAATGGAGGAGGATATGCAAATCAGCGAGGAAAAGGGGGGGAAATTAGGCATATCAGCCGAAAATAAATAAAAAAAAGGGTCAATGGTGGTCGGGTTGGGTCTGAAGGCTAAATAGGCGGATTACCCGCCACCCGACCCGAACCCGAAAATTATCAAAAACCAGGCCCGCATCCGCCCGCCACGTGGCACGCATCCATCCGTTTGTGGTCGGGTCGGGTCGGGTATGGCGGGTCGGTGGATCCGCTGCACAGCCCTAGTGGAAATGGTGGAAAGCTTTTCTCAAAATTGATTTTGGAAAGAAAATGGGGTTTTTCCCTAATTTCGAACATTGGAAATTTTGAAAAGGAAAATGGAAAATGACGTTAGATATTGTGAAATTGGAATAATGATTATGTTAATGATGATGGTGGAGTTAGGTATGTAATATCACTCCCGTTGGAATTGATGAAAATGTATTTTGATTGGAATTTCTCTATGGAATAGAAATATCTATTTTGGGCTATCGGTGGATGATAGTCTTGATTATTGTAGACATTGCATGAGAATTATGTTGAATTGAAACTAATGTGACACCCCTAACTTTTGTAAACCCTATTAAGTCCCTTACTTTTAAATTATTTCTTTGAAATGGCTTAATTTCTTAATTAATTGCAATTTTAACCCTGGGATCAAAATACACGCACCAACTGAAAATTCGCAAACCCTAATCGATTTTGATAACTTAGAAATCATTTCTAATACCCTAATATTGATTAATTGACTCCATAAACATAGAATTACCACTTGAAAACCCTAGGTTTTTCCGCTTTTAATCACGCTCGTCGATTGATAACCTTTTTATTCAAAAAAAGAAATTCAAACTGAATTAGATTCTCTAACCCTAACTTAGTTAAATACTACTCTAAAATAAATGTTCCAATTCACAAATTATGGCCTTAGCCCTCATATTTTACTTAAATCACAATTTGACCCCAAGTTGGTACCATTGTATATATATATATATATATATTTGTACCTCTTATTCATCAAATCTTTTTGTACACAATATCTATGGAATTTGTACACCAAATAAATAGGAAAATCTCCCAAATCTTGAGCACATGGCCAGCCATCATACCTCCTAGGCTATAATCATTGTACTTTAGAGACAAATCCCTTGAATCATAGAAATAATTATGACTTTGGTACCAATTCTATACATACATATGTATATATCTAATGTACTTGTAACTAGAATGGATTAAATTAGACTTAAGCCTAACTAGATCATAATTAAATACATAATTAAGGTCCTAATTATCCACTATTCCATTTCATTTGAACTAAATACAACTCAATATTATTACATGTCAACCATATGACATTTTAGACAATTCACAACATTTTTTTCTATAAATACACCACCATCCTCCATCTATTTGAACATCAAACACCACACCCACACACCCACACAGCATAGAGAGAGGGAGAGGAGTGGAAAGTGAGCTTATGGGAGAGAGAAGAAGAGAGAGAGCAAGTCTTGCAAAATTAGTTCCATAAGCATTTAAGTAAGCCACAACACGACTCTCTCTTTCATTTTCCTTTTTCAAATACATGTTATTCGAAGTTTTAAATGGTATTTTCAGATGTGTTTTGATGGTATTCTCGTGTTAAAAATGAAAGAAGTTGAGCCTCGATTCTACCCTTCTTGTATTTCTCTTAATCGGTATAAGACTACCATTTTCCATATCAAACTCTCAAAATTTCCAAAGGCACACCTTCATCTTAAATTTCTGAGTTTAATACATATTATTTAGCAATTTTTAATCACAAGACAAGTGGAAAATTTTCCTTAGTTGACCTCTTTTCTCACCAAATTTCTATTTTCAAGAACTGTGCCAAAAAAATCTGTTTTACATCCAACTTTCAAAAATTATAGAAAAATGTAAAAATATCTTATGGACCTCCATTTTATGTAAAAACCTTCCTTAAGGATTTATCTTTCAAATAAATTTGGTTTCATTGAAAACGAGTGAGCGATTTGTGAGAAACTCCGATTTTTGTAACGGTCGACGAAACTAGACAGCGCTGGAGCATTTCTTAAATAACTAAAAATCTAGAAATGCTATCACATTTCCGAAACATGTTCTGAAAACTAGATTAAATTCTCTATGAACCATAGGAAGGCTAGGTTCGGGAAAGACCTGAAATAGCCATTTTGATTTTAATCTTTAAATGGTATTGCGTCTAGAAATTTAGTTTTACATGGGTGTTTTATGCTTTTGTGTTCATGAATATGCTTATTAGTACGTGATCATGTCTTGGTATGATATTGCATGTGTTATGGTTATGTTCCTTATCTTCTTCAATTGATGATGTTCATGCTTATGTAGATATTACTACCTTGTTTAGTTGTTCTAACTTTAATTTAAAACATTTTAACTCAACAAGAAACTTAATTGGGATGGTATTAGGTTTTCGATCACTTGAATATTGAAGAGATGATAATGTGTTATGTATGGATTGATGGGATGTGCTCCCTAATTGAAGGTTAAGTCTTGTGCAAGCGGTTGTCGCGTAAACCCTAGAATGGAACGGACGTATTCGGGCTTTTTGCGATGGTTTGATTGGCGAGATAAGGTTGGGTTCGGATGGGACATTCAGGAGGATAAAACTTTTTTGGAAGGATAAAGTTGGATTTTGGGTGAGAAAACCTTTTTCTTTTCGTTGTCCCTTTTGGGGCCCTGCGGTTGGCGCTACGCAGTATATAACCATTGGTAGGCATCCGAGGTAAGTTCTGCAACAAAGCAGCAAAATGGGGAGTTTTGAATAGTCCGGTGTCCAATTCTTGTGGTTGGGAGAATGAGATCTCTTTGGGGGATTTCTAGAATACTAACCACTAACTTTATAACCTTGTTATTTATTTGAATGACATGTTCCTTTCCTCTATTATTGAAATTGCTGTTATTGACTTAAATATCATGCTTCACTACTTGCTTGTTATAAATATAATGGTGTATTGGATTGGGAAAAAGGGACGGGGTGTGTGTGTGTTTACTGGGCATTCAAAGCTCATGGCATTTCATGCCAAGTATTGAAGACTATTAGACTGGTCGAAGGCAAAGTTGAAGTATTTGAAGACGTGTATGGCTATCCTATGAGAGTTAGGAACTAGTTATGTAAACACATTTTGAGTTTGTAAGTGATAAATCCTTGTTGTAATTAAGACCTGTTTTGTAACTATTATATATATATATATATATCACTTGTAACCTATACGTATACTTCGTCAATTCAAAAAGGTAGCTTGCTATCTAAGATGGTCAGACATAGAAGGGAGGCTATATTGACTCCTCCGACCTTCCTAAGATCTTGCTTAGTTATTAACCAAAGGACTCATTAGTGACATTTCCTACTCTTGTAACCTTAGATAAACCTTGTATTTATTTGTTAATATATTATCTGATGTTCCCAATTTTTGGGGCGTCACAACTAATGTCTCATACATTGTGTATTGAGCATCATTTCATATCGAACATTGTAAATATATTGGTTTTTAAGAAAAATGAGTGAATACCGTGGTGAATCTAGTTAGGGGGTGTGGTTAAGGTTTTATTATATTGGCTTGTGTGTCCTTGGTGATAGTCTAGAAACACGCGCGATTACGTGTCGATTCTTCCGGTTACTATCGGTAAAATAGCTTTAGTAGTACTTGTATAGCCTACTTGGTAGTGGCTCGGATTCTAATACGTATCGAGTTGGTGTAAATTGGTGTTCGTCACCTTAAAACTTGTGTGGTTGTCGGACTCTTGGTATAGATGGGTTGGCAAATGAACTTTAAATATTATAATTGAGGACCCTTGGGTGATGTTTGGAACCTTGATTGAAGCCTTAACAAGGTATTTAGGCAAGATTAGATAAAAAGCCCCAAGTTTGAATTTTTGTTTTTGACCAGCCTTCACTCTTTTGCCCTTTTCTCTTTCCATATTTGAATTTGGATGTGAAGTCAAAACCATTGGAAAGCTTGTTTCCGGGGCTTCGATTTGGACAGAAGAACCACCTAAAACGGAGTCCAAATGAAAGAGTTATGATTGTTTCAATTTTGAGTTTATGTGCTGGAAGCTTGCTCGCTCAAGCGAGATGTTCTTCGCTCGAGCGAAGAGTGCGTTCTCAGAAAACTGAGAGCTTCTTTTCTCTGCTCAAGCCAAGCTTCCTTCGCTCGAGCGAGGGGTACGAACTCAGCATGTTTAAAAATCATTTTTGGTCCCCTTTTTCTCTATTCTCTCTTGTTCCTTCTCTCTCTTCTCCCTCTTTCCCACCATTGTTGTAGGTTTCCAAGCTTTCAAGCTTGAGTTTCATCTCCTTTCTTTCACTTTTCACCCCATGTTCCTTTTATCAAAACGAAGAGCACGCCAAGGGCTTTCAATCTATCCAAGTGGATCGTGTGGTCGTTGAAGCTGAAATTTCGGGTCTCTCTCTCTCTCTCTCTCCTTGCTTAAGGTAGGGATTTTCCTTTCTTCTCTTTAATATTGTCTTGTGGATGGATGGGTAATACCTTTTATTGCATAAAACCCTCATTTTGAGGAGATTTTTAGAAAAGGCATGTTAAGGGAGCTAGGGTTTTGATTTATGGAATTTGAATTGATGATTTAAGTGGAATATATGATGTTTGGGTCATGAGAATGTTGTTTTGTGTTAAATAGAAAAAAGCCCTAATTTATGTTTAACCTTAGTTATGGATTCTATGTTGAGAATAAAGAAAGCCTCAATTGACTTTTGATTTATGGAATTGAGTTCATGATTTGTAGAAGATGAGAATAAATAATGATGAATAATGGTTAGAAAATAACTATTGTATAGAGAGGATATTTTGGAAGAAATTAAGATGAGTAAATTAAATTAATTAATTGAGGATAATTTTGTGGAAAAGTTAAAAGGCCATTGAAGTATAAGAATTGAGAATGCTTCAAAAAGTGCGCCAAATGCTCTTAGTGGATGTGTTAATAGATGAATTGTGTGATAAAAATAATGAATATTATTATTGGTTTTGTTAGGATTGTAACAACAAATGACTTGATGAATATTAGAGAATGTTGTGGAACATAATGAGTATGTGTTATTGAGCTAAAAAGTAATGGAAATGACGAATGAATGTGTTGGCTTTGCCCACAATTCATAATGAGCAATGACTTAAGAAATTGATGGATTGTAATGTTGCCTTGGGGTCCGTTTCCCGCCGTATTTAAGCAGGCAAAGCGTGGCGCTTAATAAAGGTTCCGCCTTCCTTCCGAAGTAGCGCCCAGTAAAGCCTGTGGGTTGATGAAATGGGTAAAGGTTCTGCATTCCTTCCGGCTTGTGACCAGTAAAGCATGAGGTTCTGCGTTCCTTCCGGCTTGTGACCGGTAAACCGTGTGGTATGATGTTAAGGCTTGGTAATGAGTCGGTGTCCAATTTGGATTATGTGGAATGATTATAAAAAGAATTATACATGGGTTTGAGATAGTGGAAAGTGAATAATCTTGATTGGGTAAAACCGAATAGATGAAATTGTATTGGTTCTTTGTTATGTGGATTATAATGGGTTATAGCATGTTGTGACATAATGAGAGGTATACATGTGATTGTGATAAAAGGGAAATGGATAATCTTAATTATGTAAAGTTGAACATATGGAATTGTGTTGATTCTCTTATGTGAACTATAATAGGGTGACGGTTTGTTGTGACTTGTAGAAGAATGACTTGTTTTCATACTTGGACCTCTATATAATGTTAACAAGGATAATTTTTGAAAGAAAGAGTTTTCTTTAAAAGTTTTTTCATGGATTTCTTTATGGGAATGGTATTATCTATATGCATTGTAATTTGAGCATAAAAGGAGCACAATGAAATTATATTATTATCATCCTATAGCATTTCATGATCTCATGTATCTAGGGACCATATTGTTTAGAATAAGGAAAGATTCCTACTAGACTTTGTGTTCATCCCAATTATTTTAACCATTTTTCAGGAGCGAAGTTTAGAACACCGGATTGAGGATTGAAGAGTTTATTTTCTCTTATATTGTTATAGTGTAAATGAGAGGGGTTTGTTGTAATGAGAGATTCATGTGTAATTTAATGTGAACCTTGACATGTATTATTGTTGTATTTATTCGAGAGAGAATAATAGTATTGTTACCCCATGTAATGAGTACTTGTAATTATAATTGTAGTTAATAAAATGGACTTGCATTAAAGGTTTTTGTTATAATTCCGAGTAATAAAACTTGGGGTGTGACATACTTGTAGACACGTACCTAGAGATTCCCAGTGTATTATATCCACTGCCCTATTTTCTGTATAAAAGGATTATTTTTCATGAATTGATATATAATCTGGTATAGCATTATTTTGAGATGGAAAACAAGAAATGTTTGAAAAATAGCATGCATTGTGCATTCACCTTATAATTTTGCTAAGATTCATATAATATGTTAGAGTATTTCTACTGGGCTTTGGCTCTCCCTATGTGGGATACAACTTTCAGGTGCTGATGATATGCCTCCACCAAAGACATAGCTTGGGAGGACTCGGAGCTTACGGCTTCCTTTTGAGTTGTTTGATATAATTATTTTGTTTAAGCCTTGGACTTTGTGGGAGCCGAATTTCATCAGATCCATAGGGACGAATGAGCGTGTCTGGTCCGGAACGTAACCTCTACTCAGCATATACCCTAGTTAATCGAAGAGCCGAATAAAATGACCAGTACCCCAGCCAGTAGAACAGAGACCGAATAGAGGTATATGTAACGGATCAAGGATGGGCCCAGCCCAAAGGCCCAAAGAGAATACTATAAATACGGGATCACCTATCAGAGAAAGGTATGTGAGAACTATTATGCTTAACTTAAAATACAAGTAATCCTGAGTGAGAGACTGACTTGCCCGTCGGAGTGCTAATTCCGGCACCCCCGACCGGAGTGTTCATTCATTTTCAGGTGACTAGAAGAGGATCACGAGCGTCCCCCAGGATCAAAAGAGTATTTCCAAACCACTTCTCCACAATTGGCGCCATCTGTGGGAATACTCAAACACATCCATCGCGGGCGTAACGGAAGACCCTCCGATAGTCACTGATGAAACCACGCAGAGAGATGACCTCACTCCAACAAACATGCTTGGACCAGAGACTATCCCCGTAAGACGCGCTTTGAACTTCGCCTCACCCTCGACTCCAGAGCATGAGGCAATGCAAGCGATCATGGAACAAGCAAAGCAAAACGAACAAAGGTTGGAGAACATGATCGCTGAGAACGAGCGTCTCCGTCAGGATTTGGCCTTGGAAGTGGCGAAGTCCAAACAAGTTGTACGCCAAGATCCGGAACGACCCGTGAGGACAGGTAGTCGACGATCTCGAGCCCGACAACGAGACACTGATAGCGACTCCAACTCATTATCCCCAGAGCCCAAGAAGAAGGGACGATCTCAAACTTCCAGCTCCTCTGAAGAGAGTCCTTGTATAAGGAATAAGCACAGAAGAAACAGCTCAGATGAAGAAGACCAGCATAATCCCTTTGTACGACGGATCGCCAGGGCGGTTCTACCCAAAAAGTTCAAAGCTCCGTCGTTCACTCTCTATGATGGAAAATCAGACCCCACCGATCACATCCGTCACTACAAGCAAGCCATGACATTGCATACAGACGATGAGGCCCTTAGGTGCCGAATATTTCCCAGCAGTTTGGGACCATTGGCTGTCACGTGGTATTATAAACTGGAGCCGGCTTCGATCAAAAGCTTCAACCAATTACAAAAATCTTTCAGGGCCAGATTCATCACCAACGAGGTCCAGCCGAAACAAGCCGACTCTCTCTAGGCAATGCAGATCCAGCCAGGAGAAACACTATGAGCGTATTCGGCACACTATTGGGAGTGTTTTAATCTTGTTGATGACGCTTGCAACGACTCTATGGCCATCACCGCCTTCAAAATGGGTTTGCATCCTGACAGTGCTCTCTGCAGTTCTTTGACTAGAAGACCCCCCAAGACGGTCTGGTCGTTGATGAAGAAAGTTGAAGAATACTGCAAAATGGAAGATGACGCTTTGTGGGTTAAGGCCGGGAACACGGCCAACAAGACAGCTCCTGAAATTGCTCAGCCAATAAATTTTGTACCACCTCAGAGCCCTGAACCACGGCATCGAGCCAAACGGGACAAGAGACGGGATTCTCGCCGATCAAGCGACCACTGTTCCCACTGAGAAAATGAACAACTGCAAGTTGACAACAGGCGCACAAGGCACGCCAACAAGAAATATACGAAGTTGACAGAGCCGATTAGTGTGGTTATGTCCAAAACCCAACACCTCCATTCTTCAAGTGGCCGTCGAAAATGGTGGGACCTCCCGACACAAGAAGACGGGATAGACGGTGTGAGTATCACAAGGACCATGGCCATGATACTAAGAGTTATTATGTACTGAAGGATCACCTAGAGGAATTGGTATAAGATGGCCGCCTACAACAGTACGTTCGAAAAGGCAACCCAACCAAAGCAATAGCCTTAAGACAGGATTCACCGCCGCTCGGCGTGATCCACATGATATACAGCCTGCCAATGTCATCGGCAGTGCATACGATTCAGTCGAATCCCGACCCTCAAAATCAACTCACTCCGGCTAAACGGCCCCATGAAGCCGCAGGCATTACTTTTGATGATTCAGATTTGGCCGGAGTGACACTGCCCCACATTAATCCCTTGGTAATTAAGTTACGCGTAAACCGATTCACAATTGAGCGCGTACTCATTGATCCGGGGAGCACATCGGAGGTCATGTACTACAAGACATTCACCAAACTCGACTTCTCTGAATCAGATCTCTCTCTGGCTCCTTATCCACTATTCGGCTTCAACGCCAATCCAGAGTACCAGTTGGGGAAAATCACACTACCTGTTCGAGCGGGCTCCTGAACAATGGATGTAGAATTCTTGGTCGTCAAGCTGCCATCGCCGTACAATCTCATTATGGGGCGAACTTGGTTGCACACCATGCAGGCCGTGCCAAGTACGTATCATCAACTGCTACGCTTCCCAATGGAACGCGGGATTGAGCAAATCCGCGGCTCCTAGAAATCAGCACAAGCATGTTATCTCCTCGCTGGAACGATGGCAAAGGAGTTGGAAGTAAATTCCATTGAGGTGCCGGATCGGGAGAGCCTCGATGATGTAGGGCAAGCTTCCAAGTGAAAAGGCCACGGAGGGCCTAGACCGAGTTGAAATTGACGGAAGCCTAGAGAAGTTCTTCATGGTCAGCGCCTCCCTGAATCAAGCCGACAGACAGCAGCTAATCTCTTTCCTGCTCAGCAACCTTGACGTCTTTGTGTGGACTCCATATGAGATGTGGGTATAGATCCATCCGTTTCACAGCACCGTTTGAATGTTGACCCTAAATGCAAGCTGATCATTCAGAAAAGCCGGCGGTCAGCCGCAGAGCACACTACCGCCGTTGTTGAGGAGGTTGACAGGTTGCTTGACGCCGGGGCAATCAGGGAAGTGACCTACCTTACATGGCTCTCTGATACAGTGGTTGTGAAGAAGAAAAACAGGACTTGGCGAGTGTGCGTCGATTTCACGGACCTAAACAAAGCCTGCCCCAATGACTGTTTTCCTCTACCCAGAATTGACCAACTTGTAGATGCGATGGCACGCCATCAGCGTATGAGCTTCCTCGATGCTTAAGAGGCTACCATCAGATTGCCATGCATCCTGAGGACCAAGAAAAAACTGAATTCCTCACCCCAAGAGGAACCTACTACTATAAGGTTATGCCTTTTGGGCTGAAGAATGCAGGGGCAACTTACCAAAGACTGGTCACGGCTATGTTCAAGGAGCAACTCGGCCACACTATGGAAGTGTACATTGATGACATGGTGGTCAAGTCCAGAGAAGAGAAAACCCACCTAGCCGATTTAGAAGAGACGTTCGGCATCTTACGCAAATACAAAATGAAGCTGAATGCTTCCAAATGTGCGTTTGGGATCGGCTCCGGCAAGTTCTTGGGTTACATTGTCAACCACCGGGGAATCAAGGCCAACCCGAGGCAAATCACTGCAATCTTGGAACTCAAATCCCCTTGTTCAGTAAAAGAGGTTCAAAAGTTGATGGGGATGGCCGCCGCACTCAACAGGTTCATTAGTCGGTCTACAGATCGCTACCGACAATTCTTCCATACACTACGGCAGGGCAAGGCTTTCGAATGGTCCGCCGAGTGCGAAGCCACTTTCAACGGCCTGAAAACCTACCTCTGATTAGTTCCGCTCTTGACAACACCTTCGGCAGGCGACCCGCTCATCTTGTATCTGGCAGTCTCCGACCGGGCTGTCAGCGCCGTATTGATAAAGGAAGAGCTGGGCAAGCAGCGACCAGTGTATTATGTGAGCAAGGCAATGGTCGACGCCGAAACACGCTACCAACCGTTGGAAAAACTCATCCTAGCCTTAGTCATGGCGGCAAGAAAACTGATGCATTACTTCTAGGGGCACAACATCAGGGTGCTAACAAATTACCCCCTCTGATCAGTACTACGTAGTACGGAAGCTTCAGGACGCGTTTCAAAGTGGGCTCTTGAACTCGGCCAGTACGACATTCAGTTTCTACCTAGAACCTCAATCAAGGGGTAGGTGTTTGCCGACTTCGTGGCTGAATTTACCGGGGGTCTTGTAGACTTCAAGTTTGATGAAATTCGAACTAAGCAGAACTGGAGAATTTACGTTGGGGACATCTGGAAACTGTACTGTGATGGATTATCCAATCAGCGGGGCAGTGGAGCTGGAGTGGTAATCATGGCTCCTGACGGCGTAATAATTGAGCAGGCCGTCAAACTCAGCTTCGAAGCGTCAAATAACGAAGCCGAATACGAAGCCCTTCTAACCGGTTTGCGGAATACACATCTTCTGGGTGCTCAGCGTCTGCTTGTATTTTGCAATTCAAAACTGGTGATCAATCAGCTGAAGGGGGAGTACGCGGCAAGAAATGACCGTATGGCTTACATGAAAACGGCTAACTCCTTGCTAGCAAAATTTGACCATCATGAATTGAATCAGATAACACGTGATCAGAACACGCATGCAGACACCCTGGCCTGCCTAGCCTCTGCCATTAACTCAGAGATCAAACGGACAATCGAAGTAGGTTTCATCCTGGAGCCGAGTATCCGCCCTTCAGAAGAAATCCAGGTCAATGTCATAAAGCCAGGACCGAGTTAGATGGACCCCATTGCCGCATTCCTATCTTCCGAACAGCTCCCAGCGGACAAAAAAGAAGCGCACAAGCTGCGAAATAAAGCCCTGCGATACTATTTGGATCCGCAAGGAAAGCTTTATAAAAAATCCCTTTCTGGTCCATACCTAGAATGTGTACACCCGGACAAAGTCGAAGAGCTTCTGACTGAAATACATGAAGGCAGTTGTGGTGCCCATTCTGGCGGGCGCTCTTTGGCCCATCGAGCTATAACACAGGGGTATTATTGTCCGACAATGAGAGCTGATGCCGAATGCTATGTGAAGAAATGTGAACAGTGTCAGAAGTTCTCCCCGCTAACCCATCTGCCTGCTGAAGAGTTAAGCTCCATTACCAGTCCCTGGCCGTTCGCCAGTGAAGGCTTGATATCGTAGGACCATTGCCGAGGGCCCCAGGGAATAAGCGGTACTTGATCGTCGCGACAGATTACTTCACAAAATGGGTCGAAGCGGAGGCATTAACGCACATTCAAGATGCTGATGTTAAGCACTTTGTATGGAGAAATATCATAACACGATTCGGCATTCCAAGAGCTCTTATCTCAGACAACGGCACCCAATTTGATTGTGGCGTCTACCGAGAGCTATGCAACAAGTATGGTATCCGGCCTTACTTTTCTACGCCGGCTTACCCACAATGCAATAGTCAAGCCAAAGCCTCTAATAAATCCATCTTGGACGGCAT
This sequence comes from Camellia japonica, assembly GCA_030407325.1. Classification (NCBI taxonomy): domain Eukaryota; kingdom Viridiplantae; phylum Streptophyta; class Magnoliopsida; order Ericales; family Theaceae; genus Camellia; species Camellia japonica. Next base: position 156,702,752 of record JAPPVO010000059.1, on the reverse strand, counting down.
CAAGAAGAGGCTGGAGAAAGCTAAAGGCAAATGGGCCGAAGAATTACCGAGTGTATTGTGGGCTCATCGAACTACGCCGAGGTGATCTATTAGAGAAACGCCGTTTGCTCTATGCTTTGGAACCCAGGCGATCATACCCCTGGAGATCAGCCAGCCAACCCTGAAATCTCAAGTTTTTGATATAGGCCGAAACGACATGACGCTGGCTTTGGATTTGATTTTGATCGAAGAACGAAGAGACCATGCCCTTGCGTAGATGGCGCGATACCAGCAGCAGTTTGCCAAGTCATATAATCAACGTGTTCAACTACGCCGCTACACACCAGGAGAGTTGGTCCTAAAGAAGGTACTTCCAACTTCCAAGAAACCGGTTGATGGAAAATTGGGTCCTAACTGGGACGGCCCCTATCAGATTGATTCAATCGCAGGAGTAGGGGCATATCGGCTCAAAAACATGTCAGGAAGGAGTCTGCCACGGCCTTGAAATTCCACGCATTTACGTAAATTTTATCATTGACCCGACTTGTGGGGCATGATACTTGTTTTGAATGGTTCGCCATGTACATCTCATTTTCTGTAATGCAAAGATTCCTATTTACTCACTACAACATCCAATTCAATGGTGTTTCGATAAAAGCCTCCGGATTCGGAGCGCCCTTCGTGGATATCACGATTGGCCAAATAAAGACTCCAGATTCGAAGCCCCATCGGCACATGACGTCTTTAGGCCGATTAAGCCTCCGGATTCCGAGCGCCATTCGTGGATATCATGATTGGCCAATTAAAGACTCCGGATTTGGACCCCATCGGCGAATGACGTCTTTGGGCTGATTAAGCCTCCGGATTCGGAGCGCCCTTCGTGGATATCACGATTGGCCAAATTAAGCCTCCGGATTCAGAGCCCCATCGGCGAATGACGTCTTTGGGCCAATTAAGCCTCCGGATTCGGAGCGCCCTTCGTGGATATCACGATTGGCCAATTAAAGACTCCAGATTCGGAGCGCCCTTCGTAGATATCACGATTGGCCAAATTAAGGCTCCGGATTCGAAACCCTATCGGCGCATGACGTCTTTGGGCCGATTAAGCGTCTGAATTCGGAGCGCCCTTCGTAGATATCACGATTGGCCAAATTAAGCCTCCGGATTCAGAGCCTTATCGGCGCATGACGTCTTTGGGCCGATTAAGCCTCCGGATTCGGAGCGCCCTTTGTGGATATCACGATTGGCTAATTAAAGACTCTGGATTCGGAGCGCCCTTCGTAGATATCACGATTGGCCAAATTAAGGCTCCTGATTCGAAGCCCCATCGGCGCATGACGTCTTTGGGCCGATTAAGCCTTCGGATTCGGAGCCCCTTTGTGGATATCACGATTGGTCAATTATACTCCGGATCAAGAGCCCCATCGGCGCATGACGTCTTTGGGCCAATTAAGCCTCCGGATTCGGAGTGCCCTTCGTGGATATCACGATTGGCCAAATTAAGCCTCCGAATTCAGAGCGCCCTTCGTGGATATCACGATTGGCCAATTAAAGACTCCAGATTCGGAGCCCCATCGGCGAATGACGTTTTTGGGCCGATTAAGCCTCCAGATTCGGAGCCCCTTCGTGGATATCACGATTGGTCAATTAGACTCCAGATTCGAAGCCCCATCGGCGCATGACATCTTTGGGCCGATTAAGCCTCCGGATTCAGAGCGCCCTTCGTGGATATCATGATTAGCCAAATTAAGCCTCCGGATTCGGAGCGCCCTTCGTGGATATCACGATTGGCCAAATTAAGCCTCTGGATTCAGAGCGCCCTTCGTGGATATCGCGATTGGCCAAATTAAGCCTCCGGATTCGGAGCGCCCTTCGTGGATATCACGATTTGCCAAATTAAGCCTTCAGATTCGGAGCCCCATCGGCGCATGACGTCTTTGGGCTGATTAAGCCTCCAGATTTGGAGCCCCTTTGTGGATATCACGATTGGCCAATTAAAGACTCCGGATTCGGAGCCCCATCGGCGAATAACGTCTTTGGGCCGATTAAGCATCCGGATTTGGAGCCCCATCGACGCATGACGCCCTTGCGCCGATTAAAGTATGGCATTTGTACAGACCGTATAAACAAAGGCCGAAAAATGCAAATATTCAAAATGAGATTGTTCAAGCCACATAAACATAATCTAAAACGTGCGAACATTCAGAATAAAATGTGTACTAATATAAATAACAAGTACGCTACAAATTGAAAACTAAGCATTTTATTAAAATCAGCCAATAAATACATAATTTCACTTTCAATCTACATAAGCATTACAAGGTTTTCTTTTGTTCGGCGGCTCCTTCATCATCACTCTTCTCAATTTCAAAAGCCGAGAAGGGGAAATCATTCTATTGGTATAACGGTAACGCCGAATCCAACCCTGCTAAATGGAGAGCCTCAGCTTGCTGAAGTGCCTTAATCTAGCCGTGCTTAAATCCACAATTTTCACATCGGCAAACTTCTTCGGTGAGTTTCCCCTTGGTCTTCTGAATTCCGACCTTTCGGCCGTCGTGGAAGCCTTTTTCGTAGGCCGCAGCCCTCGCAGTCTCAATCGCGAACATGCTAGCCGTGTTCCGATCGACGATTGCATCACTAATCAGCCTTTGAGTAACCCTCTCTTCCACGACTGGGTTGGGGTGTCTTGCCGATTAAGGCTTGGCAGACTTGATTTTCCTTAGCTCACGCTCAGCCTTCTCGGCACAAGCTTCTAACTTCCGAATGTGTTCATCTCTCTGTTCTATATCGCGACGAGCGGCGCGGAGACGCATGCTGATCTCATAAGAAGTGTACAGTCCCTTCACCGCCCCGTGAACGCCTTCACAAAACACTTCGAAGTCCTGCTGACCTACCATCGACTGCTGAACTTTGGGTGAAAAAATCTGTCGAGCGAACTCGACTGCCACATTTGGATCTCGAACGATCGAATCTGCTTCTGTCATTGGTTTATTACCCACGAAGACTGCAAAACTCAATAGGCGAGGAGTCGCGTCGGATTCCCTTCCAGGACGAGGTTGAGGAGATTTGCGCTGTGGCTGTTTGTCCCTCCTGGGCGACCTACTTCGACGACGGAGAGATTAGTGTCTCTCCCGATCCCTCGAAGTCCTACTGCCCGTGCGCGAAGGTTCACCACTTCGACTCATGTCTCCTCCCAGCTCAGCTAGCGTCTTCGCCTCCCCTCTAATGTTAAAGAAAAGTCTATTTGACATTCGCACTTGTTTAATTTTCCTCTAAGAATTGGACTGAGTTGCTGTCAGAGCATATAAATAGGACCTTCGTTCATGAAGTACACGCCAATTTACTCCCTACGAAGGCAGCACCTCCAAGGTAATCTCATTAATATCGAAACCTCAACAGCCCGACGCCGATCGAGTCACATGCCCTAATCACCCCATCAACCTTTGTTATTCGGCGTTGTACGTTCATGAACCAGTTCCACGAATTCTTTCATCAGAACAATATCCATATGAGTTCATCTTATTCGACGTTCTACGTTCATGAACCAGTTGGGGCAAGGGTAGATTCATCAATCTATTCGGCTCGAATGCCCAAGCCGTTCCACAAATTCTTTCATCAGAACAATATCCATATAAGTTCGTCTTATTCAGCGCTCTACGTTCATGAACCAACTGGGGCAAGGGAAGATTCATTAATCTATTCAGCTCGAATGCCCCAGCCGTTCCACAAATTCTTTCATCAGAACAATATCCATAGAAGTTCGTTTTATTCGGCGTTCTACGTTCATGGACCAACTGGGGCAAGGGCAGATTCATCAATCTATTCGGCTCGAATGCCTCAGCCGTTCCACGAATTCTTTCATCAGAGCAATATCCATAGAAGTTCGTTTTATTTAGCGTTCTACGTTCATCGACCAGCTGGGGCAAGGGCAGATGCATCAGTCTATTCGGCTTGAATGCCCCAGCCGCTCCACGAATTCTTTCATTAGAACAATATCTATATAAGTTTGTTTTATTTGGCGTTCTACGTTCATGAACCAACCGGGGCAAGGCAGATTCATCAATCTAGTCGGCTAGAATGCCCCAACCGTTCCACGAGTCGATTCATCAGAACAATATCCATAAGTTCGTGTTATTCGGCGTTGTACGTTCATGAACCAGCTGGGGCAAGGGCAAAGGCTGACCTATCGGCACCTCATGAATTCATTTTATTTATGATTAAATCAAATTCATTAATTTAATCGGCTATTAAGTTTGCTGTCTCACGAAGTCGTCACATTTTGTTCTAACTGCTTATTCTTTTAATCATGTACTCATACAGCAAACAATACAAGCAATAACTTGAGAACATAGAAAATACAGCAAACAATACACGCAATAACTTGAGAACATAGAAAATTTTCATTCATAAATTGAGTACAGCATAGTCATCATTTTATACATGAAAATTATCCCAAGCAAATAGTTGTCTACTAAGAAATCAAAACATGATTGCAAAAAGATACATTGAAAATAGCTAAAGTGATCCCCAAATCAATCCTCAGCATCAGACTCAAGCGATTCAACATCCACTTGCTCATATGGAATCGACATGTCCAATGTCACTCCAGCGGCAGCAAGGGCTTTGAGCCAGCCATGTTTGAATCCCCGATTCTCGAATTTGGGGACCTCTTCTACATAATTTTCAAGAGCGGCACTCTTCCCAGCCTCAAATGCTTCAGACGCCTCGAAGTCGGCCTTCTCCTTCGCCGCCTTCAACTCTTTCAACTTGACCTCCAACTTGGCAAGCGCCTCCTTGGCCAACTTGAGCGATTCCTCGTTCGTATTGGCCCTCTCCTCGGCTTCCGCTCTGAGTTGGTCGGCAGTCCGCGCCCTTTCCTTCTCTGCTTCGGCCCGCGCACTTTCCATTGTCGCTCTCATCGCCTAAAACTCATCCCTACTCTGCTGACCCTCCACCTCCGACTACAAACGGCCAATCCTTTCGACGACATCGTGCTAGTGGCTGCCTAATTCGGTGATCCTTCTAACCGTCTGCAAAACAAGTTGGGATCGTCACATACCAAGAAATACCGCTTGCAAACAAAATCAAAATAAGGAATTGGAATGAAGTTACATACTAGGAGGGCCGACTGGGCAGCTAATGCTATCACTACCAAATCCGGCTCCGCCTGAAAGGTAGCCTTGTCAACTGGCAACGAGACCGAGGCAGCCAAGCTCAAAGCAACAGCGGAATCCTTCACGGCCGACGCTTCGGAGGAGATCGGCGTGTTTTTTATCTTGGGTTGAACAACGAAAGGAACAACATCTGATTCCTGTAAGCGCAACCGTTTATCGACGCAGTTCTCTTCTTTAGAACCGGCCTCGCCCTCGGCGGCACGTTTCCCTCCCCGATCTGGAATCGGCCGTTCTTTTGGATTCGGAAGATCGGCCGCCTTCTCCACCTCGGCCATGTCAACGTGAGCCGTTTCTTCTACAATAGTAGGTACGACAGATTCAGTCGGGACAAGCCCGGAACGGATGGCCTCGACTTTCTGTGGGGCGGCCATGCATTCAGCGTTTCTCCTTCGTGCCATCTGCGTGAGATTTTCCTTAACCATATCCTCGGAATAATCGCCGAGAAGGTCTCCCAAATTTGTAAAAATATCTCCAAAGGCGTCCCCTTGGCCTGATGTAGACAGAGGATTGGAAAAGTTCAACCCGGCTTCCTCAAAGGCCGAGTTAATAGCTTCGTCAACTTGCGTTGCCAACCGGTCAGGGTCCTCAGCGATTGGTTCGGCCTTTTGTTCTTCCACGTGTTCAGAATCGGATGTTTCTAAACCAATCTGTCTTAAGTTCTTGAAACTGGGGAAGATGAGGGCTGCGAGGTGGCTGTCGCCTCGCGCGATCGGAATGTTGTCCGACGCCGAGAATGTCGTGTAAGTCGGCTCGTACCGAAGCAGGATGTGGGCCGCCCTTCCTTGTTTTTGAAGGTCTGGACGGCCGACGAACTGTAGCGCGGTTTTGATTTTTGCAAGAACAACGTCGTCGTCTGAAACCAACACTCTCTTCAAGTCGCTGCCTGCACAAACAAAATGGTTAGATGTATGAAGTGCCGAATAATAATATAGATATGGAAATAATAGAAACAAGTGATCTAATCGGCCACCTGGTTCGCCTTTTCACCTTGGCACCGGGTCTAGGCGATCTTCGCCTTCGCCGAACTCCCAATTGCTGCGGACAACGACCATCACGTCGTCAACATGCTTGCCAGAGCTAGCGAGCATATTCACTAAGTGATGATCAGTATCCTTGGCTCTAAGAAAGTAGCGCCCTAGCCGACCAGTAGATTTGGCTAGGACGTAACAGTGCCGAATGGCGGGTATACCTAAATTGATCCTAAGACGACGATTTAGTTCTACGATCCCCATTATGATGCAAAAGAAATTCACGTTGGGCTGGGAAGGGATTAGACCCCAGTATCTAAGAACGGCCCTCAAAAGTGGGTGAAGAGGAAAACGGACTCCGCCCTCAGCAATTGATAGGAGAGGAAAGACGATTGTGCTCTGATCTTTCCCTCTCCATATCAGTGGTGTTGTCCACCAAAAGTGACAGATGGACGTCATTGGGAATGGAGAAATGGCGTCGAAAACCGGAGATTCGATCCGCCGAAAGGAACTCCTTCAGATGTTTTGCCATTTTTTTGGCCAAACCCAAGGATTATGGAAAGTTAAAAGCAAATAAGGAAGCGGGATCAAAAATGAAGGAGGAGAAGACTTACAGAAGACGAAGGGAGAAGCGAGAAACAAGGAGTTGTAGAAGCCGCGAAGAGAAGGAGTTGCACTACAAGGCGAGCAAGATAGCTTTTGAATATTCAGAACATACATTCGAAGAGACAATTTCAAATTATGTTAAATGGAAGCAGTGTACGAAGGGGCGGGAAAGCGTTACAATGGCCAAGAAGCGTGTGCGCGTTCTGACATGCATTGGGAAGAGGGTTAACCGCCAAATTTTTGACTTCCCAGGCTAGAAGCCAAACACGCCGACTAGCTGATGCTAGGAGGGTGTTTGGGGGGCAATTGTAGGAGCCGAATTTCATCAGATCCATAGGGACGAATGAGCGTGTCCGGTCCGGAACGTAACCTCTACTCGACATATACCTTAGTCAATCGAAGAGCCGAATAAAATAACAAGTACCCCAGCCAGTAGAACAGAGGCCGAATAGAGGTATATGTAACGGATCAAGGATGGGCCTAGCCCAAAGGCGCAAAGAGAATACTATAAATACGGGATCACCTATCAGAGAAAGGTATGTGAGAACTATTATGCTTAACTTAGAATACAAGTAATCCTAAGTGAGAGACTGACTTGCCTGTCGGAGTGCTAATTCCGGTGCCCCCGATCGGAGTGTTCATTCCTTTTCAGGTGACTAGCAGAGGATCACGAGCATCCCCCAAGATCATAAGAGTATTTCCAAACCACTTCTCCACAGACTTTATTTGTATTGAGTTGAAACTCATTTTGTTGTAACCAAGCATCATCTTGAAAAGTTGTAAGCCATTAGCGCATTTCTTTATTTGATTTTAATTTCCTTTCTTCTCCGGTATTGATGTCATATGCTATAGATTCAAAATCTAAGATTCATGAATATATATTGCATGTCACCTTTTGTAATGATCAAAGATAAAATGAATGGAAGATATCTGATTATTGATCAATTGACTTACTGTTATGAGTTAGGTTTTATGTTAATTATTTTGGGACGTTATATTCAATGCTTAATATTGTTCTCTAGTGTTTGATTGCTATCTAGTGAGGAGACCCATATTCTCCCTACAAGGCTCACATTTGCTGGTGAGTGAGGAGCAGCTAATAAACCTCTGAATTTCAATTTTAAATGCTATTTTCATAATGGATTTTGTAATTACGCAACTGAAAATCACATTTTCAAAATGCAAATTTATGTTGAAATTGCATGTTGAAAATTCAATTTCAACTTGCTATGTCAGTGCAATAAAAGCCCTATCAACTTGAAATTGCGTTTTCAACATGCGATTTTAACTTGTCACATCAACGCGTCGTTATCCATGTCGACTTGAAATCACATTTTGAACATGCAATTTCTTGCATGTTGAAAATGTGATTTCAAGTTGAAATTGCATGTTCAAAATGCGACTTTAAAAGTAGGTTAGTTTCCCAAATAGTTTGAAAAGTGGGTCAATTCTCTAAATTATATCTTTTTTAGAATATTCAAAAAAAAAAACACTACCATCATTACAGTAGAGAAACATCAGCCAAATGTTGTTTTTTTATTTTATAAATAAAATGAATTTCTTAAGTTTCATTTTCAAAACATATATTTTGAATTTTTTTTTTGTGAAAAATAGAAATTAATTTAACAAGAATAAACTCCAAAAGAATATTTTTAAATATTTAAAAATTAAGGAAAATTCTAATATACATCTCTTTAAAAATGGTGTATCATATTGTGGAGAAGTGATTTGGAAATACTCCAGGATCCAGTAAGACGTCATTGATCCTCTGATTGCTACCAGAAAAAAGGATGAACACACAGGTCGGGGGTACCAGAATTAGCACTCCAACGGACAAGTTAGTTTGCTCTCAAGTTTACTTCTATCTCAAGTTATTTTATCTATTCTCACATACCTCTCTTTGGTTGGCGTTCCTCTTTTTATATTACCCTTTGGGCCCAAGGGTCGGGCCCACTCCTAGTCTCCCACTTGATTGCTTACTCGGCCTTCCGATTGCATGCTCGTTCCCATTCAGCTCTTCATATGGCCGACTGTATATTCGGCTTCAAGAGCCCTTAGATTATTACCGAATTGACTTCGGCCAGATGTCTTCAAATATCTTGGTCTTCCTCAATATATGATTATTTGGCCCCCACAATTGCCCCCCCCAAAACATCCGACTAACGCCAATTAGTCGGCATGTTTGGTTTTAATATATGGAAAGTCAAAAATACGGCGCTTGCACTCCTTCCAATACCGAAGCGTCAGAATGACCATAGTTTAGAAATCATTACAATTTCCCGCCCCTTCGTACGCGTTGTTCATTTAATGCGATATAAAGCCGCGCTGTCCCTTCAAATATTTTTTGAATTTGCAAAGCTCTTTCGAATTCACGACCTCTACAACTTCACGACCTCTACAACTTCCATCTGTTCCCCATTGTCCTTTTCTCTCTACCTTGCAAGTTCTTCTCTTCCTTGCATTTCTTCCTCATTCCAACTCCCATTTTCTTGTTTGTTTTTAGTTTAGCGTATTTTCCATTCTGATTCGGATGGTGAAACATTTGAAAGCTCTTCTTTCTGCGAACCGTGTTTTCGCTTTTCGACACCACTTTTCCATTCCAAATGATGTCCATCTGTAACTTGTGGCAGATAGTGTACTCAACATGGAGAGGACCTGATGAGAGTACAATCATCTTTCCTCTCCTGTCAATCACTAAGGGCGGAGTCCACTTCCCCCTTCATCCATTTTTAAGGGCCGTCATTCGTTACTGGGGTCTACTCCCTTCACAACCTAATGTCAACTTTTACTGAATCATAATGGGAATAGTAGAATTAAACTGCTGACTTAGGATTAATCTAGGAATCCCTACTATTTGACATTGTTATGCCTTGGCGAAATCATCTAGTTGGCAGGGACGTTACTTTCTCAGGGCCAATGACACTGATCACCATCTGGTGACTATGCTTGCCAACTCTGGTAAGCGTGTTGACGACGTCATGGTCGTTGTCTGAGGCAACTTGGAATTCGGTGAAGGCGAAGATTGCCTAGATCCTATGCCTAGACAAAAAGGCGAACCAAGTGGCCGTGTAGTCCCATTTCTATGCGAATTTGTTATGCGATTATTCGGCTTAGATTGCATGTACTTACCGTTTTATTTGTGTAGGCAACGATTTAAAAAAAGTACTTATCTCAGCCGACGACGCTGTGCTTGAGCAAATCAAAATTGCGCTCCTATTCTTTGGCCGTGCAAACCTCCAAAAGCAAAGGAGGGCTACCCACGTCTTATTGTGGTACGAGCCAATGTACAATACTTTTTCGATCGCGGATCACATTCTGATTCCAAAGGGCAAACAGCAACTCTCGACACTCATTTTCCTAAATTTTAAGAACCTTAGGGAGATTGGTCTTGAAGTTTCAGATTCAGAACAGGTCGCCGAGCAGGTCACCGAACAAGTAGTTGAACAGCCAAATCAGTCCAACTTGGACAGATCTAATAGTCTAGGGGAGGAGGTTGACGTGATTCTTAATTTAGCCTTTGAGGAAACCGGCTTCAACTTTTCATCCACTTCAAGCCGAGTCGACGTATCATTAGAAAACGATATTTTCACCGACTTAGGAGACCTTCCCGGCACAGATCTTGAGAACATGGCTGGGGAGTCCCTGGCGCAGATGGCCAGAAGAAAAAATGTCGAGAAGATGGCAGCCCGAAGGAGGGCTGAAGCCGCCAGGTCTGAACCCCCACCACCTGCTCCTGTTGGGGCTGAGTCTTCTCTGCCTACTCTTGTTAAGGAAACGGAGTAGATTGTTATGGCTGAAATTGAGCAAATTTTCATTGATCAATCGAGCAATCTAGTGGCCAAACAGAGGGAGGAAAAATGCCCCGCCGAGCACGAAGTCGACTCTTCTGAAAACCAAACTGGTAAACGATCGCGCATAGAAAAGTCGCAGGACTTGGCTGCACCGTTTATCGTACAACCTAAAATAAAGAACGTGCCGATTACTTCTGATGCTTTGGCTTTGAAGAACGCCCCTGTGGCCTTAAGCGGTGGCCTCATCAATTTCTCTGCCGATTGACAAAGCAGTGTTCCGTGTAGAGCCAGATGTGGTGTCGATAGCATTAGCCGCTCAGTCGGCGACATTGGTACGTAACTTTGAAAAAATATTTCGTTCCTTTTTATGCCAACCATCTTATTAATCTTTTGTTTACAGGCAGCAGGCAGGATCGCAGAAATTGGCAGCCGCCATCATTAGGACGTTATCGAGCAAATCGGCTTGCTTAAAACCGAACTCGAAACTAAAAAGGGTAAGGCGAAAGAGGCCTCTCTTATAGCCGAATTCGAGGTGGGCAAAGCAGAGGAAGTGCGAGCAAGGGCCAATGCCGAGGAAGAGAAGGCCAAATGCTTCGATCAACTCAGGCTAGCCGCCGAAGAAAGGGCGAACGCGAGTGATGATGCGCTCAAGTTGGCCAAAGAGGTAATTGCCAAACTGGAGGCCGATTTAGAAGAATCGAAGAAGGCAAAAGAAATCCTCGACTTCGAGAGCTCCAAGGCATTCCAAGCCGGAGAAAACGCCGCCTTAGAAAAATACGTAAAGGAAGTACCCAAGTTCGAAAATCGGGGCTTCAAACACTGCTGGCTCAAAGCCCTGGTTGTCGCTAATGTGACATTGGAGCAGCCAATTCCATACGAGCAGCTAGAGGTTGAGCAACTGGAGTTTGAACCTAAAGAATGAGTAATGTCAATGTAATTTTGCTTTTTGTTTGGTGTTTTTTGTACGTAGTTTTTGTAGATTTTTGCTTATTTATTTTGTTTAGAAGTTAAATATAAGGCAATTTTCATGTGTAAAATGATGACTGTTTGTACTCAATTTATTAATGAAAATTGCCTTTTTGTTTGTCTTCTGCATGTGCTAGTTAATAGCTAAGTAGGTGATAAAACTTAATTCGACGATAAAATAATCGGCTATAACATAATCTTTCTACATGTGCTAATTAATAGCCAAGTAGGGTGATGTAACTTAATTCGGTGATAACATAATCGGCTATAACATAATCTTTTTGCATGTGCTAATTAATAGCCAAGTAGGGTGATGTAACTTAATTCAGCGATAAAATAATCGACTGTACCATAATCTGCCGAATTAAATATACGGCTCAATGCCAAACTCGACTAGCCAAGTGGGGTGATGTAATCATATGGGCAAGTTGTTCCAAAACTGAATAATCATGTATTGTGTCAATTTGAACATTGAAGAGCCGAATAAAACATACAGCTTGCAACATCACATTGAATAAAATCTGCCGATCAGATGGGGCATTGTTAATATATTTATCAATAGAGGCCGAATAGATTATTGAATCTGCCCTTGCCCCAGCTAATTAATGAACAGAACCACCGAATATTTGTAGTTCATGGATTGGGTGGGGCACAATAACTTGTCGGCTCAATGCATTGCAATTGGGCCAAATAGATTAATGAATCTGCCCTTACCCCAGCTTATTAATGAACAAAACCACTGAATATTTGTAGTTCATGGATTGGGTGGGGCACAGTAACTTGTCGACGCAATGCATTGCAATTAGGCTGAATAGATTAATGAATCTTCCCTTGCCCCAGCTGATTAATGAACACAACCGCCAAATATTTGTAGTTTATGGATTAATTAGGTGGGGCACAGTAACTTGTCGACGTAATGCATTGCAATTAGGCCGAATAGATTAATGAATCTGCCCTTGTCTCAGCTGATTAATGAATAGAACCACCGAATATTTGTAGTTTATGGATTTGGTGGAGCACAGTAACTTGTCGGTGCAATGCATTACAATTGGGCCGAATAGATTAATGAATCTGCCCTTGCCCCAGCTGATTAATGAACAGAGCAGCCGAATATTTGTAGTGCATCGATCGGGTGGGGTACAGTAACTTGTCGGCACAATGCGTACAATTGGGTCGAATAGATTAATGAATCTGCCCTTGCCCCAGCTGATTAATGAGCAGAACCGCCGAATATTTGTAGTGTATGGATTGGGTGGGGCACAGTAACTTGTCGGCGCAATGCATTAAAGCAATCGTTTTGGGAATGCTGCACCCATAATTAATAAGCGGGGTGGAGGTTAGGTGCGCGTGGGTTCTGTGCTGTGTTCAAATTCAATAAACTGCGAGAGGGAAATGAGCATTGTGTCGAACTGAGGAAATTTGGATGTCAAGAAGAATATTCTTCAACAGCAGAGGGGAGGGTAGGACACTAGTTGAACTGGACTTAGAGATGAATCGAGGTGGCGAACCTACGCGAACGAGAAACAGGACGTCGGAGGAGCGTGAGAGGTGTCGCTCCTCCCGTCGTCAAAGTAGGTCTCCAAGAGGGGGCGGGGTAGAGAAGTCACCTAGAAAGGAGAGGCAACAACGAGTGAGCTCCCTCCGTTCGCGAAACGAAACCAACAGGCCACTACGCCTGTTGAGTTTTTCGGTCTTCGTCGGGAATAAATCGATGACTAAAGCAGATTCGATTATCCACGATCCAAATGTGGCAGTCGAGTTTGCTCGACAAATTTTTCCGCCTGAAGTCCAGCAATCAATGGTCGGTCGGCCTGATTACGAAGTTTTTTAGGAGGGCATCCATGGAGCAATAAAGGGACTATACACCTCCTATGAAATCAGCATGTGTCTTCGCGCCGCGTGAAGAGAGATAGAGCAAAAAGACGGCTACATTCGGAGGTTGGAAGCTCACGCAGAGAAAGCCGAGACTGAGCTGAAGAAAGCTAAGTCTTCCAAAACGCAGTCGAGAGTCAAATAAACCCGATTGTGGTGAAAAGAGTAAACTAGCGTCTGCTGGATCATGCGATTACTGACTAGATACGGTAAGCATGTTCACAAGAGAAGCAATAAAAACGAAGGCCTATGAACAAGGTTTTTATGACGGCCGAAAAATTGGTATTGAAAAGACAAAGGAAAAATTAGCTGAGGATGTCTGTCGGTACGAAAATCGTGGATTTAAGGATGGATGGATTAAGGCTCTACAGGCCGCGGGTATCAATTCGGAGTCACCTCTGTATTAGAATTTCAAATTTCCTTTCGAAGGTTACGACACCGAGAAATCCAACGATGAAGAGGGTGTTAAATAGATTTAGATATCAATACAAATTATTGTACTTTTGAATTCGTTAAAAGCCATGTATTTATGCTTATTTAATGAAATAAATATTTGATGTATTGTTTCGATTCATGTTTGTATCTACTTGTGACAATCGTGTATTGATCCATGCCATTCTATTGCCAAATTTTCGAATTCGGAGGATTACCCGGCCGTTCTTGCTTACGAACGATGGGCGCTCCAAATTCAGACACTTATTCGACCCAAAAGTAACATCCACGAAGGGCGCTCCGAATTTGGAGGCTTATTGTGTTGGCCAATCGCGATATATATCCACGAAGGTCGCTCCAGATTAGGAGGCTTATTCAGCCCAATCGTGACATCCACGGAGCGCGCTCCGAATTCGGAGTCTTATTTTGTTGGCCAATCGTGATATCCATGAAGGGCACTCTGAATTCAGAGGCTTATTCGGCCCAAACGTGACATCCACGAAGGGCGCTCCAAATTCAGAGGCTTATTCAGCCCAATCGTGACATCCACGGAGGGCGCTCCAAATTTGAAGTCTTATTGTGTTGGCCAATCATGATATCCACGAAGGGTGCTCGGAATTTGGAGTCTTATTGTGTTGGCCAATCGTGATATCCACGAAGGGCACTCCAAATTCGGAGGCTTATTCGGCCCAAACATGGCATCCACTGAGGGCGCTCCGAATTTGGAGTCTTATTGTGTTGGCCAATCGTGATATCCACGAAGGGTGCTCCGAATTCAAAGGCTTATTCGGCCTAAACGTCACATCTACGAAGGGCGCTCCGAATTCGGAGGCTTATTGTGTTGGCCAATCGTGATATCCATGAAGGGTGCTCCGAACTCGGAGGCTTATTCGGGCCAAACATGACATCTATGCAGGGCGCTCCAAATTCGGAGACTTATTCGGCCCAAACGTGACATCCACGAAGGGGGCTCCAAATTCGAAGTCTTATACTCGTTATTAAACCATCATTAACGAGATTGCGATAAGAAAGGGCATTGCACTAGGAAATTGAAAGATGTATGCATAACATATCAGCAAAAATTCAAAACAAACTAGCACACCGTACAAGTTGGCTTAGTGATAAAATTTGAGCAAATGTGTGGAATTCCAAGGGCGTGCCAAACTTCTCCCAACCACGTCTTTGAACCGATATGCCCCAGTTCCGGCGATTGAATCAACCTGATAAGCACCGTCCTAGTTGGGGCCTAATTTTTCGTGTGCCAGATTCTTAGTAGCAGGAAGCACTTTCTTAAGGACCAATTATCCAAGCGTATAATGACGTAACTGCACATGCTGATTATATGATTTATCGAGCTGTTGCTGATACCGTGCCATGCAAGCAAGGGCACGATCTTGGCGTTCTTCAATCAAAGTCAAGTCCAAGGCCAACATCATGTCATTATGGCCCATGTCAAAAACCTTGGATTTCAGTGTAGGTAGGCCTATCTCCAAGGGGATAATTGCCTGGGTTCCAAAGCACAAAGCGAACGGCGTTTCCCCAGTGGATCGCCTTGGAGTAGTGCGATGAGCCCACAACACACTGAGCAACTCTTCGACCCATCTACCTTTAGCTTTTTCCAACCTTTTCTTGATGCCGCCCAGAATGACTTTATTGGAGGCCTCTGCCTAACTATTGCTTTGTGGATATGCCGGCGAGGAAAAGTAAGGCCGGATACCATATGTGTTGCATAATTCTCGGTAGACGCCACAATCAAATTGGGTGCCGTTGTCTAAGACGAGTGCTCTTGGTATGCCGAATCGTGTTATGATGTTTTTCCAAACAAAATGCTTAACATCGACATTTTAAATATGTGTTAAGGCCTCTGCTTCATCCCATTTTGTAAAATAATCTGTTGCGACAACCAAGAATCGCTTGTTCCCCGGAGCTAAAGGGGAAAACTTCTGGCATTGTTCACATGATCGGCCAATAATACCCCTATGTTACGGCTCGGTGGGCCAATGAGCGTCCTCCAGAATGGGCACCACAGCTACCTTCATGTATTTCAGTTAAGAATTCCACAACTTTATCTGGGTGAACACATTCTAAGTATGGCCTAGAAAAGGACTTTTTGTAGAGCTTTCCTTGCGGATCCAAGTAGTATCGTAGGGCTTTATTTCACAGTTTGTGGGCTTCTTTCTTGTCCATTGGGAGTTATTCTGGGGAAAGGAATGCGACGATATGGTCCATTCAACTTGGTCCTGGTTCAATGATGTTAATCTGAACTAGTTCAGAAGAGGTAATGCTCGGCTCAGGGATGAATCCTACTTCGATTGTCCATTTGATTTCTGAATTGATGACAGAGGCTAGGCAAGCAAGGGCATCCGCATGCGTGTTCTGATCTCGGGTTATTTGATTCAATTTGTGGTGGTCGAATTTCGCGAGCAAGGAATTCGCCGTTGTCATGTAGGCAGCCATGCGGTCATTTTTAGCTGCATACTCCCCTTTCAACTGGTTGATGACTAGTTTTGAGTCACAGAAAACAAGCAACCGCCGCACACCAAGGTGAAGTGCGTTCTGAAGGCCGGTTAGCAACGCTTCGTATTCGATCTCATTATTTGATCCATCAAAGCCCAATTTAACCGCCTGCTCGATTATTGCCCCTTCGGGGGTCATGATTACTATGCCTGCCCCACTACTACGTTGGTTGGATGACCCGTCATAGTACAACTGCCAAATGTCTCCAACATATATTCTCCAGTTGGGTTTAGGTTGCACTTGCTCAGACTTGAAGTCGGCAAGCCATCCCGTGAATTCGGCTACAAAGTCGGCGAGCACTTGCCCTTTGATGGCAGTTCTAGGAAAAAATTGGATATCATACTGGCCGAGTTCCAAAGCCCATTTTGAAACGCGCCCTGATGCTTCAGCACTACGTAGCGTCGACCGGAGGGGATAGTCTGTTAGTATATGTATGGTGTGCCCTTGAAAGTAATGCATCAGTTTTCTTGTAGCCATAACGAGAGCAAGGATGAGCTTTTCCAGTGGTAGATAACGTGTTTCGGTGTCAGCCATTGCTTTTCTTACATAGTAAACTGGTTGCTGCTCCCCGAGTTCCTCCCTTAAAAGTACGGCGCTGACCGCCCGGTCAGATACCGCCTGATACAAAATTAGTCGGTCGCCTGCCAAGGGGGTTACCAAGAGTGGTACTGATCGGAGATAAGTTTTCAAGCTGTCCAAAGCGGCCTGGCACTCGGGGGTCCATTCGAAAGCTTTGCCTTGCCAAAGTGTGTGAAAGAATTGTCGGCAGCGATCTGTGGAACAACGGATAAACCTGTTGAGTGCGGTGGCCATTCTTATCAGCTTCCGAACCTCTTTAACCAATTGAGGAGAACCAAGTTCTAGAATTGCTGTGATCTGCCTCGGGTTGGCCTCTATTCCATGGTGGTTAACAATGTAGCCGAGGAATTTGCCAGATCCGATACCGAATGCACACTTTTAGGCGTTCAATTTCATTTTGTACTTTCAAAGAATGCCGAATGTATCTGCCAAATTGGCTAAATGGGTGTGCTTTTCCTTGGATTTGGCCACCATGTCGTCGATGTATACTTCCATGGTGCGGCCGAGCTGTTCCTTAAACATGGTAGTAACAAGTCTCTGGTAAGTTGCCCCTGCATTCTTCAGCCCGAAGGCATGACCTTATAGCAGTAGGTTCCTCTTGGGGTGAGGAATGCGGTCTTTTCTTGATCCTCCGGATGTATGGTAATTTAATGATAGCCTCTGTAGGCATCCAAGAAGCTCATGCGTTGATGATGTGTCGTTGCATCTACGAGTTGGTCTATTCTAGGGAAGGGAAAACAATCCTTAGGACAAACTTTGTTTAAATCTGTGAAATCCATACAAACACGTCAAGATCCATTCTTCCTCTTTACAACCACGGTATTGGACAACCATGTAGGATAGGTTACTTCGCGAATTGCCCCGGCATCAAGCAATCGGTCAACTTCTTTAACAACGGACGAAGCATGCTCCGTGGCTGACCGTCGACTTTTCTTAATGATTGGCTTACATTTTGGATCAATGTTTAAGCAATGCTGGGCCATAGATGGATCCACCCCTAGCATCTCGTATGGTGTCCACGCAAACACATCGAGGTTGCCGAGTAAGAAGGATACAAGGTCATGCCTGTCAACTTCGTTCAAGGAAGTGCCGATCATGAAGAACTTTCCAGGACTCCCATTAATTTTGACTCGATCCAAGTCTTCAGTTGCCTTTTCATTGGGGATCTTCCCAATGTCCTCGAGACTCTTGTGATCTGGTACTTCAATCGAATTCATTTCCAGTTCTTTTGGTCTCTTTGCAGCAGTAACAAGGTAGCACGCCTGTGCCGATTTCTGAGAACCCCGAATTTGTTCAATGCCAGGCACAGCTTGCATGGTATGCAACCAAGTTCTTCCTATGATGAGATTGTATGGTGAAGGAAGTTTGACAACCAGAAATTCTCCATCTACTGACCTAGTGCCCGCCCGAACTGGTAGTGTGATTTTGCCCAAAGGATACTCGGGGTTAGCGTTGAAGCCGAATAATGGGTAATCGGTCGATGACAAATCCGAGTTAGTGAAGCCAAGTTTAACAAACATTTTGTAATACATTACTTTCAAAGTGCTTCCCTGATCAATGAGAACACGTTCAATGGTGAATCTATTCACGCATAGCTCGATGACGAGGGGATCGGTGTGGGGGAGAGTTACTCTAAATAAGTCGGTGTCGTCGAAACTAATCCTCTCAGTTTCATAGGGCTGTTTTGCGGGTGTGATTGGCCTATACAAGCTAGGTTGCAACTGAATTGTATGTACCTCGGTTGATGTCGACAGGCTGTATATCATGTGAATTACACCAAGTGGAGGTGAATCCGGCCGTAGGGCTACCGTGTTCGATGGATTATTCTTTCAGACATGTTGCGCCAGCCGGCCGTCTTGTACCAGCTCCTTCAAGTGGTCCTTCAGTCCATAACAACGGTCGGTGTCATGACCATGGTCCTTGTGGTACTCACAACGCTTGTCCCCTCTCCTTGTATCGGGAGGTCCCATCATTTTGGGCAGCCATTTAAAAAACGAAAGGTGTTGAACTTTTGACAAAATCTTGTTGATCGGCTCTGCTAACTTCGTGCACTTCTTTTCTAAGCATCTTGTGTGCCTGCTATCCACTTGATATTGTTCATTTGATCGGTGTGAACACTGATCATTTGATCGACGCGAGTCACGCCTTTTGTCTCGTTTAGCTCGACTCTGCAGTTCAGGGCTCCTTGACGGCACGACGCTTATCGGTTGAATGATTTCAGACGGAGCCGTCTTAACGGCTTTCTATCCGGCTTTGACTCGCAAGGCATCATCTTCCACGTTATAATATTCTTCAACTTTCTTCATTAACACCCAAACTATTTTGGGGGGCCGTTTGGTCAACGAACTGCGGAGGGGACTATCCAGATGTAATCCCATTTTAAAGGTGATGATGGCCATGGAATCATTGCAGGCATCATCTACCCGGTTAAAACATTCCCAATAGCGTGCCGAATATTCACAAAGGGTTTCTTCTTGTTTAATTTGCATTGCCTAGAGAGAATCGGCTTGCTTTGGCTAGATTTCATTGGTGATGAATCTTGCCCTGAAGGATTTTTAGAGTTGATGGAAGCTTTTTTATCAATGTCGGCTCCAATTTATAGTACCATCTAACGGCCAATGGTCCCAGACTGTTCGGAAACAGTCGACACATGAGGGCTTCATCATTAGCATGTAGTGTCATCGCTTGTTTATAATGACGAATATGGTCAGTGGGGTCTGATTTTTCGTCATACATGGTGAACGATGGTGCTTTAAACTTCTTGGGTAGCACAACCCTTGCGATTCGTCACACAAAAGGGTCATGCTTGTCTTCTTCATCCAAATCATCACTTCTTTTCCCTCGCTTGTGCGGTACATACAGACTTCCTTCGAATGAGTTGGATACATCGACTCGTTCCTTCTTTCTGGGTTCCTAGGATGGTGAGTCAGAATCACTATCATTATCGTGTTTTCGAAGTCGACGTTGTCGATCATCCTTCTTTTCTAGGGGTCGACCCCTGTCATGGCATGCGGCCTACTGGGATTTGGCTAGCTCTAGGGCCAATTCCAAGCGCAGGCGCTCATTCCCAGCTACCATATTTTCCAGACGCTGTTCATTTTGCTTTGTCTAATCCATGATTATTTGTATTGTCTCTTGCATCGAAGTTGAGGGTGAGGTCTGGGCTATTGAGTCGAAATTCAAGGCCCGTTGTGCGGTGATATTCTTCGGTCCAAGCATGTTTCTTAAAGTGATGTCATCTCTTGGCGTAGTGTCGTCAGCGACTACCGGAGGATCATCTGTTACACCCGCCATGGATGTGCTTGAGTATTCCCACAGACGGCGCCAATTGTGGAGAAGTGGTTTGGAAATACTCCAGGATCCAGTAAGACGTCCTTGATCCTTTGATTGCTACCTAAAAAAAGGATAAACACTCCGGTCGGGGGTGCCGGAATTAGCACTCCGACAAACAAGTTAGAATGCTCTCAAGTTTACTTCTATCTCAAGTTATTTTATCTATTCTCACATACCTCTCTTTGGTTGACGTTCCTCTTTTTATATTACCCTTTGGATCCAAGGGTCGGGCCCACTTTTAATCTCGCACTTGATTGCTTACTCGGCCTTCCGATTGCGTACCGGTTCCCATTTGGTTCTTTATATGGCCAACTGTATATTCGACTTCAAAAGCCCTTAGATTATAGCCAAATTGACTTCGGCCAAATGTCTTCAAATATCTTGGCCTTCCTCAATATATGATTATTCAGCCCCCCACACATATGCACCCCTAATTATGTCATTTTCTTCTTTAGTTATGACTCATGAGTTCTTTAATTATACCTCATTAATTATGACATTTTTTCCTTTTTTTAGTTGTAACTCAAAAAATTAAAATTATGCCATATTTCTCTTTAATTATAAGGTGCATATGGTGCACATAGTGTTTCCCAAAAATTAATTATGCACCCAAAAAATATAAAATGTGAAAATAATGAGTATTTTTTTTACACCAAATTAATTTTTAATTTTTTCATAACTTTTTTAGAAAATTGATTATGTTAACTAAACTAAGCAAAGAGTGTTAAGATTCACACCATCCCTATATAGTGTGCGCATATATATATATATATAGTGTGTGTGTGTGTGTGTGTGTGTGCGTGTGTATATGTTTTGAATTGTCTTCTATTAGGAATGTTGGTTATTTAAAAATTAATTATGCACCCTAAAAGGGAAAAAATATATATATGTGAAAATTATGATCATTTTTTTTTATTTTTAGTTTTTTCATTTTTTTTTTTTTTAGAAAATTGATTATGAAAATTAAACCAAACAAAAGTGTTATCATTCACTTTCCCTATATAGTGTGTATATATATTTATATGTTTTGAATTGCTTTGTACTGGAAAGGTTGGTTATGATCGCATAATATTGTGACCTTTAAATGGAAAAGAAAACAAAAAACAAAAGAAAAAAAAACAAAAAGAGAAATAAAAATAAGAATTCTAATAGGAAACAAAAAGAGAAAGAAAAAGAAAAAATCTAACAGGATTTAAAAGTTTAATTATGCTAACTATATTTCCAAATCCTGTGAGAAAAAAAAAAACATTCAATGGCCTAGCATGGTGGGATATAAAAGTTTAGTTATGCTAACCTTTAAATTTAGGAGAAATTTCATTTTAGCGGTTTTGAAAAATAATTATAAATAAATGGTAAATTTTCTAAATATTAATAATTATAATTATAATTTTTTTTTTATAAATGTGTAATAATTCCTTAAATTTAAATGTAAGCTCACTTGAAGATGGAAAATGACAATAGACTTGGATAATGGATCACCAATTTCTCTTTTTCTACGATTTGGTGGGTTAAATGAGTCAATGTTAGAGTAGTTGGGTTAGTAGAGTGAGAAAGATGGAGTGGGGTGTTTTAGTCATTTAATAATATTTTTGACACTATTTGGAACAAAGTTAATATAAGGGGGAATCTTTATAATAATTTCAAAAGGGATGTTAGTGTTATTAATATTATTAACATAACAAGTGAGGTCCTTGTAATTATGCTAAAGCTCAGAGGAGGTTAGTGTAATTTATCCAATTAGTTCTAGTTAAATAAGTATTATTTTTCATAAAATATTTCCAAAATGTTTATGGAATATTTTATGTAAATTTTACCGCTTTCATTTAATATGAAGAGTCATATGATTTGTTAGAAACAAGAGTTAAATTCATTTTACCTCTCGTAGTTTGGAGTTTGAGTACTTTATCCCCTTTAAGCATCTCCAATGACAATTGCTATTAGCATTGCCAAAGCTATAATTTGACAATCTATAATAACAAATTGTCAAATTATAGCAATATTGATCCAATAGTACAAAGTCATTTTGGCAAAATCTCAACCAACTTTCCTTCCTATTTTTTAGGTGGTGTTTGGATATAATTTTTTGAGTGATTTTTTTGTTGTCTTTTTTTTTTCTTTATTTTTAAAAATTTTTTTAAAAAAATTTAAATATTTATATTCTAGCCCAACTAGACAAATTTAAAAAAAAAATTAAAATTTATTTTTGAGAGAGAACTCTCTGGAACACCAAATGCTCTTTGACACCTTCTCATTCACTCTACCCTGATGTAGTCGTCTTTCTCTCCTCTCTCTCCATCCATCCATCATTCTCCCTCATCTCTTCCCACTACCACCACCACTAGATCTTCATCGCTACAACCACGTCCCTCTTTCTTTCTCTTTATCTCTGTCTATATCTCTCTTGCAAATCACCAGAACCACACTCTTGGTCTATCTCTCTATAAACCCTAACCCTTGAAATTGAAACCCTGATGTATCTTCAATTTATGTCTGAGATAAACTGAAACCCTTGATTGAACGAGGTAAAAACCTTTGAAATCACTTGAAGAAGAAGATGAAACCCTTGAAACCCTAGAATCATGTCACGTCCCAAAATAAATAACAAAAGCCATCTCGTATTATTCTTTACAAAATAATCAATAACATCATATCTTCTATTCCATTCATAAATTTGATCAATACAAAAGATGACATATGAGGTATACATTCATAAATCTTAGATCCTGAACCTATAGCATACAACATGGTTACACAAATTTAAAAATAAAAGTAAGTCAAGTAATTATATGCCCTAATGGCTACATCTTTTCGAGTGGATACTTGGGTACAACAAAGTGAGTTCAACTCAATATAATTAAAGTTTATACAAAAATAATTACATCAAATAGACAAAATGAAGCCCTTGGCTCCAAGTCCTCTCAAGCTATGTCCTTGGTGGAAACATATCATCAGCATTTGAAAGTTATTTTCCACATAGGGTGAGCCAAAGTCCAATAAAGATACTTTAACACAATATGAATCTTAACAAAGTCATAAGTTCAATGCACATGCATACTATTTGTCAAACGTTTCACATTTTCCAACTCAAAACAATGCAATGCCAAATTATATATCAATTCATGAAAATAACCCTTTTATAACAGAAAATAGGGCAGTAAATATAAAACACTGGAAACCTCTAGGTATGTATCTGCCAGCAAGTGATACAACCACTACCAAAACTATTTTATCGGTACTAACCGAAAGGATTGACACCTAACCGTACGGGTTTTTGGACTTTCACCAAGGACATACAGGCCAACATCATAACCACAATCACACCCCTAACCAAATTCACCAAGGTATTTACCCTTTTTTCTCAAAACAAAACATTTTCAATGTTTAAGTATGCAATAATACTCAATGCAAGATGTATGAATGATTAGTTTTAATTAACCTAATCCTTATGCAATTTCTATAACATCAAAACTATCATCCGTGAATAACCCAAAATAGATATTTCTATACAACAGATAGTTTCCAATCAAAAAATATAATTCCATCATTTTAAAATGGGGGTGATATTACATATCCAACTCTATCATCATCACCAACATAAATATTGTTCCACAAAATCCAACATCATTTTCCATTCTCTTTCACAAAACAAATATCCATAATATTATAACAAAACCCTCTGTACTTACAACATTAATTTTAAGTAAAGAAAACCACCATTTTAACACATCCTTACAATCTTTCTCAAGAATCCATTTGGAAAACTCCTCTTTTCAATTCAAAATCAAACCTTAGGTTTAAGCCAAAATCCCCAAATCACTAGATTTTGTCAATTGACAAATAACTACGGTAAAAATCATAACAAAGTTGAAAAAATCCCTACCTCAAGATTAAAAGACAAAGGAGAGCAAGGCTCAAGTTTGGTGGAGCCGAAAACAATACCTCTTCTGATTAAAACGAAGCTCTCAGCGTGCTTTACCTTTTTCTCCAAAGGGCTAGAATGAAGAAATCAATGGATTGGGAGTATTTGGAGCTTGAATGCAAGAACTAGAGAGAGTGTGTGAAGATTTAGGGTTTTTGAAATGTTTAGAGAGAGAGAGAGAGAGATGAAAAAGTGACACATAATACCCTTTTCTCGGACTGATATACATGCAAACCGCTCAAGCGACTAAAACACCGCTCAAGTGTCAGACACAATAAGTGACACCTCTAGAGCGACCAAAAATACCACTCAAGCGCACAATGAGCCCCTCCTAGAAGTTTAAACCTACAAATAGCCACTCGAGCACAAGAAAGACCGCTCGAGCGAAGATACTATAATTCCAGTAGTTTTACAGACTATAAAAGACCGCTAGAGCTGAAGAAAGACCCCTCGAGCGAACAGGCAAAAATATGGGCAACAACTCTTTTGAAAAACTAACTCTAAACCTGTTTCAAACACAACTATAACTACCTAATAGCCAAACTCAACTAGTAACAAGATGAAAATAAAACGAACAATAGTTAATGACATGGATTCTCAGATTCAAAGGCAAGAAATGGGTCGGCTCTAAACCAAAACCATTATAATCTCCCCCCTTAAGGAATTTCGTACCCGAAATTTTAATACAAAGCAACTATCACTAAAAGTAAATCAAATCATGGATCATCTATACTTGTAACAAGGATAAACAGAGTTTTCAACACTAACTATTACAATTCCATTTTCAATGTTTACATATTACAACATAAATAAGATTTTCAACACAAGTCTCAAATATCAACAAATAAGTTCGGATACTTCTCACGGACTTCTGCCTCACGCTCCCAAGTCGCTTCCTTAACCCATGGTGTCGCCACAACACCTTAACCAATGGAATAGTCTTGTCTCGCAAGACTTGATCTCGAGTATCTAAGACCCGTACTGGTCTCTCCTCGTATAAGGCATCCTCATCTACCTCTAGCTCGGTCCAATCCAACACATGTAAAGAATCAGGCTCGGAGCATACAAATATGAAACATGTCATGAACCCCGTAAAGTGTGGGCGACAAGGTCAAATGATAAGCTATATGCCCAATCCTTTCTAGAATCTTAAAAGGCCCAATAAATCTAGGAAACAACCGCTCTTCTCAAATCTCATTAAACCCCATTTCAGTGATATTTTCAGGAATACATGATCTCTTACCTCAAAAGATAAAGGTCTCCTCCTACAATTGGCATAGCTTTTCTAACAACTTTGAGCCGAAACCAACATCTTACGAATAAGTGTGATCTTCTTCGTCGTTGCTCGGACTAATTTAGGACCTAACATAGGTGCATCACCCACCTCGGCCCAATATACTAAAGATCTACACGGTCGGCCATACAACGCCTCAAACGGTGCCATACCAATACTCGCCTAAAAGCTATTATTATAGGCAAACTCCACCAAAGGTAGATGCATCTCCCACACTCCCTTAAAATCCAGAACACAACCCCGAAGCATGTCCTCTAAGATCTGAATGGTTTGCTCGGACTGTCTGTCAGTCTGAGGATAATAGGCAATGCTAAACGTCAATCTAGTGCCCAAGGCATTCTGTAGGCTCTACCACAACCAAGCCATGAAACGTGGATCTCTATCAGAAATGATAGTTACAGAGACCCCATGAAGTCGAAATATGTCCCTAACATAAAGGTCAACATGATAATCTACCGAGTCACTCATGCGCATAGGTACAAAGTGTGCTAATTTAATTAATCGATCTACTATTACTCACACGACATCATTACCCTATTGGTCCTCGGAAGACCTATAACAAAATCCATCATGACATGCTCCCATTTTCACTCGGCTATAGGTAAAGGTTGTAACAAACCCGCTGGTCATTGGTGTTCGGCCTTCACTTGCTGACAAGTAAGGTATCTCAAAACAAACATGGCTACGTCTCTCTTCATCCCCTCTACCAAAACTAACGACTAAGGTCGTGGTACATCTTTGTGCCCCATCGGGTTTACCGCAAGGTGTGAATGGTGGAACTCTCGGAGTACCTCCTTTCTACAAGATTTTGGTACAAAAAGACGATCCAAGTACCTCACACTCGAGTCAAAATACACGTTCAAGCCCTTCTCTAACTTCCCACTAGATATTTTCCCTCGAATAGCCTCTATTTCATGATCACCCTGCTGTGTTTCTATAACTCGGCTCACTAATGTAGGTTGTGCAACTATAGTGAACAAAACAACCGACTCAAGGGACTCGCCAAGAAGCAAGTCAAACTCACCAATAACATCCAATATCTCCCCTTCCCAGATGGCAATACTAGCTACACTACTTACGGATTTCCTACTCAAGGCGTTGGCCACTACATTGGCCTTCTCCAGATGATAGTGTAACTCGAAATCATAATCCTTTATAAACTCCATCCACCTCCTCTGTCTCAAATTCAGATCCTTTTATGAAAACGGATATTTCAAACTCTTGTGATCGAAAAATACTTCAAATCTCTCACCATATAAATAATGCCTCTAGAATTTTAAGGCAAATATCATCACAACTAGCTCTAGGTCATGAGTAGGATAATTTCTCTCATGTGTTTTCAACTACCGTGAACTGTACGCTACCACTTTCCCCTCGTGCATCAATACACAACCCAAACTTTCCCAAGACGCATCACAATAAACCGAATAACCCAAACCCCTTTCCAGAATAATCAACACTGGAGCAATGGTGAGCCTAACCTTAAGCTCTTGAAATGACTTTTCACAAGTCTCACTCCACCCGAACTTAATCCCCTTCCTTGTCAATCTAGTCAATGGTGAGGCCAATCTAGAGAAGTCTTTCACAAAACGTCGGTAATACCCAGCTAAGCCCAAGAAAAACTCTATATCTCAAAGGTATTCTTACGTTGTTCACAATCTTGCACTGCCTCTATCTTAGAAGAGTCCACAGTCACCCATTCCCCGGATACCACGTGTCTGAGGAACTTAACTTCCTTTAACTAGAACTCGCACTTCCCGAACTTAGCATATAAACAGTGTGTTCTAAGCAACTCAAGTACAACCCGCAAGTGTTCCTTGTATTCCTCTTCAGAGGGTGAGTAGATTAAGATGTCGTCAACAAAGACGACCACAAAACGGTCTAAGAACTCATGAAAGATTTGATTCATCAAATCCATAAATGCAGCTGGTGCATTGGTTAGCTCAAAAGGCATCACTAAGAACTCATAGTGGCCATGCAGCGTGCGGAATGCTGTCTTTTGAATATCCTCCTCCTTCACCCTCAATTGGTGGTAACCTGATCTCGGGTCAATCTTAGAAAAACAACAAGACCCATTCAACTGGTCAAACAAATCATCTATATGGGGTAATGGGTACTTGTTCTTAATAGTTACCTAGTTTAACTTTCGATAATCGATGCACAGTCTTAAAGTGCCATCCTTCTTCTTAGCAAAGAGAGTCGGTGCTCCCCAAGGTGATGTACTGGGGCAAATAAAGCCCTTATATAACAGCTCTAGGAGTTGAATCTTCAACTCATACAACTCAGCAAGTACAAATCTATATGGTGCCATGGAAATCGATATTGTGTCGAGCACTAAGTCAATGGAGAACTCAATCTCTCGATAGGGTGGAAAACTAGTAAGATCTTCGAAAAAGACATTCGGGTATTCAAAAACTACCCTCGACAATTCTACTCGAACCACATCACTCTCACTACCCAAGAAAGTTGCAAGGAGACAAATAAGCTCGCCCCGATCACGTGAGTCATAAACTGGCTACAAAACTCTATCAGCTTAGTTCCCCATAAAATAAAACAGTCACCACTCGAGATGCACACCATAACACTCTGACGGTAACAATCTATAACAGCATGGCACAAAGACAACCAATCCATGCCTAAAATGACATCGAAAATCGACATGTCTAACAATACGAAAGCAAAAGAAAGTCGGCAACCGACAACCTTTATCTCACAACCGCGACATCCCCTATTCAAGACAACCTTACCCTCAACTGGTGACTCTACCCTAAGTGACGATGCTAATTGAACCACCTCTAACCCCAAAACTAATACGAATGTAGACGAAATGAAGGAATGAGATGCACTAGTATCAATCAACATATTGGCAACAGAATTGAACAACATAAAGTTATCTCTCATAACAAAGGATCCTAGCAACTGATCTAGCGTGGAAACAGCATACACACGCCCTGTGGGTCTCTGCTCTACCTGCTCACCACTTAGAGTAGAGGACTGATACACTAATTAAGCCAAAGAGGCTCCTTGAGTGGCCCTTGAGACCTGTGTTGAATGGGTAGGCTAATGGCTCTGTGTCTGCCTCGAACCAGATGCACCAGATGTGCCACCTGCCTGAGGGCAAAACCTCCTCAAGTGCCGACTGCCCATACTAATAACAGGTAGGCAGCTGCCCTCTCCCATGACTCTGGCTCTGAGGATGAGCCGAGGACGGTGCAGGCTGTTGCCCTCATCCTCTCTGCGGGCAAACTAAAGACTTGTGGCCCGACTTACCACACTTAAAACAAGTGATCCCACCTTGACTACCTCTCTCTAAACCAAAACTCGGTACAGAAAAAGTGGATTTGAACTGAGCTGCTTGGGACTGCTGTGGGGTGGAACCCCTCTATCGTTTATTGTCCCAAGTATCCCTCTAAACCTCCTAACTACTTTACTTGGAGCCCCTCATCTGCTCCTCCTCCACCTGAATCACGATCTCTAAATGAGCCGCCAACTCCACTAGGCAACCAGAATCCCTAATTATAAACCCAGCCACCTTAAAAAGGACCCCAGTCCTCAAGCTCTTCTCAAACTCGAGGCAACAAACGTTCCTCTGTCGCCACAAGTTCCGGTTCAAATCTAGAGAGGCTAGTAAAAGCAGCCTCAAACTCGGCTACTAGTGTGTTCAGCTGCTTGAGCTTCAAGAACTAATCCCTCAACTTCTCCCTAGTAGTGGAAGGTATTAACAAAGGCCTCTCAAGTCATTCCAATGCGCCTTCACGCATACTTCCACCATTGACCCGCATCTCCCTTTAGCTAAAAGGATACCAAGGTCACCCTCAAACCATCGTCCCTGATGCCAAGTGTAGACACCCCATTTTTGACCGACCTTAAGACTCAGACGTCATTGATTGAGCGCTCGGTGATGGTGTATGTTGTGCTCATTCTGAAGTTTCAGAGTTCTGGCTGAGAGCCTTACCCTCCGAGCCTCGGAACTTTTTGTGCCTTGACTCGGTCTGTGGACTAGGTCTTGTTTTCTCTTCCCGAAGGGAGGGAGAGGTCTTGTAGACCATCTCTCAGTGGTCGTAGGCCACTGTTCCCGTTTGGAGACTTGTTTCCGATTTTCGGAGCCGTCGGTCGCGCGCCTCGGCTCGGGACCGCTTAACATTCTTCGTTTGGCACGGTTTTTGGAACACACCTTGTTTCCTCTATCTAGAGGGACACTGTCATCCGGGAGACCACTTTTGTGGCTGTACGCCACTTTTGGTGTTCAACAGCCAGTTTTCGGGGCACCCGGCCGCGCACTTTGCCCCCCGAACTCTCGTTTTGCATCCGTGTTGGTTCTTTTTTGGCATGAACCTTGTTTTCCTTGTTTGGGAGGTGGTATAAGGGTGGGAGACCACCTTTTCCCCTTGGAGACCACTTTCTCCCCGCCAGCCGATTTTCTTGTCGGGAAGTTGGTTTTCTTGGTCTTTGGGCCACATTTGCTGGTCTCCCACCACACCACTAGCTTGCTTTCAAAGTGGAGACCACCAAATGGAGCCACCAACCACTTTTTTGTGTGGGAAACCACCTACCCTGGTTGGCCGACCAGGGGAAGTGGTCGGCCGTGGTCGGCCGACCACCTTTTCTGGTCGGCCAGCTCTCTCTTGTTTTGTCTGTTTAAGTGGGTGCCAGCTGTGCCAGCTGGAAGGCACAGACTATATCCTCCATACACGTGTATGGAGGATCTTGAGCCTTGTTTTTAGCTTCTTGAAGAAGCTTTGGCCTTGTTTGTCTATAAGAGAGGCCCTCCCCCTCCTTGAACCAGGTTCAGATTTTCTCTAAGGCAAAAATATATATCTCTCTCTATATCTCTACATTTTGGGTCATAAGGTGCATTGTTCTTGACCCTTTTACACTATACCTCATAGCCATACACTTCCACCATTGATTTGAGGTTCTTGGAGGTTGTTTTCAGAGGTTAAAGAGCTGGTTTTTTGGTCCCAAAGTTTGCTGATTTTGCTGAGCTTCAAGGGTAATCACTTTTCCCTCTTTTAAGCATTATTTTGATCCTTCTCTTAGCCTCATTTGCATGCTTATTCGAGCTTTGTTGTCAACTGAAAAAAGGTTCATATTTAAGTATTTTCATGTTTGTTTAAGGCTCTTTTGGTGTTGAGGGTCATCTACCCTCTTGCATGCTCTATTTAGCCTTGTTTTGTGCCATGCCATAAGGAATTCGAGCTAGTCTTTGCTTGGCCTTCCTACCACTGAAATTACTTTGAAGGCCTAAATCAGAGAGGGGTGACCCTCTCTCTTGTTGTCTTGTTTACTAGCATTTTTGGCCTACCAAAGGAGCATATGTTCATACCATTTGGAGGCCTAGTTCAGGCACTTTTTGGTGACTTCTAGGACCTGCTAGGCTCTGACCATGTCTGGTTTGGTCCCCTTTTGCTTGCTTCTTGCATGTGTAGAGTAATCCCTTTCATGGCTTATCAAAGGAGTATGTCATTCTTGCATGTATTGGTCTTGTTTCAGTGGGTTTTTAGCCATCATTTGGCATGCCATGACTCTGTTTTTGCTTGTTTTGGTAGTCCTTCACATGCTTCATATGCTTGTAGTGTAACTCATGTTCACTAGCTTATAATGCATGTTGTTTTGGCCCTCTATGCTAGCATATTTTGGCCATACTCCAAACTGATTTTGTTCATATTTTGGGCTGCCTTAGCTCTTTTTTGAGGTCCCTTGGTCAAATGATGCTTTCCATGTATGGTTGTAGTGTAATAGCCTTGCTTAGCCTTGAGTTTTGAATCCCCTTGCATGCTTAACTTGAG
Organism: Camellia japonica; assembly: GCA_030407325.1. Classification (NCBI taxonomy): domain Eukaryota; kingdom Viridiplantae; phylum Streptophyta; class Magnoliopsida; order Ericales; family Theaceae; genus Camellia; species Camellia japonica. Next base: position 156,671,533 of record JAPPVO010000059.1, on the reverse strand, counting down.
GTGTTTGCATGTTTTAGCATCATTGGGCATGATATTTCAGAGTTTATTTCTTGGCCATATTCTCATGTTTGTCACTCTTTCAATGTGTTTGAGAGTTGCATCATTATGCCCTATTTGCGAGCCATTGCATGAGCTTCACTTTTGTGCCTTTCAAGCCATCATCCCAACCCATTTTGCTACTGTTTTGGGCTTGCATAGGGTCTGTTTGGGGTTGGTTTCATCATTTGAGCATCGCTTTGCATGCCTATAATGTAATGCACTTCACTAGTTTCAATGCTTGAGCCATTCAACATGCGTTGCGTGAGTTGTTTGCATGATTCGGAGTCATTTTGGAGTCATGTTATATGCCATTTCAAAGCTGGAATATATGCTATTGTGCTCCATGTTTAGTTCTTTCAATGCATGTGCAAAGTTGTGTTTTTGTGCCTTAGGCTCGGGGCCATTGTATTATGCGTGCTGGCATGAGTTTTGGAGTCTTGTTTTCATCATGTTTGGCCACTGATTTGGGTGTGGCTGAGGCCCAGTCATTTTGGTTTAAGTCCATTTTTGCATTGAGTATGCCATTGTATTCCATAGCATTGAGTATGCCACATTGTCGCATGATTGATCATTGCATTATGCATGCCTTGTTCATCTCATTGTGTATGTTAGTTCTTAGGCGCATTGTGTATGCTAAGTACCACGTGCATTGAGTATGCCATTATTAGTTCATAGCATTGTGTATGCTAGTTGCATGTTTGCATGTCATCCTTTGCATGTTTGCATCACTTAGTTGCATAGCATTTAGGTTGCATACTTAAAGTCGCATTGTGCATGCCATTGTTTGTTGCATTGTGTTCGGAATAGGTGTTAGTCCGAACATGGGAAACGAGGGACGTTTCGTACTCAAAGTGACGAAACGTGCCTCGATTCCCAGTCGCCGACACTCTTGACTACCCATGACGGAGTTGTTGGCTTTAGGTGCTTGTATGTGCATTCATTTCACATTGAGTCGTGCAATTTGACTCCTCGGCCATCATGCATCGAGATGCGCGACCGGTTGCCCGAGGGTCAAGGACTACACTCCCTAGAGCTTATGCAATGACGGGGAGAGTGGTCATGCACACATGTGTTGCAAATACCTTGTCGTGCCTCTCTCTTTCCTTTTGTTGCAGAAAAACAGAACCTAGGAGAAGAAACTGGTCGGCCGACCAGGTTTTTTGGCAGGCCAACCACCTTCTTTGGTTTCCACCACAAAAGGTGGTCGGTAGTTGGTCTCCCATGCCTATAAGCTGGTCGGCAGCCTTCCCACAATTTCCCGGGGTGGAGTTTCATCTCTCTGGAGCTTTGTGCAAATTTCTGAAATCAATTGCAAACAAAGGCAAGCCGGGGCATCGTGATGGATTTCCCGACAAGGCGACTCGAGCATGCATGCATCCTTTATCATTCAAGGCAGAGCTGAGGCAGTCCACATTCATGTTGTTTGCATGCTAGTTTAATTGCTTACTTAGTTAGTTTGTTAATTAATTAGAGTTGTGTAATAATTAGCTGTAATTTATTATTCATTTTGATTGTGTAGTAACTAACTTAATTAGATTAGCTTAGATTAGCTAGTTGGTGTTGTATTATTTATTCGGACCCTCCGTCAAGAGGGCCAACTGTTGTAATAAATGTGCGTGTGTGTGATGTATGTCTTCCAACCCCACGTCTTTCTCCCTTTTATTTACCAGCTTATGATGGTTAGTTTTAGGGCATGTTTCAATTAGCATCCTTATGCTCGCATGATTGCATCCATTCATCTGTCTTGCATGCACCGGGCTCGGCGCATCATACTAACTGCATTGTCTTTCAATTCTAAGTTGAATACATGTTATCTGTAACATCTCATATGCCATTTTAGAATAGCCGAGTCTATCTTAGTTGCATCTTACATGTGTTGCATTAGGCATCTCAGCATAGTTAGGATTCATGCATGATTTTTAATTAGCTTCTTTCTTTGGCTCGGAGTACTCGGTGAGTGTTCCTGCTTTAGCATCCTTGCATGTGTGTGAGTGACTGCCATGATAGCATGCTTGCCATGAGGCTAACTGATTATGTGATATACCTGCCTAAATGCCTGTGGGTGAAGGTTGGATTACTTGAATTGGAACAATTCATTGATTGTGAGTTTTAAGCCCACTTGAGAGTAACAAATCACCATATTTTCTAAGCCCACTTGAGGGTGGCAAAATCCGCATTTTAGCCTACTTGCGAGTAGCAAACCGCTTTCAAAAACAAACCTGAGATGTTTTGTTCCAAATTAGGCGATCCAGTCTATACTTGTATGCTGTGCGCATCACATAGTAATTCCAGGTTAATAACCGGAATAAGAGCACATGTGTTTTCAAAAACAAGATATCATGTTAGTAAAGGCCGATCTTTGATCGGGCGAGCGGGGGTGCTCATTGCATGACCTTCCCCTCTCGTACCCAAGTTCCCGAGCCGAGGCAACTTTGGTGATGACGGACACGTGACCTTAGGCACGAGTCAAGGTTTTCTAAATTCCCCCCAAATAAAATATTTAGGTGGTGACTTTGTATCTAGCAAAGCAGTCCATGTTTGGCACTTCTTTCTAAAAATCAGTTTTTCAAAACGATTTGCTAGATTTGGACTCTTTGGTGATTTATCGATCTTGCATTGCACTTTGTGAGATTAGATTCAGAACCGTGACATTGAGTCCAAACTGTAGTGAGCCCAATGAACAAAACGGGATTTTCCCGGGATGTTTGGGGACGTCTACACCAAGCATCTTCAACATCTTCAACATCTGCTCAAGCCACTCATCTGCCTTCAGTGTCTCCTTCAGATTCCCCAAAAACGCATCCGAATTCGACCAAAAGAACTCCCTCTTTAGAAAAGATGGCTCTATCTCAGCAACATGGGCCTAGACTTGATTCTTAGCCTTGAGAATGTCCATGGATTCCTGCAGAACTCCAACCATTTCACGGGCCAAAGTACCCGTGGCTTGCTAACCTACAGGCTTAGCCACGTTGACCTAACCAACTCCCTCCTCTTGCACCGGAATATCATCCGGTAATGGCACCTCCCGCCGCCTAGGCCTACCACGCCTACCACCACCACGTCCACGTCCACGTCCTGACATCCTAATAAAGGTAAAACAGTAGATTAGCACATTTACAAATGTGTCGAAGCTAATTCAATCACATCTTAATACAGTGGACGACAATTAATTCACTCCACATAAGCACATAATCACATAAACTCAAACGAACTTCTTCTAGATAGTGACCATCCCGCAACATTGCCAAAGTTCCAATTAGAAATAGCAATAATCAAGTGCTCTTCTAACAGGACTTCTAGAAACTCGTAGGCCCAATCAATATCTATGAAATTAAATCACATACTTATTTAGTCACATAAGCAAGTTGTCACATAGCATACCAGGTCTACTTCTAATATCATCCAGTGAGATAACCCATTGTGGTAAAAACCATATCCCACGATCCCAAAGTATTCAAGCCTAGTAGCTCTGATACCAAGTTGTCACGCCTCGAAATAAATAACAATAGCCCATCTCGTATTATTCTTTAGAAATGATCAATATCATCATATCTTCTATTCCATTCATAAATTTGATCAATACAAAAGAGGACATATGTGGTACACATTCATAAATCCTAGATCCTGAATCTATAGCATATGACATGGTTACATAAATTTAAAAATAAAAGTAAAGTCAAGCAATTATATGCCCTAATAGCTACATCTTTCCAAGTCGATGCTTGGGTACTACAAAGTGAGTTCAACTCAATACAATTAAAGCCCAAGGCTTATACAAAAATAATTACATCAAATAAACAAAATGAAGCCCTTGGCTCCAAGTCCTCCCAAGCTATGTCCTTGGTGGAGGCATATCATTAGCACCTAAAAGTTGTTTTCCACATAGGGCTGCTAAGGCCCAATAGAGATTCTTTAACACAATATATGAATCTTAACAAAGTCATAACGTCAATGCACGTGCATGCTATTTGTCAAGCGTTTCACATTTTCCATGTCAAAACAATGCAATGCTAGATTATATATCAATTCATGAAAATAATACTTTTATAACAGAAAACAAGACAGTGGATACAAAACACTGGGAATCTCTAGGCACGTATCTGCCAATAGGCTATATACAAGCACTACCAAAACCATTTTACCAATACTAATTGGAAGGATCAGCACCTAACTACGCAGGTTTCTGGACTTTTACCAAGAACACACAAGCCAACATCATAACCACAACCACACCCCTAACCAAATTCACCAAGGTATTCACCATTTTTTTCTCAAAACAAAACATTTTCAATATTTAAGTATGCAACAATACTCAATGCAAGATTTATGAATGATTAGTTTCAATTCACCTAATCCTTGTGCAATTTCTATAACAATCAAAGCTATCCTCCACCAATAGTCCAAAACAGATATTTCTATACAACAGATAGTTTCCAATCAAAAGATATAATTCCATCATTTTAAAATGGGAGTGATATTACATATCCAACTCTACCATCATCATTATCATAAACATTGTTCCATTCTTACAAAACCCAACATCATTTTCTATTTTCTTTCATAAACCAAATATCCATAATATTAGAACAAAATCCATTTACTTACAAAGTCAATTTAAGTAAAGAAAACCACCATTTTAACACATCTCAATCAATAACAAATCCCCACAACCTTTCGCAAGAATCTATTTGGAAAACCCTTATTTTCAATTCAAAATAAAACCCTAAGTTTAACCCAAAATCCCCAAATCACTAGATTCCATCAATCGACAAATAACTACAAAAATCATTCCAAAGGTTAAAGACATCCCTACCTCAATATTAGAAGACAAGGGAGAGCAAGGTTGAAGTATGGCGGAGTCAAAAATAATAACTACTCCGATTAAAACGAAACTCTCGGCGTGCTCTATCCTTTTCTCCAAAGGGCTAGGGTGAAGAAACCAATAGATTGGAAGTATTTGAAGCTTAAATGCAAGAACTAGAGAGTGAGCGTGAAGATTTAGGATTTTCAAAATGTTTAAAGAGAGAGAGAGAGAAATGAAAATGTGACATAGAATATTCTTTTCTCGGATTGATATTCACGCAGACCGCTCGAGCGACCAAAACACCGCTCGACTGTCAGACACAATAAGTGATACTACTCGAGCGACCACAAATACCGCTCGAGTGCACAATGATCCCCTCCTAGAAGTTCAAACCTGCAAAAAATTGCTCGAGCGCAAGAAAGACAACTCAAGCGAAGATACCACACTTCCGGTAGTTTTGCAGAATGTAAAAGACCACTCAAGTGCTAGAAAAACCGCTCGAGCTAACAAGCAAAAATCTGGGCAACAACTCTTTTGAAAAACTAACTCCAAACCTGTTTCCAACACAACCACAACTCCCAAATAGCCAAACTCAACTAGTAACAAGATGAAAATGAAATGAACAATAGTTAAGGACATGGATTCTCCGAATGAGTGTTGTGTTGTTTAAATTGAATTTGTATAATGTGGGATTCATGTGTAGAACAAATTTAAACTACAAGATGATAATTCTGGATAATTTCTGGACAAGTAAGCCTGGGTTTTGTAGTATTACTGAAATATAATTAACCCTTAGTTTTTTAACTAACTCCAGCATTACATTTGTCATGAATTTCCATCTGGGTTCTTCATTTAATTGTATTATTCTCTATTCCAACTCTACTTTTATCCCATAATTTTAACTCTGCATTCATCATTTTCCTTCATTTTCTTTCTATTCTCCTTCATTTTCTCGTCTACAGTGTTGGAGTACGACCCAAAATTCAATTATGTGCTGGAAGTGACCGAGGAGGACTACAAAATCTGTAACACAGCAAAACCAATCAAAGCATACAATGAAAGCGACACCAAGATTGTGCTCGATCACTCAGGTCTGTTTTACTTCATTAGCGGAGTTGAGGGGCACTGTAAGAAAGGCCAAAAGCTGTTGGTGAGAGTTTTGTCTACCAAACGCAGCTCGAGGGCTCGTTCTTCGGTCGCATCACCTAAACTGTAGACTGCCCCGAACTTGCTCCGCGCGCCCCCTTTTCGGAAAGGGCTCGAATTGGGTTATAGCTACTATAGTTCGGACTCCTATCACGGTTCTGAATCTAATGTCACAAAGTGCAATGTAAGACTGATAAATCACCAAAGAGTCCAAATCAGGCAAATCGTTTTGGAAAATTAATTTTAATCAAAAAGCGCCAAACATGGACTACTTTGCTAGATTTCAGAGTTGCCACCTAAATATTTTATTTTGGGAAATTTAGAAAACCCTGACTCGTGCCTAAGGCCACGTGTCCGTTATCACCAAAGTTGCCTCAGCTCGAGAACTTGGGTACGAGAGGGTAAGGTCCTGAAATGAGCCCCCGCTCGCCCGATCAAAAATCGGCCTCTACTTAACATGATATGTTGTTTTTGAAAACACATGTGTTCTTATTCCGATTATTAATCTAGAATTACTATGTGATGCGCACAGCATACAAGTATAGACTAAATCACTCAATTTGGAACAAAACATCTCATGCTTGTTTTCAAAAATGGTTTGAATTTGCCACCCTCAAGTGGGCTTAGAAATGCGGATTTGCCACCAAATAAGGTGGGCTTAAAGCATGATGATTTGCCACTCCAAGTGGGCTTAAAACTTACATTTTGATGAATTGTTCCAATTCAAGTAATGAAGCCTTCATCCACCGGCATTCATGCAATTATAGCAGTTAAGCAAATAGCCTCATGGCAAGCATGCTATCATGGCAATCATTTACACACATGCAAGTATGCTAAAGCATAAACACTTACAGTGTACTCCGAGCTAAAACAGAAGCTAGTTAGTAATCAATGCATGATCCTAGCTATGTCAACAATGCCTAATGCAACACATGAAAAATGCAACTAAATAGGCTCGGCTGTCTATAATGGCATATGAATGCAACACTTGATACACGTATTCAAATTGGTATTGAAATACAATGCAGTTTGAATGATGCGCCGAGCCCGGTGCATGCAAAACATAATGAATGAATGCAAACATGCAAGCATAAGGTATGCTAATTGAAATATGCCCTAATCTAACCACTGAAAGCGAGTAAATAAAAGGGAGAAAGAAATGGGGTTGGAAAACATGCACACACGCACGCACGCACCTTTATTACAACATTTGCCCTCTCGACGGAGGGTCCAAATGAAAGAGAGCTAACTAGCTACGCTAATTAAACTAACTATTACAAACCAATTAATTAACTAACTATTCTAGCTAATTAATTACAACACAATTGAATAACTAGCTAATCTAAGCTAATTAGTTATTACAAAACAAATTAATTAAACACATTAACTAATTAATTACACCACTTGCATGAATGAAATAGCTAACTTATTCTAAGTTAACAAAAGCGATTAAATGGCCTCAAGGATGAGGGACATGCATGCTCGGTCGGCTTCCTCCCGAAAGTCCGTCACTTTGCCACCGGTTGCCTCTATTTGCATTCACCTTGATTTCCAAACACTAAACCAATTTTCAGGCTGCTTCTGCTCTAGAACCAGAACCACTTTAAACCACCTTCAAGCTGGTGGACTGTCGGCCACCAGGGGAAGCTGTAGGCCACTTCCTCTGGCCGGTTGGCCACTTGCTCCTGCACACTCCAATTTTGCTGCAAACAGAGTACAAAAGGGGCAAAGCAAGGCATTTGCAGGGTGTGTATGTACAACCACCCTCCTTATCATTTCTCAAGCTCAAAGGAGTGTGGTACTCGACTCTCGAGCCACCAACCGAGCATCGCAATGCACGATGGCCGAGAAGCCAAGTTTGTACAAGTCAATGAATGCACAAATAAACTCGATGAGCCTCCACCCTATCATGCACGATCAAGGGTGTCGGCGACTAAGAAACGAGGCATGTTTCATCACTTCGAGTATGAAACGTCCCTCGTTTCTCATGTTTAGATTAACGTCCGATCCAAAGACATGCAATGCAACACAAACATGTTATCTTGGCATGTTTTACTTTGATTCATTTTGTTTACTCATTTTAGATTACCGATAAGTCCTTTAACCGGTTAAGTCCAAAAGTGAGAAGTCCTCTAATTTGAAAGACGGACCAAGCCACAAGCTTCTTGAGCATGAAAGAAGCATCATGTCGTTGATTAGTTGAAACCCTCAAAAGAAGGCTAAAACTATCAGGCATGAACACCTCAATTTCGCGTTCAAACCAACAAAGGGCTTAAGTCCACTTTCGAAAGTGATATAACAAATGAAAGATGGAATGCAATGGCACATATTCCAACACTGAAATAGGATGCTAAATGACATCAAAGCATGAAAATGATGCATGCAAGACACACTCGGAGTCAAAAACATTGAAGCAAGCAAAGAGCCTAACACTATAGGCATGCAATACCAAGTACAAATGACCAAACTAACCCCGAACAGAAGTTAAACATGCTAAAACAGTGGCCTAATTATGCTGAAATGGAAGCTCAAAATGCTAGAAGAACATGCACACATGTTGGCCAATGAGCAAGGCATGATACACAACTCTCAAAAGCTATGAAGAAGTAAAGTGTATGAGAGTGTGACTACACTATATACACTAAAATTACATTCCAAATGGTGTCATACCATGCAAACATCACATACGCAGCATGTTAAAGGCCCCAAAACTCAAAGCTAGTCAAGGCCCTTTACACTACAACCATACTAAGCAATGCTCAAATGACCTTAACCATTCAAAACAGACCTAAGGTAGGTCAGAACAATAGCAAAAACATGCTAGACTCATAACATAGATGGCAAGAAAGATATGCTCATGTATTAGCTCATGTATTAGCTCACAAACAAGGCATAAAGGTATATCTCTTAAACACAATGAAAGAGTGATAAACATGAGAGTATGATAGAAGTTTATGCTCTGAATTTACATACCAAATGATGCTATATCACACAAATGTCACAAATAAGGCATGCTAGGGGGCTCAAAACACAAGACTAGCAAAGCCAATTACACTATAGCCCTACAAGGCAAGCCATACATGACCAAGACCACTTGGAACAGTGTTTAAGCATGCTAAATCAATGCCAAAAGCATGCTGAAACAGAGCTAAAATAAGCTAGAATAATGGGTCAAAACACTAAGTATGCAAGGCTAATGAGTGAGATTGCACTACAAGTACAAAAAGCAAATAAGAAGAGGCCAAACCAGCCAAAAATAGAGTTGTAACATGCTAAAATAGGACCAAAAACATGCTAAGATAGACCCCCAAAAGGGGAGAAAAACATGCCAAAGAGTGAGGCCATCAACTCATGCAAACAAGGTACAAAAGGGGGGACCACCCCCACCTATTTTGGGTCCCAAAACCCACTTTCTACCACTGAAATTCCTCTAAAATTTAGTGGTGAAAAGGCCAAACAAAGGTGATCTCAATGGCTTTAAAAGATAGTTCAAAGCAAAGTAAAACAAGCCACAAAAGAGGGTAGACCACCCCTAACTCAAACAAGGCGTCAAACAACCATTTTTAACACTTAAAAGCAAAGGTTTTGTAGTTGAAAGCTAGGCCTAAAACAGCATGCAAAGTTGGCCAAACACTTAATCAAAATAAAGCTTAAAGAGGGAAGACACTCACCCTTGAAGCACAACTTTAAAATCAGCAACTTCTGAGCCAAAATCAGTCTTTAAGAGCTAAAATGAGACCTCCAAGCACCTTAGCTTCGAGGTAGGAGTGTTTGATCAAGAGTCCCTTTGCAAATGCACCAAGAATTCCCACTTTCAAGCCCTTTCAAGCACAAAAATATAGAGAGGGAGAGAGAATTCTAGAGAGAGAGTAGATTTTTTGCTCTAAAAAAATCTGAACCCCTCTCAAGGAGGAGGAAGCTCCCCTTTTATAGAAATGCAAGCAAGAGCTTGCTTCAATCCCTCCCTACGCGTGTAGGGAGGATACATTCAGTGACCAACAACTGGCACCAAAAATATCTGCAAAAACAGAAAAATGGCCGTCAGCCACTTCCACTGGCCTACCGGCTACTTTAAGTGGCCTACAGGAGAAGAAAGTGGCCTACAACTGCCAAAAATGGCCGACAGGCCCTCCCCTCCCTCCAGGCAAGGGCACTATGGTCCGGTCCAAAAACAAGGCCAAAAAGAAGAGAGTTAAGAGACCCCGAGACAAGGCGCTCAGCCAAAAGCTCCCGAAACTAGCCTACCGATCACCGCAAGTGGCCTACAAGAGAGAAAAGTAGCCTACAGCTACAAAAAGTGGCCTACAGGCCTCTCTCTCCCTCCAGGCAAAGGCACCAAGGTCTGGTCCAAAAACAAGGCCAAAAAAAAAAAGTTAAGAGACCCCGAGACAAGGCGCTCAGCCGAAAGCCCCGGAAACTCAAAACGAGCACAAACATGTGCGATCATCGCGTGCACAAATGATGACGTCTGAGTCTTAGGGTCGGTCAAAAATGGGGTATCTACAGCATCACCTGCTCCAGCGCCTTCTCCAATGGAATTGCTTCCACTGGCACCTGTTCCAACCTGTGATAACTTGATACGTTACTCGTTTCGCTTTTCTTCATTTAAAACTTTGGGTTTGTCTTGTGGGGTGTTAGATCGACTTGGAGCCTTGTTAAGTGTTTGGGGTTTGTGGTGTCCAGAAGGTTTTTCTCAATTGAATTCTTGTTCTTATTTTTCGGTGTTGATTTTCACTTGTTCCAGAGAGTGCGAGACCAGGTCCAAAGTACCTAGAACTAAGCGGAGAAAAATTATGGACTGGAGAACCAGGGACGCACATGTGGGGCCTTGGGCCGCACGTGCGGGAGGTGAGGTCGCACGTGCAAAATTCAGGGGAGGTTTGGGGCAGCACACTGTAATATATGCAGGTGCAAAGCTAGGTGTGGAAGGGGACAGCTGTACGTGCAGGAATTAAGGCCGCACATACGGGAAGGAGGCTCCGCATGTGCAGGGGCACGTGTCGCACGTGTGGGACGCTGGGCAGTCCGAATCTCTGTTTTATTTTCTCTTTAGGGCTATGTTTATATCACTTTTGGCTCATATCTCTCTCTCTAAAAATCATCTCCTCTCCTTTCTCTCTACATTTCATCCCTCAAAACACTTAGGGCTCTTGATTTCTCAAGATCTATTGCATTTCTAACCCTAGGGCTCTTGATTTCTCAAAACTCTTTGCCTTCACTGTCTTCAAGCCGATATGCCCCTTGCCCAGGACCGAGATGATTCTATGAGGTCCTTCCCAGTTTGGGCCAAGCTTGCCCTCTCTGGGATCCTTCTTGTTGCTGACGACCTTTCTCAGGACGAGGTCACCAACTTGAAACTCTCGTGGGTTGACCTTTTTGTTGTAAGCCCTAGCAAGCTACTGTTGGTATTTCCCCAGCTGAATTGCTGCTTTCTCCCTTCTTTCTTCCAATAAGTCCAAATCTCGGACTCAAAATGCATCATTAGTCCCATTCTCTCCTGGATTCTGATCCCTGGGATGCCGACCTCTAATGGGATTACTGCATCTGTGCCATAAGCCATGGCAAATGGGGATTCCCCAGTTGATCTTCTCGGCGTAGTTCAATATGCCCAGAGTACATTGGGTAACTCATCCACCCACTTTCCCTTTGCTACTTCCAACCTCTTCTTAATCTCATCCAATATAGTTTTGTTGGAGGCTTCTGCCTGTCCATTGCTTTGAGGGAAGCTTGGAGTGGAATAGTAGTTCTTGATTTTATACTTTGCATAGAAGCTTTTGATTAGCTTACTGTCAAACTGTATACCATTGCCTGTTATTATTGCCCTTGGGATTCCAAACCTGGTGATGATGTTCTTCCATATGAAGCTCTTCACATCAGCATCTCGAATCTTTGCAAAGGGTTCAGCTTCCACCCACTTGGTGAAGTAATCTATTGCCACTAGCAAGAACTTCCTTTGTCCAGTTGCTTGAGGCAGCTGTCCAACAAGATCCATGCCCCATTGGGAAAATGGCCAAGGGCTAGACACTGGGTTAAGATCTGATGTTGGTTGGTGTATCAAAGGTGCAAACATCTGACACTTCTCACACTTTCTGACATAAGCTTTAGCATCTTTTTGTATGTAAGGCCACCAATACCCCTGAGTAATAGCCCTATGAGCAAGTGAACTACCCCCAGTGTGGCGCCCACATACTCCTTCATGTATTTCATACAAGAAGTCTTCAACTTGTGAAGGATGCACACACTTTAGAAGGAGACCAGTAAAAGATTTTCTGTAGAGATGCCCTTCTGCTGTCAGACTGAATCTTGCCGACTTCAGTCTGATCTTGTGTGCCTCTTTATGATCATCTGGCAGTTTTCCATCTCTAAGGAATACTATTATCACATCCATCTAGCTTGGTCCCATCTCCACACTCATTGCCTCATCCTCTGTGTTCAGTGGTTCTACACTTGGACCTGATAAGTAGTCAACCATTAGTGTCCTTGCCTCTCCTGGTTTCATTACACTAGCCAGGTTGGCTAAGGCATCAACATGGTTGTTGTCATCTCGGCTAACTTGCTGTAGTCGTCAATTTTGGAACAATGTTATCAGTCTACCCACCTCATTTACATAGGCCACCATACTTTCATCTCGGGCTGTGTATTCGCCTATTGCCTGGCTGACAATAAGCTAGAGTCACAGAAGACCATTACCTCGTCGGCTTCCATTGCTGCTGCCAACTTTAATCCGGCGATCAGTGCTTCATACTCTGCTTTGTTGTTTAAGGTGAGGCCTTAAACCTCAAATGAATGGATTGTTCCAGCATCTGTCCATCCGGTGATACTTCCCACTCCTTGTCGGTTTGAACTTTTGTTAACAAACAGACGGAAGGAGTCGCCGACATAAATACTGCAGGGCCTGAGTTTCTCTTCTTTCCTCTATTCTACTATCTCCAGCTGGGTTTCTCCTTGTTCACCTGAACATTGTTTACCCCGGCTCAACGGAGCCCGATGTATGATGGCGCCTGGTGTGAACTCGGCTATGAAGTCGGCCAAAACTTGGCCTTTGATTACTGTTCTGGGTCAGAATTCTAGGTCATATTGGCCTAACACCACTGCTCATCTGGCTATCATGTCTATCAGATCTCCTTGTTGCAACAAGGACTTCAAAGGATACTTAGTTAACACCACAATCCTATGGGCTTGAAAGTAATGATTCAGTTTCTTGAAGGCCATTACTAAAACCAGTGTCAGCTTCTCCAAGGATAGGAATCTGGTCTCTGCATCTGCTAGGGTTTTACTCATATAGTAAACTGCCCTTTGTTTTCTCTTTTCTTCCCTGATTACCACTACACTTACTGCATGCTCTGAAACCGCCAAGTATAAGAACAGCTCCTCTCCAGGTACTGGATTTGAGAGAACTGGAGCGGTGGTCAAGTATTTCTTCAAGTCGGCCAAGGTGACTTCTCATTCCTCTGTCCATAAGAAGTCTGTGGCTTTCTTCGGTAAACTGAAGAAAGGTTTGCATTTGTCAGAGCTTCTACTTATGAATCTGTTTAAAGCTGCAGCCCTTCCAGTCAACATCTGCACTTGTTTTGCCGACGTTGGGCTCTTTAACTCCAAAATGGCCTTGATTTAATCTGGGCTTGCCTCAATGCCCTTTCTGGTGACCAGGTATCCCAGGAACTTCCCTGACCCAACTCCAAATGCACACTTTGATGCATTGAGTCGGAGCCGAATTGTCCTTAGGATATCAAAGACTGTCTTCAAGTCAACCAGATAATCCTCAGGTTCCTTGATCTTCACGACCATGTCATTAATGTATACCTCCACTGTTTTGCCTATTGGATGTCTGAACATCTTAGTTACCAATCTCTGGTAAGTTGCTCCTGCATTTTTCAACCTAAAAGGCATCACTCTGTAACAATACAGCCCTTTTGGGGTGATAAATGCAGTCTTCTCCTCATCTAGAAGGTACATGGCTATCTGATGGTACCCTCTATAAGCGTCCAGGAAGCTCATCATTCCATGCTCTGAAGTGACATCCACCAATTGATCAATCTTGGACAGTAGGAAACTGTCTTTGGGACAAGCCTTATTCAGGCTGGCAAAGTCCACGCAGAGCCTCCACTTCCCATTCTTTTTCTTCATAACAACCATGTTTGATAACCATGTTGGGTAGTTTACCTCTCAGATGGCTCTGGCCTCCAGAAGTTTATACACTTCCTCTTCTACTGCCTCAACATGCATCAACGTAGGCCTCCTTACTCACTGGATGACAGGTTTGGCCGACCTGTCCACATTAAGTTTATGGCAAGTGACCTCGGGGTCAATGCCAAGCATCTAGTATGGTGTCCAGGAAAATACCTCAAGGTTTGCTCTCAAGAACGCCTGTAATTCCTCTTCCTCCTCCTCAGCCAAGCCTAAGCCGAGAAGAAAGAAGCGCTCTTCATCCCCTTGCTGGACCAAAATCTTCTTCAGGGCTTCCTCACTTTTCTCGACTGGTTCTTTGCCGACGTCCTCAAGGACCTCTATGTCCTCATCTTCAATCTCCGCTGCTTCTACTTCTCGTATGTTGCAGGTGGATTTCATTGCTGTCATGGAGCAATTCTTTGCCTGCACCTGATCTCCTTTGACCTCCTCAATTCCATGTTCTGTTGGGAACCGCAACAGCTGGTGCAATGTTGAAGGAACAACCTCCATTACATGCAGCCATGGCCTTCCCAAGATAGCATTGTAAAGGGAGGGGGTGTCAATTATTGTGAACTTAGTTTTTACCTTCTTGGTGCCAGCCTGCACCTCCAACTTACTGCTCCCAGGGGCCACGTCGGCATTCCATTGAACCCAACCATTGGACCATTGGATTGTTCCAGATCATCTTGGTGAAGGCCCGGCTCCTTGTAACACCTGATGTACATGATGTCACAAGAGCTGCCCTGGTCGATCAGAATTCGCTTCACCTGGCACTTTCCAATCTGGAGGGATATTACCAAGGCATCGTTGTGTGGATGCTGCACTATCTCTAGGTCATCTTTAGTAAAAGACACCATTGGTCCCTGGCATTCGTCTGCCCTAGGTCTCTTCTGTCGGACCTGATACACATGTTGTAAGTGTTTTACCTTTTGAGTTTCCCCACGTATCTCGTTCTCATTGACCTTCGAGTGAATCACATTAATCACTCGTGGTCCGCCCGCTTGTGGTTGTGGTGCTGGAGGAGGTGGTGTTGCCGGTGCTTGAGACAGTCTTGCTTGCTCTTCCCTTGTCCTAGCCTCATTTACCGGGCCCCTGAGATGACCTTGTCTTACAAGGTTTTCCAGATGTGCCTTTAGGGCTCTGCACCCTTGAGTTAGATGCCCATCCTTATTGTGGTAGGCACAATGTTTCCCCAGACTTCTTTCCATGAATTCACCAGGAATCTTCTCTGGTGCTCTATAATAAGGCTGATTCCGGATTCTTTCCAAGACTTTGTAGACCGGAATTCAGAATATGGTTGTGACTGTCTATACAGCCGTTAGTCCTGTCTCTTGCTTATTGTATCCACCGTTACCTCGGCCTCGCTTCGGCAAGCCGTTTCTTTTCTCTTGTTTTGATGCCTTTGTCCCCGGCGTGTCCTCCTCGGCCCTGGCATACTTTTCTATCCTGGCCATAAGTTCCTCCATACTTTTTGGTAATGTCATTGCCAGTGATTTTCAAAGCAGACAATCATCTTTCAGGCCGTTCTTAAAAGATACGATCGCCACCTCTTGGTTGCACCCTGGTATTCGGTTAAACACCTCATAATACCTTTTGGCATAGGCCCTAAGGCTTTCATCCTTGCCAATTCTTAGGGCCATCAGGGAGTCCACCCTCAATGGCTGTAGTTTGTTTGTCACAAACCTGGCCACAAACATCTCGGCCAGGCCTTCCCAACTTTTCACAGTTCCTTTCGGCAACTTGTGAAACCAGTCTGATGCGATTTCCCCAAAGGATGAGGGAAACACTTTGCAGAGCAGCGGCTCGTTCCCGGTGTACAATGCCATTGAGTTTAGGTACAAGCCGACGTAAAAAGTTAGGGTCAGACTTACCATCGTATATCCGGAACCTCGGCATGTAGAACCTCTTCGGGGTCTCAAATTTGTCCAACTCCACCAAGAACGGCGTTCTCGGCTTGACCGGAGAGGTTACCTCGGCATCTTGTCACTTGCTCTGGAAGTAATCCCTCAGATCCTCCTTGGTCCGTCCAGGAGCTCAGCTATCAACGGATTTCAGCCTTTTTGGTGCGCTACTCCTGGTGTTGTTATGTGTCCTCTTGGATCTCTCTCCATTGGTCATGTCGAAACAAAGTTCCTTCCATTGAACATGTCGATGTTCTTTGGGATCAGCTTCTTTGGTATGATGTGTCCTCCGAGAATCCTCCTTCATTGACTCTTCTCGCTCGACCTCCCTTGAAGGCCGGTGAGAGTGTTCCTTAGTCCTGGTGTGCTGGGGGACTGGAGGAACTGTTTTTTGCCCCCCTTTTTCTGGGCATCTTTTTTGGCCGCCGGAATTAGCGCATCTTGTAACGAAAACGATGGCTACATGACGTTGTTCTACATCATGAAATTGATGACCGATTGTAGGTCTGCCAATTTGTTCGCCATTCCCTTCATCTCGCTGTCTCTCCGCAGGCATCTATCTTTCCATACCTGGAGGTCGTCCTCATTATAATACCCACTTCGGTTTGACTTCTTTGGTACATCGCCCTCATGGCCGACGTCCTTCTCTCCAGGGTTCTGATCCCGAGTTTCTTTGTTACAGTTATCCTCATCTAAGCTAGGGTCATTGTGTTTACCACTGCCAGTAGGGATGTCGTCCCCAACATTTTCTCTATGTTCGTCGTTGGCCATCTATTCTCCTTTCTTTCCTACAGACGGCACCAAATTGTGTGTTCTATTTTCTGACCACATTGCCAAACAGGTACTCTACTGGAGGACACCGGCAGAATAGATTGCACCCGAACGACCTGTCAGAGAAAGATAAGACTCCGGCTGTGATTCGTCCACCCGGGGGCACTCCGACGATCAAGTCAATACTCAGTTATCTCTCAAAGATTACAAATTAGTGCTTAACTCACTAGTCAGAGTACAAAAAGCGTACCTTAGACCTATGAAGGTGCCTTACTTTTATAGTCAGCACTAACCTGATCCCTGTAGAAGCCTAGCTTCTCTTGGACTCTAGTCCAATGCTCATCCTGGACTCTCTATTAGATAAAGATAAACTCCCTAGGAGCTCTATCCTTATCCAGGCTGAAGTTCTCCCCCATTCTAGGACTCTTTGTCCCTTATCTATTCATCTCGGATTCCAATATATTCGCAGATAACCTCTGCCTAACCAAGATCATCTGGGCATCATGTCCAGGACACGAGGCACCTTGGCTGGCACTTCGATGCCACATTGGCCACGTGTTACTACTCACAAAATATGTCCCCACACTAGAGATGCTAATGGGTGCTAACCAACATATATAAAAGACATAAATGTGGGATTTTCCACCTTGTGAGATCTACTACATGTATGTAATTGGTACATCTATTGATATGCTAATTGATTTGTAGCATTGCTGTCTTTTAATTTTATAAACGTTTACATTCTCATGGTACACTTTAATATATATATATATATATATATTCCCAACACCAACAAAAGTATATCTTGTAATCATGGGAAATGTGTTTAATAAGTCTCAATTATTTACTAACTTCTTCTCTTTTTTTTTCTTTTTTTTTTTAAAGTATGTATGAATCTTGAATTTGGGCGGAGATTTAGGCCTCTTTTGACAATTAAGTTAAAGCTAGGATATTGATTTTTTGATTTTTTTAGATCATAGTGTGTTTAGTTTGAGTTTTTTGAATTAAGTTTTTTGGTTTTCATATTTTTTTATTTTTAGTGAATATTTTTAAAATTTTAAATATTTTTTTTACTTTTTTAGATGTACCTTACTTAGATGTATTTAAAAAGTAAAAAAATTGTGAAAAAATATTTAAAAAATTTAATAAATACATAAAAATACAAAAAAAGTACTGAATTCTCGTTTTTTTTTTTTTTTTGTATTTTTGGTATTTAGTACATTTTTAAAAAAAAATTTCACAAATTTTTTATTTTTTAGATATATTTATGTTAGGTATATCTAAAAGTAAAAAAAAATTGCTTAAAATATAAAAAAAAAAAATCAGTAAAAATAAAAAAATACGAAAAACAAGAAAGTAGAATTTTCTAAAAAGTGTTTTTGAAAAAACACAACCAAGCAAGCTGTACAGCCAAAAAAAAATTAAACGTTTCACCTATTTTTTTAAATATGCTTTATGAAGGGAAGATAGCTGAGAAAAAATAAACATTTATATTTCATATATATTTGCTTTCTCTTTTTTCTTCCTTCTACAAATCTCTTTCTAAATTCAATATTCAAATACAAACTAAAAGAAATACCACAATTTTAAATTTTAAATTTTTTCCATTGGGTTCAATTTCTAAAATTCCCTAAAAATTTGCATAATTATACATATATAAATCCTTTTTTTCCCAGTTTCCAGTGGGTTCACTTGAAGCCACTCATTCACATGCTCCGCCCACGAGTATATTAGTAGTTTAAAAATAAAATTTTACAATTTTTTTTAAACAATTGAATTAGTGAATTAGTTAAAAATATTGGATGGTTATTTATATGAATTATTTGTAAAATATTGTTTGACTATACTAGTTAAAATTGTCTCTAGAGCAATAATATATATATATTTTTAAGTTGAAGTTTATCAAATTTTACAATTCAATCTACTATATCACGAAAAAATGTGAATAAACTAATAATGTTAACAATAAAAAAATATTAAAAAATAAGAAAAATTTACCTATAAATCCCATTTTGAGGAATAATGATCCATGTAGTCCGAAGGATTTTCCTATAGACTAATTAATCCTATTGATTTTGGAAAGGTAGATTTAACATATTATTTAAAAATTAGATTTACGGTTATACCCTTATTTCTATTATGTTCCCTATCTTTGTTTTTTCTTTTGTGCTAGAAAGGTGAGGTACACAATATATGGAAATCAAATTTAAGATGAATTTTTATATAAAAATCTTTTTTATTTGAAAAACATTTCAAAAGGAATAAAAAAAGACTTAAAATATGGGATTCTTCAAACATTCTAAAAGAATGTGGGATTTTTCAAACATTTCAAAAGAAATACAAAAACTACTTGGTAAGTTTTGGCCAAATGTATAATTTCAAACTGTAATACTCCAACGTAACACTCAAAAAAAAAAAAACTTAGTGTAATACCCTAATGTAACACATAAAAAAACTCATTACTATACTTTTCTAAACGTAACACTCCAATATAACACTTCAAAAAAAATTCTTAATGTAACACACATTGTAACATTCTAATGTAACCCAAAAAAAAAAAAACTCTTTAGTGTATTTTTTTCAAACGTAACTGTAGACACCCCATTTTTAACCGTCCTCAAGACTTGGACGTCACCGTTTGAATGCTCGGTGATCTTCCATGTTCGTGTTCGTTTTGAGTTCTCGGAGGTCTCGGCTGCGCGCCTTGCCTCAGGATCTCTCGACTTGACTATCTTGTGCTTGGTTGAACGAAACACTTGTTGGTTTTTGCTTCTGAGGGTAGAGAGTAGCTTGTTAGCTACCCTTGAAACCCACCGGCCTTGGCATGATGTCACCGGCCATGTTCTCTTGCCACCGGCCATTAGTGATGGCCGGTCGGCACCTTTGGTGGTCAGCCGGCCTTTGATTTGGTCAATCGGCCATATTTTCTGGCCGGGACTTCTTTTTTGCCTTTTTTAGGCATTGTGCATGCCAGCTGTACCAGCTGGAGCACACAGATCTATCCTCCATACACATATGGAGGACTTGCACCCTTTGCACCCTTTTTGTTCTAAGCTTCTTGGAGAAGCTTGCACCCTTTGCCTTGAGGAAGCTTGATCCTTTATCTTAGCTTCCTCAAGAAGCTTGCACCCTTTGCCTTAGCTTCCTTGAGAAGCTTGACCCCCTTTGACCCCTTTTGTTTAGCTTCTTTAGGAAGCTTAGGTCTTTATCTTGCTCTATAAAAGAGAGACTTCCCTCTCCTTTGAAGAGGTTCAGCAAAAACAAGAGTTATATGATATATACAACTTTCGCTCTCTTTATCTCCCTCTCTCTCTTCATTTGTGTGTGTTACAGGGCCTAAAAGGGTGTTTTGTTCTTAATTTTGCACTAAGGCACCTAGTGTTATACCATACCTTGGCTATTGAGGTGTTGGGAGGTTGTTCTTAGAGCTTTTAAGCTAGTTTTGATCAAAGAAGGGGCTTGAGGTTGCTGTTCTTCAAGTGTTCTTCAATGGTGAGCATAATTACTTTATATTCCCCATTCTTGCACTAGCTTTTAACCCACCTTGCATGCTGTTTTGAGCTTTGTCTATAACTGATAAAAGTTCTTTTTTTTGCTATTTAAGATGTTTCATTAAGGTTATTTTGGTGTTGGGGGTCAACCTCCCCCTCTTAGGCCTTGTTTGGCCCCTTTTGTGCCTTCTTTGTTGAGCTTTGAAACCTTTGGTGTATTGGCCTTCTCACCATTGAAATCCAGTGGATTTTCAGTGGTGGTGAAGGGGTCTTGAAGTCTTGTACAAGGGAGGGACACCCCTCTCCCTTTGTGTCTCATTTGTTCATGTTTTTGGCTCATAAGGGTAGCATACATGCTTAGCTTTACTTAGCTCCATTTCAGAGGTTTTTAGGTGTTATTTGGTCACATTATACCTCTGTTTTTGGTCAGATTGATGGTCCATTACATGCATCATACACTTGTCTAATAATCCCCTTTATTGTCATAACATGTGCCATGCATTTGCCCCTCCATGCTTGCATGTTCTAGCTTGACTTCATGAAGATTTTGGTCATATTTCATCATGCTTGAGGTCTGTTGGGTACTGATTTGATCATGTTTGCCATGTTTGGTATAGCCACCATGCATTTTGGCTTGTGAGCCTTGAGTGTGTGAGTCATTAGCATGCTTTAGTTGGGTTGTTTCAGCGATTTGGAATCATTTTCCATGCTATTTCAGTCCATAATCCATGCTTGTATGCTCGCATTCATCATCATTTCTATGCTTTGAAGAGATGCTCTTTTGTGCCTTAAAATGAGTCATTGTGCATGCCTATGTGTTTGAGGCTTTGGGCTGCCTTATCAGTGGGCTTTGGGGGCTCCTTTTTGCATGTTAAAACTCCGTTTTGCATTGATTAGTCCATGCCATATGTGGTTGGGGTGGTTATAGTAGAGTACCCTCTTTGTGGCCTTAAATCCCCCTTTGTTTTGCATCCATTTCTTGGCATGCTTTGACCATGTTCCATGCATGTTCTAGTCTTATTTTGGAATGCCCTAGGACTATTTTAAGTCATTTTGGTCCTTTGGGGTTTGGTTGTCATGGCTATGGTTTGAACCCCCTTTGTTGGCCTCAAGTTTGGAGCCCTATTACATGCCTTAATTGCATGTTTTGTTTGAGTTGGCATCACTCCTCATGAGATTTCAGAGTTTATTATAATGCCATATTCTTATATTTATCGCATTTCACTCATGCTTGAAGGTTGTGCATTGTGGTCTAAGTAATGGACCAATTGGTAAGCTTGTTTGCTTTGCATTTTTGTTGCCTTCACCCATCATTTTGGCCACTGTTTTGGGATGGGCTGAGGTCTCCCAATTTCGGTTTAAGTCCATCTTTGTATATAATTGCATGTTTGACAAGTTGCATTTGTGTATTGTTGCATATTTGCATTACATCATGTTTGCATGTTTAGTACATTGCATGATGTCTAACTAATTGCATCACATAACCTCATTGTATGCTTGGCATGTTCATATTGCATTAGCTTAACTTGCATGTTTAGGTAGCATTACATTGCATTGAGTTAGCATCCTCATATTGCACTAGTTGCACTAGTTGCATTACTTTGCATTGCATAGGGCATGCATGCATTGCATTTCGTTTGGTTTGGGGTGTCAAACCAAAGTTGAGGAGTAAGGTGTGTTCGTACTCAAAGTGACGAAACACGTCTCAACCCTCGGTCGCCGACGCCCTTGATCCCAAAATGATAGGGCGTGAAGCATTCATTTGTTTTGTCATATGCATTTACATTGATTTGCAAACTTGGTACCTTTGGCCATCATGTATTGGAATGCATGATTGGTGGCCCGAGTACCGAGGGCCACACTCCCTTGAGTCCATAGCATGATAGAGAGAGTGGCCATGCACACATTGCTTTGAAAATTCCATACCATGCACTGTCTGTCCACTGCTGCAGCAAAAACAGGGTTCTGCAGGAATAAATGGTCGGCTGACCACTTTCAGTGCCGACCGACCATCAGAGTCCAACCGGTGACCCAATTTATGGTCGATGGTCACATTCACATGGTCGGTGATACTTTTCATTGGCCGGTGGCATTCCAAAATGATCAGGGAATGGTGCAGAGGTGCCTCAAGAATTTTCACATCCCTCAGAGGTGCAGAACAGTGCAAACAGAGGCAACAGTGGCATGGTAACGGGTTTCCAAGCAAGGCAAATCGAGCATGCATCATCCATGCATTCCGAGGCAGACCTACGGCGGTCTCTTTAGTTTCATCTTTAGGCTATTTTTGTAATTAATTTGTTAATTAATTAGAAGTTTTGTAATAATTAATTAGCTAGGATAGTTGAATCATTATTTGGCCTGTATTATTCTTTTGGACCCTCCGAACGAGGGCAATTGTGTAATAAGTGTGTGTGAGTGTGTGTATGTCTTCCAACCCCCGCTTCTTTCTCCCTTTTATTTACCTGCTTTCAATGGTTAGTATTAGGGCATATTTAAATTAGCATACCTTATGCTATGCATGCGTGCATTCATTCATCTGTATTGCATGCACCGGGCTCGACGTATCATACTAACTGCATTGTATTTCAATTCCGAGTTGAATACTTGTTAGTTATAGCATTTCACATGCCATCTTTAGGATAGCCGAGCCTATTGTAGTTGCATTCCTGCATGTGTTGCATTAGGCATTTCAGTATAGTTAGGATCATGCATGGATTTCTAACATAGCTTCTGTTTTGGCTTAGAGTACTCGGTAAGTGTTATGCTTTAGCATCTTTACATGTGTGTGAGTGACTGCCATGATAGCATGCTTACCATAAGGCTATGTGCTTATGTGATATACCTACCTGGTTGCCTGTGGGTGAAGGTTGGATTGATTGAATTGGAACAATTCATCGAAATCCGTGTTTTAGCCTACTTGCGAGTAGCGAACCTCAAACTATTTTCCAAGCAAACGGATATGCAATGCTTTGTTCCAAATTAGGCGATCTAGTCTATACTTGTGTGTTGTGCGCATCACATAGTAAATTCTAGCTAATTAACCGGAATAAGAACGCATATGTTTTCAAAATAAGATATCATGTTTAGTAGAGGCCGATCTTTGATCGGGCGAGCAGGGGTGCTCACGAAGTGACCTTCCCCAATCGTACCCAAGTTCCCGAGCCGAGGCAACTTTGGTGATGACGGACACGTGGCCTTAAGCAACGAGTCAGGGTTTCCTAAATTCCCCCAAAACAAATTTTTAGGTGGCGACTTTGTATCTGGCAAAGCAGTCCATGTTTGGCACTTCTTTCAAAAAAAATCTATTTTCAAAAACGATTTGCCGGATTTGAACTTTTTGGTGATTTATCAATCTCGCATTTGCACTTTGCGAGATCAGATTAAGAACCGTGACTTTGAGTCCGAACTGTAGCGAGCCCGAGGAACAAAACAGGGGGATTTTCCCTCCCGGGACGTTCGGGGACGTCTATAATAACATTTTAATATAACACTCCAAAAAAATCTTTAATGTAACACACAAAAAACTCCTTAGTGTACTTTTTCCAAACGTAACATTTCAATATAACACTCGAAAAAATTCCTCAGTGTAACACTTTAATATAACATAAAAAATAAAAAATAACTATTTAGTGTACTTTTTCCAAACATAACGCTTTAATGTAACCAAAAAAAAAAATAAACTTCTTAATGTACTTTTTCTAAACGTAACATTCTAATATAACACTAAAAAAAAAAAAAGTGAGATTCTTCAAACCATTCTAAAAGGAGTACAAATATTTCTTAGTAAATTTTGAGCAAATGTATAATTTCAAACTGTGAGTATTATATTTGAAAAAAGTACATGTGTTACGTTGGAGTATGTTATATTGGAATGTTACGTTTGGGATTATACTGATTGAAGTGTTACGTTTCAGAAAAGTACACTAAGAATTTTTTTTTTGTGTGCTACATTAGAGCATTGCATTTAGGAAAAGTACACCAAAGAATTTTTTTTTAGTGTTACGTTGTTACGTTTGGAAAAAGTACACCAATGAATTTTTTAGTTTGTTACATTGAAGTGTTACGTTATTGGAGTGTTACATTAGAGTATTAGATTTTTGTTCGTAATGTGAGATTTGTTCTAGAATGAGGGAAAATCTAAAACTTCTATAGTACAAATTATCCAAATATGTAATTTTACATTTTGAGAAACCCACTTTTATTCCTAAAAAATAAAACTCAAACATGTAAGTGACTACCATTTTATATAATTTTCACTTTAATATGACCTTTAGATTCATAAGAAAAAATAGAGGATTAAACTGTTCACAAGATCACATTTTAGAATTTATTGGTATTTCACCAAAAAAATAAATCTCAATGTTAAAATATGTATAAAAGTTAGGGTCCATCTTTTGAGTTTGTCGGGCTCCAAAAAAATCAGGGTCGGCCTTATAGATGACACAGGGACAAATAAAGAATGGCACTTAGACAAATAAGTAAACAAATAGATAACACTTGAATAGATAAATAGTTAGGTAGGAATAATATGATATTTCAGATTATTATTGTTCTTTTAACCCCAAAAGAATAGAGTTTTAGACTATTGTCCTAAAAATTTTAAAACTAGATGTATGGCCCGAGTACCCTAAAAATTATTTATTTATATATATTTTTGTACATTGTTATTTTAATATAAATTAGTTGATTCAATTTAGGTTTTTATTTATTTATTTCTATCTTTCTTTAATAATGCTATCCAACATGTTCTAATCATTGATGCAATGAAAGTCATATATGAATTATATTATCCCATGATTATAAATGTTACACATGAGAAGTTAAAATTTATTACGGTATAAAAATATAATAGTGTAAATTTATTAATTTTTCTTTTGCTAGATGTACAGGGGGTGTGTTGGAAAATTCCAATCTAGTAAACCCTTTAACGGTAAATTCATAAATCCCGTTAATTTTTTTTTCCCTTATATACTTTCTTTCTTTAACGTTCAATAATTTTAAATAATTTTCCTATATTATTTTTTTAAGGTAAAATTGACATTTTAAAAATATAAAAAAGATCATTATTTTTCATAAAGTTCAATAGCAGTTAAAGGTGTACGCGGTACGATTCAGACAGTATGAGAGTAAAACTATAAATCAAACCGTGAATGATAGATTGATAAATAATCAAATCATAGTTTGACGCGATTTCAATTTGTTACTTGATGGAAAAATATTTTTAAATAATTATCAAGTATTTACATAATATATAACACTAATTTACATAATATTTTCCGTATATATAACACAAACTAATTTTACATAATATTTTTCATTCATATAACTACTAATTTTCAACAAATTTTTCATTTTAAATATTTCTCAGACTTTTAATATTTTATTAGAAATTAAAAAATATATATGTTTTAACTATACGAGAACAGATTATAAATTTTAAAATTTAATCTACGGTTAGCAAATAGATCAGTAAGAATTTGGACGATTCTAGTGGAATGAGCGATATTTTATACCACCCTGGACGGAAGGTTATTATATAGTGGGGAAGGGATTATAATTTCAAAAATTTTAGCGCCGTGTATGGTTGAGGAATTTGAAAAATGATTTAAAAAAGGGAAATAAAAAAGAAAGTAAAATACAAATAAAATATACTTTCATTTCATTTAATTTTATATATTTTTTCTTTTTCTTTTTTTTTCAAATCCCCTAATCAAATAAAGAATTTTACATATCATTTCTTTTTTCTTTTCTAAAGTTCTGTATAATTCACCCAAAATAATAAAAATAAAAATAAATAAAAATCCAAACGTAGTGTGCTAAGAGAACAGAACCCTCATCTCTCTCTCTCTCTTCCCTTGTGCTAACAGACAATTATCGTGGTCACCTAATTCGACTTCCTCCAAGACATCGTTTCTCTACCCTCTCTGCGATTTGGAGGTCCAAGTGTACGGTGAGAACTTAATTAGAAATGCCTCAATTTCACTGAGAAAAACTCACTCTCTCTCTCTTTTATATGCTTTATACGAGTATAATAAATGCATGTATATGTGTATATCTATATGTGAAGTGTATTAATCCTCCATCATCTGCTTGTTTTTGTTTGATTGATGATGCTATGCATCCTAGATTCATAGTCCCAGTTTTTGAAATTTTTGATACCATGTAGTACCAATCTCTGTTTCCTAGTATTTTGTTACTTCACTGGACTTTGTGATCTTCATTTGTCACCTAACTTCTTTGCAAAAGCTTCAATTGCATTATTTATACATGGGTCATGTACCATATGCACTTTGTTACGTATTTTTGTGGTTAATGTTGCGTATTTTTTATGATTTATGGTTGAAATGAAAGTTATGCATTTTGTGGTAGTTTTATATGCATTTTTGTGGTAATGTTACACATTTTTTTATTTAAATATTTTCTAGTCACAAAATTTGTAACAATAATATAAAATATGTAACATTACCGCAAACTGCTTAAATTTATTTCTGAACATAAATTGTTGCAACTCTTACCCAAAAACTATATAACATAGCATACACGACAAAAATGCGGACTAAGTGCATATGGTACACACCCTTGGAGGGGGGTTGTACCATAGAATTTCAATTTAACAGGGTCATAGACTAGTTTTGTTGTGTATTTGACTCAGTTTGGAAAAATATCTGCATGTATGTTGCTTGATAAAATGCCAGTTCAAGTTGTGTCTATAAAGTTGAAGTATTGTCCTTGTGAAAATTATTTGTGGGGTTACAAACAAACATCCGAAAACTAGATACGAGTAATTTTTTATGCTAAAAGGGTTTATATGAAAAGATTTTGAAGTATTGGGCTTCTAAAAGTGCACTTAATACAGAACATTAATACAGAATGATTTGCAAGTTTTGATTTTATCACTTTAAAGCAAAAGACCAATCAAGATAACTTATATTTTCGACGATACCATTGCCACATCATTCTTGTTTTGTCCTAAATTCTGTATAAAAAATTTGTATCATTTTCCTTTTAACTATTGAGTTAGATGTGTGTTGCTTTTCTTTGTTTATGTTTCAGTCTGAAGCATTTTGTATTGCTTTTGTAATCTTTGTTTGGTCTATGTTTGGCCGTTTGGTCTTTGTTTGCTACTCTTTTTACTTTGTACCTAGTCTGTATTATAGAGGCTATGTGAAGTTGAAACCAGAAAGAACAGAAAAAAATGGTACAAATTTTGTCACAGGAAGAGGGCAATGGTGGTCCTGTGTAAAGTTTTATGAATTTGGTAATTTTGGTGACATATCATGATTTATGACCAATTTAACTTAAAGATAAAGTGAATATTAAATCTTAAAGATAAATTGAATGTTCAATCTTGCTCATTCACTGAAGGAACCAACTACTCTATAATATTTTAATTGACAAAGCAGTTGATTCAAACAATCCAACTTCTTGTTCTTGGTGCTGGTCTGGTCTTAGTTATATGTATAAGCAATGTACAGTGAACACATAATTTGAATGGGTTATGACACATTGATGATTTAGACATGTTATTTGCTTTAGGATCTTATTTCTTTATGTCAAATTGTTGCCATGGAAGGTGTTGGATGGTTATGCTTAATGTGTACAGAAAAAAGCAGCAATTGGGGTTAGAATGACACTTCAGAGTTTAGTTTATAGAAATGCAGATCGAGGTGGCGCTGGGCGGTCGGGGAATTACCAGTCTCCGCTAGGGACAGGTATGGTAGACTAAAATAAATACCCCATCAGGGATCAGAGGGGGGACGGGGAAATAGCATAAATGGGGATCAGACGTTGAGAGTAAAAAAACTGCTCTAGCTCCTCTCCACCGCGCCCTGTTGCCATTTTGAAAGTTTTAAAGTTGCCTTGAGGCAAGGCTAAGACAAAACGTATTGAGACTCTTTTGTTTTAGTCGACACTTTCCAAAGGCTTGCTTATCACAGTATGAGACATGCTCCTTCTTCGCTTTTTGCGTATAAGCATATAAGAAGTCCATATTAAATTCAATGTATAAAGAGAGAAATACAGAGAGAATAAATTGTATGTATTCAATTGATTGATATAATCTGTATTGAATGTTATATATTACAAATGGTGAGGGACTCCTTTATATAGAGGAGTTACAAGCTTACAAGCCAAAAGAGAAAACATAATTATTAAAGCATACTAATTATTATATTAACCTAATTATTAAAGCAACACTTTACATATTATATTCTAACAGTCCACCCGTAGAGAGCTTGTCTAGGTGTTAAATTTAGTAAAAAAAACATGGTTTAAACATAAATAATAAAAAGGAGCTCTTTCGTAGTTATATTCCTGAGAAAAATCAAGCAAAAAAAAAAAAAAAAACCCCAAAGTTAAGGCTCAATTGAGAAGCTTAACAACTAAAGCTGAAAATGTTGATTTCACCTTCAATAAGCACAAGCCTCCTTCTCTATAGTGAAATGTTCTATACTTCGAGGAGAAAAATATTTACACCTTTATATTTAGTTTTTAATATTTTTTGTTAGTTTACTATTTTATCTATTTACTAAATATAAAAGTTCAAAATGCTTATGCCTCAATACGGGGTAAACGCCCTGCATTACATATTCCCCTTTAAAAGCTATAGCCTTTTCTATATATATGCTTACTTCTCAGTTGTTGGTTTTGGTTTCAAACCTAATGAAACGTGCAATTGCATGTTTCATGAGCTATTTTCTGTAAATTAGTTATGGGTAAATTACAACTACACTTTCCGGGGTTTACTTAAAATAGTAATTGTCTCTGTAGTTCTGGAAATTCAATTGTCCCTTAAAATTTCTAATCGCATAATAAATGACCCTTTTCCTTAATCAATCATGAAGTCAATTAATAGTTTTTAATGACGTCATAAATATATTTCAATTAACAGTTCTAGTCATTTTATTGTTGTATAGAAGGGTAGTTAGGAATTTCATGTTTTCTATTGATTCTATTAAATAACAAACTCTATGAATGAGGTATTTGTAATTTCTAGAACCACAGAAGGCAATTCGTATTTTCAGCAAATCTTAGGGGCTATATTTGTAATTTACCTATTATTTATTGGTAATGCTATTTGCAAAGGGGGTAATTCTATTTACACAACAATTTGGTCTTCTTACACACATTTTCTCATTACACTCATTCAAAAAATTCAAAATTTTTATTGTCTCATTATGCTTTTCAATATACTAATTTTCTCCTTATTCCCAACCTCACATTCTCTCTTTACAACCATCTTCCTCTCCTCTCTCTCCATTTTTCTTTCTTCCTTCTGCTACCTTCGGCTACTATTACACTGGCGGCACTTGTTGCCGCCGCCTCCTCCAGTTGCCAAACCCCAATCCTTTGTTACCGCGACCTCCTTTCCTAACCCCCGAACCCCACCCGCGACCCCGTCTCCAGCCCTTTCGCTCCCACCAACAACCCTTTCTTCCCCAACCTGCAACCCCTCACCGATGACAATCGTTGCCGCCGCCTCCAGCTGTCAAACCCAGTCCTTTCTTACCGCAACCTCCCTCCCCATCCTCCGAACCCCATCGGCAGCTCCCTGTTCAACCTTCTTCCTCCTACTGCAAACATCGCCCTAACTCCCCTCTTCCACCTCAACCCCTTTCCCAGATCTAAGGTTTTCAAATATAGGGTTTGGGAAAAAAGTATAGAAATTAGGGTTAGGGTTTGGAGAAGAAGAAGAAGTAGAGGGGTGTAGTCACTGACAAACCTCCGAAGAATCACCATCGATTCAACATTAAGAAATCGAACGAAGGCCACATGTTAGACGTTGGTAATTCGAACTCCAGCCACATGTTCGACATTGGTAGACCAAACACTATCTTTCAATCTCTCTTCTTCTTCTTCTTCTTCTTCTTCTTCTTCTTCTTCCAGATTTGGAGTAGATTCATGTTAGTGGTCGTGGAGATGAGAGAGGGTTGTGGGGGATGAGAGAGGTGGGCACCGTATTGGGAATGGAGTAGCGTCGTGCCGGCGAAGAGGGCAATAGTGGCTTGCTGGAGATGGTAGTAAGAAGAGAAATTAGGGTTGGGAATTGTGGATTAAAATGTAATTTCATGCAAGGATAAAGTTGTAATAAAAAGAAATGAAAAATGGAGGGTGTAATGGGCTAAAAATGTTGTGCAAGTAGAATTACCCTCCCAAGGGGTTATATATGCTTCAAAGGAATAGTACAAAAACCAACAGGGGAGAATGAGTCACGGTCTTAAGTGGGTCTTCTGTGCTCCGTAACTCCGTCTTGAACACTTGTGATTTGAATAAATTATGGGGTTCATAATGTTAAATTGATTATTCATTTTTGAGAAAATTATAAAAAAAATCCTTCAAGGTTTGACCCTTGTAACAAATCAAACCTGAATTTTTAATTTGTTCAATTTAAACCCAAATTTTTAATTGATTTCAATTCAAACCATCCGTCTATCTTTGTCTAAAAACACAAACGGAATTTTTTTTATGAACACGTGCAATATCACATTTCCTCATCTAATTTTATGTTCATCCCAACTTTCATCATCCTTATAGACCATCCTAACCATCCTTCTAAACTTTACCATTCACTTCATTCCACCTAATTTCCCCCTCTCTACCTTTTCCCACTTCACTCCTTCCCCTCATTTTTTCCCTTCCACCTCCCTCTTCCACTATCGAAGACGGGAATTTGAAGATCGACGATCAACGAGTGATGAATTTCCAGATCGACTGAGTTTTACAATATCAATAGTAGACTTTGCGTTGCCGTCTGTTCCACTGCCATATGCAATTGCTCTGTGACACGTTCTTCCGCTTGCAACTCTAGGTTGCTCAAGCAATGGTGGTAGGGGTTAATTTGGGGTTTTGATTTCTCTGAGTTTTTTATTTTTTATTTTTTATTTTGGATTAAATTTTTTATTGAATTGGGTGTTGGATTTTTGTTTGAATTTTAGTGTTGAAATTTTGATTGGATTGGATTTCTATTGTACAGTGGATCTATCATATGTGGTAGAATGGTGGTGAAGAGTGGCTGTGAGTGTGTCCTGGTTTTGGGGTTTTGGGGTTCAGTCGAAGCTGCTGAAATAGCAGCCACCATTCACACAGGCACACCTAAACAAGAGACTGAGTCACACTCTCTCTGGGAAAATAAACTTACCCAGAAGCCAAATCATTATTTTTCATAGCCAAACCCTGCAAAAAGATCAAGCAATCTGGGTATAACTCAAAACCCTATGATGGGTCTATGGAGGATTCCACATTTTAAAGAAATGAATAATACTAGAAGAAAGCAAAAGTATAGTGGAGAGTTGAAGAAAGAAGTGTGATGTTTTCCTGGTGAAAACAGAGGCCCAGAGAGAGAGACAGACAGACAGAATTGACAAAATTACCCTTTCTCCGTTAGTCTAGTTAACAGAAAATAGACGGGATGGTTTAGATTGAGACAAATTCAAAAGACCAGAGTTTAAATTGGCCAAAATAAAAATCTAGGGTTTGATCTGTTACAAGGTTTTTCTTTTTGTTTGTTTTGTTATTTCCCCTTCATTTTTCTTCTATTTGTTTATTGATATTTTGTTGTAACGAGATAGAACCTGTCTTTTTCTAGTCTTCTCTTCAATTGGGTGTTCGTAGAATCTTGGTAATTTCTCATTTTCATTGCCTGTGTACCCTCATTCTCTTGGCCCTCAATGGTGTATAATGTGTAAAAGGGAGGCGGAATCAGCGGATCACTTGTTTCTACATTGCCCCATTGGCCCTTACACTATGGCAGTGTCTCTTTGGCATTTGTAACGTGCTGTGGTTGCTCCGCAGGTGCGCACGCATTTGCTGCTGGTTTCATATGGTGGATTTGGAAGCAATAAGAAGGCCAAAACATTGTGGTATTGCATTACCTTTGCTTTCTTTTGGGCCATTTGGTTGGAAAGAAATGATATAATTTTTAATGAAAAGGAATCACAGGTTGATGCTTTGTGGGATAGGGTGAGGCATCTCGCATCGGTTTGGGCCATTGTGCCTCCTCCTTTCAAGGACATACCTCTTTTTTTTTATTTCTAGGGATTGGGCTGCTGTTTGTTTTACCTAGTGGCAGTTTGTCATATGTTTTAGTTTGATGCTTCTTTGGATTTTAGCGCTGAGTTATTGTCTTTCTACGAGGACTTCTTGTCCTCCCCTTGTTTTCTTTTTATTTTAATAAAATTGTTTTTGTTGCTGTTTGGGGAAAAAAAAAAAAGAGTAATCTTTTCTATTTAATTTTTTTAATTTTTTTTTGTCATATGAATTATATCTTTGAAGTTATTAATTGCAGCTTCTAGGAATGGATTGTGCTTCTTTTCACGCACAGTTTGGTGCTGTGGTTTTGCCTCCTGGGAAAGGGAGGACTCAACCTCCCAAAGTGGAATCTCTGAAGCTTAACCAATATTCAGGTCTTGGTTCACTTGATTCTCTTAAGGTATACACATTTATTCTATATTTACACACCAGATTTGGCATGTTGATTAGGCTGGAGATATTAACTTATATTTGATTTGTCAGAGAAAATAAGTGAGTAATTTTTTTATATATGTATAAAATCTTCTGTTATGTTTGTACTAGGTTTTTAATAATGTTGTGTGTAGTTCACATGTACTGTCTTATCTTTAAAAAAAAAAAGTAGTTTCATGTAAGGTTCAATGAAGTCACTTAAATGGCTTTTTTATTTATAAAAAAAGAGTGCAGATTTTTTTTTTTTATATGACAAGTGATTAATTTTCGGAAAGCCTTCAGGTCTTCCCAATACACCATCTTTATAATTAAAAAATAAAAGAAAAAAGAAAAAACCAAGCGGACTTCCCTTTTTCCGGTTCGTTTGATCTATTGGATATCAGTAATAGGATTTCTGTTGGATTGGTTTCTCTACTTAAATATGTTCCAGGACTAATCGATGTGCTATTGTTGCTTGGTAAACGATTCTCAGTAGTAACCCCCACTGCTCTGAAATGTCCTGCTGATAAGAATATTTTAACTATGAAATCTGGACCCTAGCTTGCTTTCGAGGAGCCAGTGTTGAGTTGAGCACTTCTACTGATGCTAATTGCTTTCGTCAGCAAGTTTAGCTAACACCTATATTCCTTTACAAATTTTAGATCTAAAGATTACCAGTTAAAACCCTCTCAATTCATTAGACGACTTTTTCTGACACTCTTATCTTATGTTTGGTTCATTGGAATATGATTATTCTATCAGAATGTCCATTCTCATGTTTGGTTCACTAAAAAAAGATGGAAAATGCATTGCAAATGGAATTATCATTCACCATTGTAAGAGAATGGTCGTTCCATTCCAATCCACCTTTATTCTAGTGAACCAAACACTACCTTACAGATTCAAACTGCTTAAATTTTTTGTTTTCACATGTTGCAGTATGGTGGCAGTAAACTCAAACTTCGACTGAAGTTTGGGAGACCATCACAGAGTTTGTCTCAACCTCATGCTTTGGTGCTCAGATGCAACTATCCCCAAAATGCTGATTTGCCTCAGTACTACTCAAAAAAGGAGAAAAAGCCTTTCCCTATACCCATACTCGAGCTGAGGCGAGCTGCAAGGGAGAGGTTTAAGAACAGAAAAGGCCAACCTAAAAGACCAGCACCTCCCCCCAAAAATGGCGTGGTGGTTAAAAGCCTAATTCCACTTGCATACGAAGTGTTGAATGCAAGAGTGACATTGATCAACAATCTAAAAAAGCTCTCAAAAGTGGTTCTTGTACATGCTTGCAAGTAATTTTCTTTCTTCATTCCCCTATTGATTGCCTTCGGCTAATTTGGAACATGAGTCTTTTGGACCTGTGTGTCAACTGGAATGTCTGGCTGTCTAGCTGGTTCAGAATCATTTATGCTCCATTTGTTTGGTAGAAAACATTTTTTCCATGTTTTCTGACATTTGGTATAGAAAACGAAATTCAAATGGAAAACAAGCCTGTTTGGGCGGAATTTTTTTTCCACTTTTAAAAAGTGAAATGTTTTATAAACTAAAATCTTACCAATGTAATCACCACCACCAGCATCACCGCCACCGCCACCTTCACCGCACACCACCACCCCCGCACCTTCACCTTTGCCCCACCACCATCACCAAGATAACTATTTGTACATTAGTTTCAAGCCAGCAACCAAATATGAAAAAAAATTCCATAGAAAATGTTTTCTGCCAAAACAAATGGAGCGCTAGACTGTCCCTGTCTGCAGTAAAAGTGCCCCATTGAAATTGCGCTCAGAGCACTCTAATACCCACATCACCTTCTCCCCCATCTCAATACACATCTGAAATAGGCCTTGAACGTCATTTTAATTGTTAGAAATCATTATACAATGTGGACTTCCGTACACTTTTTATCAATTTTTTTGACTCCTTCGGGACACTTGTTCTTAGAATTGGTCCAGTGACAATTTCGTGCAATACATTTGCAGGTGGTGTAATGAAATCCACATGGGACCCGTTGGGCATCCATTCAAGTCATGTAGAGGCCAAGGTGCTCCATTCCGCAGGGGAACCCATGAGTGGACAAATGCAGTTATCGAAGACATATTGGTGCCAATTGAAGCCTACCACCTCTTTGATCGGCTTGGGAATCGTATGCCTCATGAAGAGAGATTTTCAATCCCCAGAATTCCAGCTATAGTTGAGCTCTGCATCCAGGCCGGAGTTGATTTACCCGAATTCCCCACAAAAAGGAGGCGAAAGCCAATAATTCGTATTGGGAAACATGAATTTGTTGATGCAGACGAAAGTGAACTACCAGACCTTGAACCAGAACCTCCCAAAATACCTTTATTAACTGAACTACCCGCTGATAAAATAGTACCCCCAGCAAATGCAGAAGAAACAGCCTTGCTTGCCGAGGAAACACTCCAAGCATGGGAAAAAATGAGGCGAGGTGCCAAGAAGCTAATGAGGATGTATACAGTGAGGGTTTGTGGGTATTGCCCGGAGGTGCACGTGGGGCCCAGTGGACACAAGGCCCAGAATTGTGGAGCCCATAAGCACCAGCAGCGGAATGGGCAACACGGGTGGCAAGCGGCTGTGATCGACGACTTGATACCACCAAGATACGTGTGGCACGTGCCAGATGTGAATAAGCCAGTGTTGGAAAGAGAGCTGAGGAACTTCTATGGTCAAGCTCCGGCAGTGGTGGAAATCTGTGTGCAGGGTGGTGCTGCTGTCCCTGAGCAATACAAGCCAACCATGAGGTTAGATGTGGGGATTCCTACAAGTGTTAAAGAAGCTGAAATGGTTGTTTGAGTCTTCCCTTTTCTTTTTTCCTTTTTTTAAATGTATGTAGATTGTAGAGTATTTAAATTGAACATGATTGTCACCCACAGAACATGCAGATGAATATTTTGTTTTTCTTCAATTTTTGTTAGGTAGTATCCTTAATTTAGCTGTTGTAGTTGCACCATTGTTTTATTATGTGTTCGTTGTGTGAATATACGTAGAAACTGAAATAAAGCACAGATGGCATGTTTGATTGGGTGGATTAGAGCATGGAATTGGGATTATTAATCCGTGGGGCCAATTATCCTATGTTTGTTTTAACATTTTGATTTAGGATTATCAATCCAATGGATAATTAATCCAACAAATTTGTAGGATTATTAGTAATGGGGTAGAGGTGGGATTATTAATCTAATGGATATTAATCCAATTGAATAATGAATACCACACTAATTTAATAGATTATTAATACTTTACTATTAGTCTTGTAAATCAAACATGACCAGAATGTATAATTCAGTACTCTCAAAGTTAAGATCACAACAAGCAGAAATGAGAGCATCACATAGAAGACAATTGTACTGACCCAAAGTCCGTTCCAGATCTCTCTAAGATGGACTCTCTTTCATTAGTAACTTGTGAAATTTTTGTCATCATCCAGGTATGGTCTTGTGTTTTGTTGGTTCTTGTGCAGGTGTTAATATCTGTCAGCTTGCGGATGTCGTGCCGCCTTACCTTCATGTCTATTACCGTTCCTTGGATAGTTTGGTTTTGAGGTTTATGTGTTTTTTGTTTTCTTTTCTGTTGGAGGTTGTTATTTTAAATACAATGATCATATACCTTATTTATGCTTTAAATCTTGGGGTATTTACGTGTAGGTCTTAATAAGTGGACTTATAGTCTAATAGGTCTTATGGAAAAAGTTGGTCAAAAAAAAAGTCACTAATTGTAAGTTTTAACAACAATTATAAAAATCATGACAAAAAAAAATCACTAATTATCAATTTTTAGCGATGAATGTAAAAAATTATCACAAAAAAATTATTTTTAGTCACAATTTTATCAAGATTTATTTTTAATAAGACTTGATGAAAATTAAATTTAATTATTATGACATATTGATAGTTTATCCTTGAATTTTTCGCTTTAGAAATAGCGTTAAATAATTTAAGTAATTGTTGTACCGGGAACTTCCCAAGGAGGCTACAGGAAAAATTGGGACAAGAAGGAGCTTCCGAGGAATACTATGAAAACTATGATAAAATAACATTTTAGCATACCCTAATTTAAGTCTAGTGAGACAAATCCCTACTTAGAAAGTTATTTCGTTTAATTTTTAATCAAA
This sequence comes from Camellia japonica, assembly GCA_030407325.1. NCBI lineage: Eukaryota > Viridiplantae > Streptophyta > Magnoliopsida > Ericales > Theaceae > Camellia > Camellia japonica. The sequence goes on along the minus strand of JAPPVO010000059.1, from coordinate 156,634,642 downwards.
TTTAAACCTGTGTCCTTTATCGTATCATAGAACTAACCTAACAAAAATGTTGTCATTCACTCTCAAGTTCAAAGTACTTTGTGCGTCGTAAGCTTGTTTGGTTTTAGGACTTATTTTTCAAAAAATTGAAATTTTTTGTTTTTATTGAATTTTTTTAATATTTTAAATAATTTTTAATTTTTAGATACACAAAACATAAATACATTTTAAAAAATTTATATTTATAAAAAAATCTTTAAAAAATTCACTAAATATCAATAAATAAATAAATAAGAATTCAGTACATTTTTGTATTCTTATATATTTATTAATTTTTTAAAATATTTTTTTATAAATATTTTTTTTAAATACATCTAAATAAGGTGCATATAAAAAAATAAAAAATAAAAAATATTTAAAATTTTAAAAATATTTATTAAAAATAAAAAAATACAAAAATAAAAAATTTAATTTAAAAAATAAAATCAAATAAAAAATATCTTTTATTTTTATTTTTTTATTATTAAATATGATAAAATCGAGTATTTTGTCAAATCAATCTAAGCCTAATGGACAACCACCAGGGTTGATGGCCTGGTGGAGAATGTGGGGTATTCCACAGCCGCGTGCCAGGGTCGATTCTTAAGGAGAGAGTGTTTGAAATCACTTCGGTGAACACGCTCTGTAAATTTTCTCGACTCCTGTTCACTGTTGTGGCATGTGTTCACGCTCCATTGGTGCTTGGTGGTGGATTCCTCACTTGATGGGGTTAATTTCTGACTGGCAACCGGTTATTCCGGAATCAGGTCCAACGAGGCCATAATGACACACAGTGCCTTTTTTTTTCCAGTTCAAAAAAAAATAAAAAAATAAAAAAATCTAAGCCTAATGGACATAAATACTATCAGATCTCTAACATTTCGATGAGGTGGGGCTGTTCTGCGCTTTGCACGGAAGTCAAGCACAATGAGGGCCACTTCGGTTCTATATTAATAATTCTAAGTAGTTTATTTTTTTAAACACATAAAATAAAATATATTTGTAAACAATCAGGTTAATCGAACATTAGTAATTTTATGATTAGATTAAATTTGTATCTATTAAAAAAAAAAAAAAAAACGCACTATAATTTTAATTATGAAACTGAATACAAATTTGATCTATTCATAGGGCTACTATTGTCCAATCAATGTGAATTTTTAAAAAGATATTTTACTTGACATGTCCTAAAAAGTGAACAATTTATATCATCAAAGTGGAATGCAGAATGAGCCCCATTATACTCACAGCGGTTGTTGTCCAACCTTTAATACCTTATAGGGTTAACCTAAATTATCCTTCATTCCTATGAAGTTATTTTGCCGTCTTGGGACATTATTTCACTCCATTCAACACGTGACACTTATCATATTATCTCTTAAAAAGCAAACAAAAAATATTGATTCCCTCAACTTAAACCAATAAAAATTAAGTTGAAGCACCACATTAATTTACCCTAAAACCATCAAATACTTTTCCCTCATCCCTACCATCAGATAATAAGATAAGGAAAATATGATCTTATTATTATTCTTATTTTAACGAAATATGTTTTTTAAGAAAAAATTGTTGATAAGTTTATTTTTAGGGTGTAGGGTAGGGCTGGGCATAAGATTATTCGACCAGCCCAAACCACCCTACCCAAACCGACTCGCACATATATGGGCGGTTTCGCAAATACAATAGGGTCGGGTGCGGTTTGGATTCTGACTGATTTTCGGGTACGAGTTTGAACCATACCTGTCCAACCCACCCGCATTAACATTTTTTTTTTTTTTTTTTTTTAATTTGGACCATTTATCTATACCCAAACAAACCAAAGTAAACCCTAATCTCTCAAAAACACATCTGCGCAGCTGTTCTCTTTCCTCTCATCTCATCAGTCTTTTTCGTTTTTCATATGCTCACAGCTCTCTTCTCATCACACCGATCGACCTTTGCAAGCAAGATCGACTCTCTCTATCCGGCAACTTCAGGTAAGCGTCTCTCTGTCTCTGTCTCTGTCTCTCTCCTGGATCTTTGATTTTTTTTAGGCAATCAGATCTGTCTCTCTCTGTGTACAGCCTCTCTTCTAATCTCACTCTCTCGTTCTCCTATCTCTCTCTCTCTCTCTCTCTCTCTCTCTCTTTGTGTCGACTGGCGAAGCGACTGATTGACCTTCGCAAGATCAACTCTGCTCTGCAATTCTCAGGAAAGCGTCTCTATGTCTCTGTCTCTCTCCCTCCAATATTTGATTTTTTTTTTTTTTAGGCAATCAGATCTGTCTTTGTCTCTCTCCCCGGTCTCTAAATTTTTTTTATGCAATCAGATGTGTAACAACAGATTTTTGAGTTTATTTGTTTATTTATGTTTGTGTGACTAAGATTCTGTTTCAATGGTGACTAAGATTCTGTTTCAAATGGTGATTAAGATTTTGGAAATTGAATTCGAAGTGGAAATTAAATCTGTTTATTCTCTGAGTTTATTGAATATATTGGAAATTAATTGAATCTGTTATTGGAATTAAATATGTTATTGAATCTGTGTTAAATCACAGAGTTGAAATTAAATCTGTGTTGTTGGAATTAAATCTATTATTAAATCTGTGTTATTAGAATTAAATCTATTATTGAATCTATGTTAGAAGTGGAAATTAAATCTGTTATTGAAATTTTAAATTGAATCTGGTATTAAAAAAAAATTAGAGGGTGATTGAATATGTTATTAAATTGAAACTGTTATTAAATTTGTTATGTTATTGAAATTGAATATGTAATCGTGTTAAATCTATAATTAAAATTGATCTGTAATTGTATTGAATCTGTAATTATGTTATTTTAATTGAATCTGTAATCTGTTATGTTATTGAAATTGAATTTGTAATATTTGTAATCCAGTTTAAATGGAGGATAGTGTTGAATCTCCCACAATCAATCTTTTACCTCCGGAATATTCTAATTCTCAAATGAATCTCCCCTTAGCTGAACCTGAACCTAAGCCTCCTAGACCCTCAAAGAGAAAGAGTGAAGATGGAGAAAGGAAAGCACCATCCACAGTTTGCGATCATTTTAATAAGGTTGTAAGGACCAATAAGAAGCATAGAGGCGTATGCAAATATTGCAAGAAAAAGTATTTGGCTAACTCTAGACTTCATGGGACTAGCAATTTGAGGTATCATACACCCAATTGTAAAGAATATCCAAATAGGGATATAGATGGTCAACAAACATTAAATCTCAAATCGAAACAAAATGAAGAGAGTGTTGAGGTTGTAGTAGCAACTTTTAATTTTGATACTTGTAAAAGGTCTCTTACGAAGATGGTGGTCATTGATGAGTTTAGATTTGTGGAGGGAGTTGGGTTTAGAAGATTTTGTAATGCCATGCAACCCAAATCCACACCAATTCCCTCTCATTAAACCATATCTAGAGAAGTGCTTAACATATTCAAGAATGAAAGGGATAAGTTAAAGAAGGCCATGAAAGGTCATAGAATTTGCTTTACTACGAACACTTGGACATCTATTCAAATTTGTGTTACATCTGCTTGACTGCTCATTTCATTGATGATAACTGGAAACTTTAAAAAAGAATCGTAAATTTTCAACAAGTTAAAAATCACAAAGGAAAAACATTGGGTTGGAAAATTGAGTCGCGTTTGATTGAGTGGAACATTGATAGCATATTCACCTTAACAGTTGATAATGCTAGTTCTAATAATCCTACCATTCAATATTTGAAAACGATAACCAAAGATTGGAAGGGGACTATTTTGCAGCATGAGTTTATTCATATGTGTTGTTGTGCATATATTCTTAATCTCGTTGTGAGTGATGGGTTGAAAGAAATAGACGATTCTATTGCCAACATTAGACTTGCGGTGAGATACGTAAGGTATTCTCTTCATAGACATGATGTTTTTAAGAAGTGTACGGCCACACTCAAACTTGATTCAAAAGCTCTTGTATGCCCACATGTACCAACTAGGTGGAACTCTATCTATTTGATGTTAGAGGTTGCCGAAAAGTATGAGAAAGCTTTTAACTGCTTGAAGTTTGTGGATTTCAATTTTGAACCTTATTTCAAGGATGTTGATGGTGGCATAAGGAGAAGTTCGAATGAGTTGGATTAGAAAAAATGTAGATTGTTTTTGAGGTTTTTAAAATTATTTTATCTTGCAACTAAGAAATTTTCGGGGTCTCTCTTTGTTACTTCCAATGCTTTTTACAAAGAAATGTTTGTTATTGAAAGCAAAATTAACCAAGTAATTTTGGAGGAGGATGATACTTTGAGCACAATAGCAAAGAATATGAAACAAAAGTATAGCAAGTATTGAAGGGGAGGAAGTAAGATCAATTTGTTATTGCATGTTGCGGTTGTTCTTGATCCTACCAAAAAAATAGCATACTTGGAGTTTTACTTTTCAAATTTATTTCTTAGAGATAATATGAAGGTGGAAGATATGTGTCACGACCCAAACCCGCCCCTATGGGTTTAGCACCGTAACCAGCCAGTAATCCATGATTACCGAAGGCCTGCTTAACAGCAAGACAGTATTACAGAGTATAGGGGCATGGCGGAAGCCAAAGCGGTAATTAAACAATGTCCAATGAGCTGTGACAGTCTGTATGCAAAAAAGACTTTTCATAACATATATACTATCAATACCAAAACAGTATGTACAGTATTTACAATCATCCAGGTTAGGGACTTAATCCCTATTAAGACATTACAGTACAGTGCTATCAGTCGATACAATATTACAAAACAGATACAGAGACAAATGAGGGAAACTAAAACACCTCAAAGCCGTAGCTTGAACGGGTTTGGAACCTCACAGTGAGGCACAGTGGTTGGCTTTGACAAAAGGGAGTCTAACCCACGCTCCTAGCTCCGGTCTGGTGCCTGGACACCTACATATATATATAAACAGTGAGCTAAAACCCAGTGAATAACATAATGCGTAAAAGGTTAAGAATGAATATCCTTCCAGTATTAAAAACGGTTAATTGATTCAGTATATCAGTCATTTGGTCATAACAGTCATATGTGGTACATCCATTAGCAGAACAGTACAGTGAACAGTAGGTCTTGAAAGACTGAGCAGTCAATGATGGCCATCATAACAGTAAACAGAAGTTCCAAGATAGGAACTAATAGAGATCTCTATAACAGTAACAGTAATAGTAACAGTAACAGTAGTTGCTATGGATGCCACAATACAGTTCAGAATAGAGGATATACATTCATTCAGTTAACAGTATCAATTCAGAAACAGTACAGTTTAACCATTCAGAAGATATTCATATTTGAACATATCTTTACACAGTTGTTACTCACAAAGTTCAGGGCTACAGTTAAGCTAGAGCGCGTCCTCAGATGCCAACCCTACACAGTTTACAGGATGAACACACACTAAGTTCACATTCGGGAATCAAAGACTTAGCCCCTACTTAGACTCAGTGTGGTTCTACATCTATATCCTCATTAAGATGCTTTAAACTAGGCCTAAGAATGCCTAGAATGAAATGAGGATGCAAAGATGCACTTTAAAAACATTTTCAGAATTTTCAGAAAAACAGGGTCCCGCTCGAGCGTGACTTTCCCAGCTGGAGCGGACATGCAGACAAAGGTTCTTCGCTCGAGCGTGTGACACAAGACCCTGCTCGAGCGTGCATTTCCCGCTCGAGCGGACTGCAAAACAATGCAAAGTGCTGGGAGCACGAATTCCATGCTCGAGCGCCAATTTCCCGCTCGAGCGTGAGTCTAAATTCTGGAAATTCCAAATTTGAACCTTAAGCTCAAAACCAAGTTTTAATGCATTAGATTCGATCCTCTTGGGCTAATTTTCTGGAAAAACACTTGTAAACTCATAGTATTACATGATTCAAAGCTCAATTTGTAAAATCAAAACCCAAAGGTAAGTCAATTAAATCCAATTTCAAATAACACTTCAAGAACATAATGAATGTGTAATATGCATGAATTCAACAACTTCAAAGCTTCAAATACTAGCTCAAATGAGCCAATTCTTTCAAAACCAAGATGAATTCATGGTCCAATGCAAAAATGTGAACACGCATGTACCAAATTCCATGTATTCAACCTCAAAATGCTAGGAAATAAACATGCATGCATGATTCAAGCTTTAATTCACCAAATTAAGCTAATTCATGACCTTAATCTCTAGACTTCCATGAACCATGCAACATAAGACTTAATTTAGCAATCAAGAAGATGAGTTCTTACCTTAGGTCCAGGATGCAAGATATACAAGCTCAAATATGCACTTAATCTTTCAATTCCTTCAAATTTCCAAGCAAAATTCAAGATGAAGCCAAGTTTCTCTACCTCCCTCTCTCAGTCGGTTTTGACTCTCAAAATGGATGAGGAAAAGTGATGCCAACATATGAAATTGAAGACTAAACAATGGCCTAGCTAAGTCCACTAGATGGCAATTTAGTAAAAAGGCCCAACTTATGTAATTTAACTTAATTTAATCTAATTTAACCATACCAAATCACTTTTTAATTAAATATGCCATAAAATCACATAAATTCTAATGATCATAAAACATCGGTCAATTTCGGATTCGGCCGCCGACAAGGCCTTCAATTTGCAGTTTAAAGCATAAAACATGGACAGATAATTTAACAGTTAAACAGATAGAAATGCATTTAAACTAGTGCATTCAATCAGTCAGTTCAGTATTTCAGTCGATTCAATTACTTATCATAGTCAGTCTCAGTTTAGCAGTAATCAGTGGTTAACCAATAATCAGTGGTGAGGGTTATTACAATATGGTAGACAAGGTTAAGAGTTGTTTGAGTCATTTGTATAGCCATTATGTCATACTTTATCCTTTAAATTAGAAACTTCCAAGTGTGAGTGAAGTTGTGAATATGGTGGAAGATGATGATAATGATTCTTATTCTTTGGTTGGCTCCTAATTTAATTCCTATTTGGAGGGGCGATGCACTAGTGGATCTAAGTCGGAATTGGAACAATATTTGTCCAAGGTTGAACATTTTGCAAGGAATCAAACATTGAGATTTTGGATTATTGGAAAGTGAATGCAACCAAATATAGAGTGTTATCGCAACTTACAAGGGATGTGTTGGCCATGCATATTTCTACCATTGCGTCGGAGTCGGCTTTTAGTACGAGGGGGCGTATTCTTGACCCATTTCGTAGTTCATTCTCACCTTCTATGGTTGAAGCTCTTGTATGGACTCAAAATTGGCTCCGAAACAACCTTCCAATTTCTCTTCGAAAGGCGATGGATGATGTGGAGGAATTTGAGCAATATGACTCGAGTAATATGAGAATTTATTTATCTTCATTTTTATTTGTGTTGTTCATTTTCTAATGTAAGTTTTATTAATCTTCTCTTGTTGACTTCTAATTAGGTACTATGGAGTCAGCTCATTTTCAAGTTCAACCTATAATGTTGATGCTATAATTAAACTCTAATATCCATTTGCTCATTGGTAATTTTTTCATATACTCAAAACATTTTCTTACTATATTGAGATGCAATATATAGACATTTGTTTATCTTTTCATTACTTTATTCTTTTACACTTTTCTTGTCAAAGGAATTATGAAGATTAAGGATTAAAGTTTATATTTTTCAGTTTGTTTTTGTGCAAGGTTTATCAACCAAATGCATGGAATTGGAATTTTGAAAGTTGGATTAGATGTGAGTCATGATGGAGTTTGAGATCTTGGAAATGTTTTTATTTTATTTCATGGGTTTGAATTGAATGAAGTTTGACAATATTTTTTTTTTAATTGCATTTTGGATGAATGTAAAAGTTAATGAAGAATTACTTTTTTTTTATTTATTGCATTTTGGATGAATGTAAAAGTTAATGAATAATTACTTTTTTTATTTATTGCATTTTGAATCAATGTAAAAGTTAATGAAGAATTACTTTTAGGTAAGCTAAGGATTTTGAATGATTTTCCTTTAATTGTATTGTTGGGATAGTAGATAGTGAATGAGATTGATGATCTAGTTTAGGATTTTGAAATATGTGCTTGTGTTAGTTTATGATTTGATTTAGGATTTTAAATGATTTGTTTGTGTTAGGAATTGATTTTGTTGTGTTTTTAATTTTATAAGTTTTAATTAATTAATTATTAATGTTGGAGCATTTTAGAAAATGGGGGGAAAAGAGCCCAAAATAAATATTTACAAAATGGAAAAAAAAAAAAGGCTCAAAAATAAATTTTTTGAAGAAAAAAGTCTAATCTGCAAACCGCCCGCACATCCGTGAACTCTATCCGCACAAACCGCAAACCGCACTGCGGGCGATTACGGGTTGACTTTTTCCAAACCAAATAAAAGTGGACTGGTTCAAATCGATCCGCAAACCGTCCCAATTCGAACTGCGAACACCCCTAGTGTAGGGTATTAGAGCACCTCTACCTGATATTTCAAATCTGATGTAGCATTCCAACAGTCATTTTTTGACATCAAATATCAACTCCACCTAGTATGTCAAAAGTTGATGTGGCATTTAGTATTACCCATTCATGCCAATTTTGACGTATTCCAATAGTCATATTTTGACATGTTCCTACTTCATACATTTTTTTAAAATAAAAAAAGCTTCCATGTAAAATACAAGAGTTCAAATTTAAAAAATAATAGACTAATAGATTTGACATATCGGATGGAGAGTTTTCATGTCAAATTGACATATGTCAATTTGCCACCCAAGGCATCAAAAAAATTTGACATACTAAATTTTGAAGATTTGGGTGAAGATGCTCTTACTCTTACTACTCTTATTAGGTCTAAAGCTTGTTTTGTTTTGATTAGAACTTAACGATTATTTTGTTTTGATTGTGAGGATATGATTAATGAAATTATTTTGTGAGAATGACAAATTATATTTTGAAGGATAATTTTTTCTATCTTTACCCATTGTTGTCGAACCGTCGATCATTGGAATAGTCAGCGGTGGCTAGTGGTGCTAGTGATATGACAGATAGGTAGATCAGATGAACAAATAAATGGATAGATAGGTGGTACGTGGACACATAGGTGACACTAGACATATATGTAAATAAATATGTGACACGTGGACGTATATGTAGATAGATAAATGACACATTAACTGATACGTGACATTGGATAAATAAATGACAACGACAAATAAGTGGAATAGTAGACAAACAGATAGATAGGGATAATATGATTTTCAAATTGTTATTATCTTATGCCGCCAAAAGATTAAAACTCGGAACTATCATTTCAAAATTAAATTTATGGCTCAAATACATTTTTGTAGCAAAATGTTTTACACTACATCAGTTATTTTATCTTGTAACATGGACAATTTCATTATTTATGCAAAAAATACATAACAAACAATACAATTTTTTTATGGGTGAGGTAGTTATCATTTTCATACCCACCTATCATTCTTATCATGTAATTTACGTATCTTAAATTTTCATGTTTTAAAATTTAGTACTTGAAATATTTAGTAAATTACACTAACTTCTTTTGAAATTTGAAGAAAATACAAGGAATTTCATAATTTTAACATGTTACATTGGCCTTCATTTTAATAAGGTAAAAGGATTACAATTAATGCAAATGATGTACAAATATAAGAACAAACAAAATAAAATATATATTTCAATGTAAAAGAGAAAAACAAAAACACTTTTTCATCTATATAACTAACAAATTACAAATGAAAAAAAAATGGCAAAATGTTTTGTGAATTAAATCCTTAAAGAAGTTTAATGTAATTATGTCAAATTTATGAAACTTGATGAAAGTGAGCCAAATTTTCTTCAAACGTGGAGGTTACCATAATTTTATCAGTTATGCTATGAACATAAAAAAGACAAAATTGTTGAAAAGTCCAATCTAAGGAAGGTATATAGTATTAGGTCTAGTGGATATTTTTTGTTAGTGAGAGATCTACCCTTTGTCAAATAGTTTGGTGAGAAATCATTTTATTGGTTTTTTAGGACATTTTTTTTCTAATTTTACCCTTGTGATGTATTGGTTTCAGATTTCTATTCTACTTTAGGACTATTATTGTCTTTGAAACTTTGAGTTATCTTCGTTGACATATATTCTTGTCCTTGTAAACTGTTCCTATCTTATGTTATCTTTTGAGTTGAGAATTGGGTTTTGGAGTTTTGTTTAAAACAGGTTGAGATTAGTATTTTTGGAGTGATTTTGGCTGTGTGAACTTGAACGATGGTTTGATTGTTCGAGTGGTTTTTTCTTTCTTTCAATTTTGGGTTTGCAGTCTAAACTTCTAAGAGTTTGTCTTCTTCATTCAAGCGTAGGTTTTGTTGCTCGAGCGGTCCTTGATGTTTAATGCTCGAGTTTAGGTTTCGTCGCTCGAGCGATCTGTTCAATAGAGATGAAATTCTAGGAGTTTGATTTCTTTGCTCGAGCTTAGTTTTGGACGCTCAAGTGATATGTTGCGTCAGACGCTCGAGCGTAAATTTTTATCGTTCAAGCAATCTATTTGAATAAAGTTGTAAGGAAAGTTACATTTTGATCACTTTTTGCTTCTTCTCTCTCTAGAACCTATCTTTCCTTTTTTGCTCTCATCTTTCTCTAAAAACCTTGCTTAAATTCTCCGATCTATCTTGTGGCATTTCAAATGTTTAATTAATTTGAACACTACACTAATAACTAATCATGATAAAAAATAAAATAAAAAAGCCAAAATATAATTTAATTTAAGTTAGGGGTCATTATATTCTAAAAACAACAATTAAAAAAATTAATGTAATTAATTTAGTATTTAGACCATAGAATAATTAGGTATTTGTTTAGTTAAACTTTACCTTTGTTTTGATAACTTGCTCAGTAGATTAAGGATAAAAACAATGCAACCGTGATTCAGAACTCTAAATTTAGAGTTCTAAACAGCAGGTAAGTCAAAACAAAAAATTAAAATTACATCACATATCATCTTGTCAACCCCACCTCTAAAGTTCCCAAACATTTCTCAAAACAATGGATGAGAACAAGGTAAGATAAGGCCACGTGCTCAGCATCCAAAGCTTGAATCTCCTATAAATAGGTGAGGTGAGTTTGTATTTAATGGAAGGAAGGGGAAACAAAAAATAAAAAAAAAACAACAACAAACGAGAAGTATAGGAAAGGAAATGAGCCAGCCAGTGAATGTTGAAGAAAAATTAAGAATAGTTTTTTTTTGAGCTAATATAAATTATACTTCGTAGATTATATTAACTTTTATTATTTATTTAATGAGTTCTATTAATTTTAAATGAAAAAAAAATTATGATATAACTGTTTATTAAATGTGTTTTTAGAAATAACTTGATAATTGATAATGTAAACAATTATTCCATAAGTACCGCTATGAAGGTTTCATGTATTGGGAGACTTAAATAACTATTGATTCTTTGATTAGTCACTTATTAACCCTTGTTCTGTACCATATTTATGATTATTTTGCTTATATGATTTATATATTATATTTCTGTTATTTAAAATAATGTATTTATTCAAATCAAACTATTCATTGTTTAGCCTCAATAATTATCCATAGTGACTTGTATACCCCTTATACTTTTAGTATAATATTTATCATTTTGCCATGCACTTTATAACTGTTAAACCCTTTCAGGTAATAAAACTTAGGGAGGAGTTTTTACCCCATAAAGAAAGACCAAGGCTTGGAATAAATACCATGTTTTTTTATTTGTATTTATTATTTGGCTTTTATTTATATTAATTCCAATTATTTTATATGGATATTCAGTGTAGAACAAAATATATTTATCCAGATATTTTAATTCCAAACATATGAAATTTGTTTGGATACTCAGTGCCGAATCAATTCAAAAAACCAACTTACGAAAAATGATAAAAAATTACTTGGCAATATCTTATTCATTATCTATTATCAATTTCAATATGAAATAAAATATAAAAATGGTGGGTTAAAGCAAATAGGATTGAGTTAGGATTAGATACGAAGATGCAAAGAAAATAAATACTATAACTGATGATGAATGTAGTGTGAGAAACATTTTTATTTACACTTTTTTTTTTATAAATAAAATACTTTTTAATCATTTTAAATAGAAATTTAATAAAAATAAATAAAAAATATTATTAAATTAAAATACCCAACTTGCATTTTGTGGGTGCTCCTCATCTACTATGATATGAGTGGTTAACATTTCTCATTTAAATTTTATCCAATTTAATTGAGAGTTTCCATTGCCTTTTGAAAAAAAAGAAAAAGAAAAGAAAAAAATTGTAGTCCCAACTCCCAAGGCGAGGCATGGCTGAGCAAGGAATCCGTATAATTCGTAATTCGATCCGGTCCAGTCCAATCCAATAGGTTTGGATTGATTTTTTGAATCCGTGGTTCGGTTCCGGATTGAAAATTTACAAATCCGTAGGTCACGGATCGGTTCCAGATTGAACCCCACGGTTCCGGATTAAAACCGATCCGGACCGTATAGATTTAGTCTACATTTATACTATGTACCCTCCCACATAAGATAATTTCTCGTGTCATGTAAATTACTAAACCTACCCCTAGCCGCCCCACACTGTCTCTCTCTCACACTCTCATCTCTCAGCGCTGCTCTCTCTCAGACGAAGTTCTTCTCCTCCATCTCGGTGAGCTCTCTCTCTCTCTCTCCCGGTGAACTCAGTCACTCTGTTTTTCTTCTTCTCCATCTCAGATCCATTTCAGACGAAGTTCTTCTCCATCTCAGATCATCCATCTCGGTGGGCTCTCTCTCTCTCTCTCTCTCTCTCTCTCTCTCTCTCTCGCTCTCGGTGAACTCAGTCTGACCCTGTTTTTCTTCTTCTCCATCTCAGATCCATCTCAGACGAAGTTCTTCTCCATCTCAGATCATCCATCTCGGTGAGCTCTCTCTCTCTCTCTCTCTCTCTCTCTCTTTCCTTTGATTTTGTGCTTTAAATGCCTCATTGTATTATATAATTTGTTGTTTGTTCTTCGTAATCACACAACCACCAAGGTCAGTGGTTGTATTAGGTCAGTGGTTGTATTAGTCATAGTTGGATCCATTTTTTATTTATTTATTTATTTATATATATTTGGTCCAAACAATTGAGGTAAACTCATTCTGATATACATAATAGCTCGACACAATTGAGGTTAACTCATTCTGATATACATTATGCAAATGATTGTTCATCTGATATACATAATAGCTCGATTTAGGTTTCAGTGCTTCCCCTTCTGTTATGCAAAATTATTTATGTTATCCAGTGGCTGATAATATTTATGATTCAGTGCTTCCCCTTCTCTGTAAAAAATCTATGGAAGTTATGTTGATAATGACATACATATTTGGAGAATTATATGTTCAAAATATTGAAAAACTATGTTTTGTTTCAGAATTATTTGTAGGGTTGAGGATATAAATAGGAAAATGAATTTTAGTTAATTATTAGGCATTAGAGTTATTGAAATTTATAAACTTCTTAAAGCCCAACAATATGTTTGTCAGATTTGTGGGTTATGTTGCTGTGTATGGCTATGCTGTTGTGTTTAGCTTGCTAGAAATGTTGCTGTGTTTGGCTGCTGTAATGCTGCTGTGTATGGTTAAAATGTTATATATATTTTTTTGTTATTTAATATGTGAATCCGTGGTCCTAAACCGATCCAATCCGTATTTAGACGGATTGGTTCGGATTGGTTCTACGATTTAAACGGATTGGATTGGTTCCAATTTTTCAGGAACCGTAGATGACGGATTGATCCTGGTTTTATTCCAATCGGGACCAATCCGGACCATGCTCACCCCTAGTCAGTAGACTGGTAAGAGTTGAAGGATATGAGACAAACCCTACATATTAGCACAAGAACAAGAACAAGAACAAGAACAAGAACAAGAATATGAGAGACGATAGAGAGAATTAAGCTTTCCTCCAATGGAAGTCTCTTCCCATCTTAAATTTAACAATTTTCTCTTCCGACCCTCCGCTCCACTTCATCTCTGTATGTCCCTCTCTCTCTCTCTCTCTCTCTCTCTCTCTCTCCAAATGGTGTCTTAGCTTTGTTCTACTCCAATTTTCAGGTACGAAGGAAACGAGTCTTTTCTTTACATCTCCTCTTCGGCCGGTAATTTCTTGTCATAGTGTTGTGTTATCGAAAAGTATTTTGTTGCGTGTCTGTGTGAGTTTGTGAATAATTTCATCGTTCTTGATTATCAACAGACTTTGGGTAGACCAGAACTATGAATCCCAGAATCAGAATTTGGGAATTATCTGATTTTTGTTTTTTTGTTAAATGAGAAATTGAAATGTATGCTTGTTGTAGGTGGATAATCAAATAATTCTTTCACCTTGACAACAATTCTTGACTGAGGAACTATTAATTAGTGTAGGTTCTTTGGGTGCAATTTTGATTTGGAGATGTGGGTGTCTTTGAATGCGAACATTACTTCTTCGATGTGATTGATGAGAGAATGAAGCAAGGAACTAGTAAGAAAAATGTCAACATTAGAGAGAAATGCTTGGATTTTTAAAGGTAAGGTTGTGGAGTAGGATGCCCTATGGGATAAAGCATGTAATTTGTCCTTTGCATAAGCTGTATGTATATGTTTTGATAAAATTTGGCAAGGAGGATTGGATGCGGGCATGTCAGGACAAAGTGTTGTCCACGTGTGAAAACTCCTGACTTCTAACTAGGAGAATTGTGTGAGGTCTAAAGGTTTAAAAACCTCTTGGTTCTTTTCCTGCTTCACTGAAGAGGACTTCAAATCTCCAAGTGTTTGAAAATTAGGAAGAGTACATAGCAAGTAATGAACAAACAAGAACTTGAAACTTCATTATTTCAATGGATTGAAGACACAGAATGTTGAAAAGAACAAGAAACTAAATTGCACTCAACAGATTGAAATACAAATAGTTTGGGATTAACTAAACTAAGGCTATGGATAGCCAAACTAAAATTATGGATAGCTAAATAAATTGACTGACACGTATGCCTTGAGCTAAGTATTTGATTTGAGTTTGATTGAAATGGATGTCTCTTAAGTAAACTTCTAAATGGCTTGAACCTCCTGTTGGTAGCAACCCAATGATTTTTCCCAACCATCTCAGTTGGTGACCTACTTTGTTGCCTCTTTAATTGTCATGTGTCCCATGATAGCCACCTTGCCTAAGCATCTCTAATGTATTCCCCAAGAAATGGAAGTGGTTATTCTATATTAATTCATGGTCATTTGATCAAGTAGTAATGGATCTCTAACTTTGGATGGATGAGTGCCATCTGTCCCACCTTCCCCATATTCTTGGTGAACTTCTTAGAAAATGGTAGTGGTTGATTCATCTTCACCGTCCACTGTTGGATTAAAGAAACATGGGTTCCAGCTCTAGCTGGATGAATGCCACGTGGCCCTAGTTCTTCAAAGCCCTTTTTCAAAGAGAACGTCTCTACCATTATAGATACACCCAAGAGAGAATCCTTCTCTACTTACTAGGGATCTAGGGGTGGTAGTTACGACTCATGCCATCATTATCTCCAAATCCCGAGCAAATAGGATATACATTGTAACACATAGCCTTCATTTTCTAACATCACTTATTGTTAGCCTTGCCTCTGCACCATGTGTCACCACATATTCGGCCTGTCATTTTTCAGTACAAACAGTATCTTATTGAATTAGAGTTACTTATTGAAAAAGAATACATATTAACTAATTAAGGAAATATTTTAGAAGTAATATATTTGAAAAAATTTCAAAATAAGAATTTGTAATCTAAAAGAAATCACGTAAAATGGTTGTTTTAAAATAATTTAACAAGAAGAAAGAAAATTTTATAAGGAGAGAATTCCGGAAAAAGAGGGTGGAAATCTTTCAACTTTCAACCAATTTTTAATTTTTATGTTTCTTCTCTAAATGAGGTGGTTTTGATCACCATTGTTGTCCCTATATTATGCAAGCCATGTTTGACCCGTAACCTAAGAAACACGGACACAACATGGACACGACACGGATACATCAACTTCTTAAAAGTGTCCGTGCTTCTTAGCCCATAACATTCAAGCTAACCTGTGGATTGGTAGAGCAGGAACAAAATCAAACCATAGCACAACCCATTAAAGCCTAGCCTTCTTAACCCTATCATAGTTATTTTTTATTCAGTGTTACCACAAATGTATATTCTTCTAGCAGGCATAGGTGTAAGGGGACACAGTGGGCTACATACTCTAAAATATGACTTGATAGGCATAAGCTTATACAGTGACATTGTGGGGCATTTGTTGTGGTGGTTTTAATTGTGATGATGGTTTTCTTGAAAACCATATATAAGTAATGAGGATTAAGTTATTAGATGCAAAAGTTGTCAATTTACCCTTGGAAATTTGTATAGAAGTAGTCAAGTAAAGGAATTGAATAAACTGTTATATATATGTTGAGTTTTCAATTTTCTTTTGCTTTTCCATTCATTAGTCTCATAGAAAATGTTCTCTTTTGTGAGAAGTTCAAATGTAGTGTAGATTTATTTTCTTGTAAGGTTTTGTTTTCATCACAAAAATTCAGAAGTAATGGGGTTTGATATTTCATGTCAGTTCAAATTACTTGAATTTAATTCCCTTGTTATCAAATTTCATCTCCTTGCAAATCCAAGATACAAAGCAAGAAAAGTAAAGATAATTGTAAGGAGTCCTGGAATAAATTAGAAGAGTAGTAAAAGATCATTAATGACAGAGATTATTCCGATCCTATTCTATTTGAATATTTGAATCACCCAATGATGATCTTGGCCTGAGTGGGAACCAAATGTAGGATGGAAATGGGGGTTAATTAATTAGGTGATGGGTGGTGACAGGGCCGGCCCAAGTGCACAACCATTAAGGTGCCTTGGGCGCGCCCAAATTGGGAAATGCCCCACTTTCTGTAATGCCTATAATATGTTTTGTTTTATTAGAATTGTTAATGATTTCCCCAAGAAAATTGGTTAACAGAACTTTGTTTTTTATTTTCTATCGAGCACATTTCTATAAATAAATAATATACAACTATTACAATCTTCAAGTGCCCTCGGGCATTCGTTAACAAAATTCATATTTTCTAATGCTTGTCTTGTAAATCCCAAGTCTTTTCACTGTCACAAGTTTTGATATTGATTTATTTTGTATGTAGGTTTGAAAAATTAATTTCAATTGGTCCAACTGGTTTCAAAATTGAAACCAATCAATTTCCAAACCTTTCACTTCTTTAATTTTTACATTTTCTTCATCTTCTTATGGTCATCACCAATATCCTTGACTTGTTAGGAGTACTTACGTGTAGGTCCTAATAAGTGGACTTATTGTCTAATAGATCCTTTAGAAAAAATTTGTCATAAAAAAAGTCGCTAATTGTAAGTTTTAGCTACAATTTATAAAAATCATGACAAAAAAAAGTCACCAATTGTCAATTTTTAGCAACATATATAAAAAATTGTCACAAAATTATTTTTAGCGACAATTCTACAAGTCTTATTTTCAATAGGATTTAATGGGAATTAAGTCCAACTATTAGGACGTATTGGTAGTTATATCCTTCACTTTGTTTTTTATGGCACTCCCGAATTAAATGCTCATGTGTGAATGGTAGCTCACAAAGAGGTGAACACTAGAGATATTTTGAAGAATAAGTAAGGAAATAGCTATTCTTTCTTGTATTATTTTCATGTACGAGAAAATTTGGGAAGTTGATTCGTTTTTTTCCTTCATTTTTGTTGTCTTAAGTAAGGTTTTAAAATGGGGCTGTTGTTACATACCAGTATAAGTTGTCTCCACTATCTATCTCGGCCGCAATATTGGTGGGAATAAAATCGCAGGTGTAAAGATCGTTACAGTTTTGGTTCCATTTAGGTTGTAATGACTCGTTATGATGCCATTATGGCTATCATAACAACGCAGTTGGCTCCTTCCTATATAGCAGCTTGATTTTTCCAGATTTTTTTCCCCTTTCAACTTCTCGATCTCATACTAAACACACTGTTGGCATCTAACAAACCCAGATGTACAAGATTTGAGCCACCAATCTTCAAATCTACTGGTTGCATTTGGTTTATTTTCCTAAATTTTTCATGTGATTACTTGAAGGTTTGGTATTGTTAACTTGGCTTTATGATTATGAACTTGGATATTTTTTGTTTAGGTAGGAGTTGTGATTACTAACTTGGATGTTTTATTATTATTATTTATTCCTGTAAGTTTGAAATCACAACAACAAAATACATAATAATGGTGTTTTAAAAAAGTCTAAGTGCGAGGCACTTCAAGTAGGTTGAGGCGAGGTGCTGAACAAAAGGTGTTGAGGCATGCCCCTGGGGATGAGGTGCAAGACGAGGGCCTTATGGGCTTTATGTAGGTTTTTACTCCAACACTTGATTTAAGTGATTTCTTGTGTGGATACCCGCAGTCAAGGTTTTAAAAAGCGGCTGCAACCATTACATAATGTCGTTACGTAATGGTTGTGGTGGTTACCACCACCCATTACGGCCACTTTTGTAGTGTGATTGAGATTCATAGGTGTGTCGGCCGTAGCGGCTGTCGTAGCGGTCATAACGGTGCCGCAACGGCTTGTTACGCACTGTTACGCAACGGCTCCGAGCTGCTTCTTTCGAAAAAACACAAAAGGAAAACAAAATCTGAAAATGAGGGAAGAATAGAGAGAGAAGAGGGAAGATGGAGGAGCAAGAGATAGAGAGAGAAGAGAGAAGATGAAGAACATGTTATTGATTTGTTGAAGCTGTAAGACCTGTGCTATTCTATTCAGCTGCTATCACTCAACCATTTTGTTTGTGTGTGTCTATCTATATATTATTTGAAAATAATAATAATGAGTGTAGTCATTATCTATTTGACTTGATTAATATATATATATATATATATATATTTAGGCTCTTATTTATTTTCTTACTTTTGTCATTGTTTATCTTATAATGGTTAATGATTGATTTTTTCGTAAAATATCTAGAAAACATAGCACCTATAATTATATATTAATACATATTTTATACATGTCAATTTTTTTTGATTATTTTATTTTATTTTTATTTACAAATTATCCAAAAAGAGAATGAATATTCAAGGGATCCAAACCACCCCCCCACAAAAAAAAAAAATTTATAATTTATTTTTTAAAAACTATTTAAATTAAAATTTGCATATGCTTCCACAAGTATAATAATTAAAATAATAATTTTATACATCTAAGTCCAATAAATTTTTTTTTCCACAAGCGTAATATAGATGTATGACATATAAAGTCATTAATTATTAAAATAAAATGTAAAAAACTCAGTTTGTAGTGATTTAAAAATATAAAATATATTGGATCATACTTAAAAATTTATAAAAATTGATCAAATTTATTTTGAAACTCAATAAATATGATTATGGAAAAAAAATAGGTTAAACTACCAATAGGTCCTACTTTTGAGACTCATTACCCATTAAGTCCTATTGATAAATTTATTAAGTGATAAAGATAAATTTATCAGTCTTTTATTTTTATGAATAAATTTATAGTGATAAATTTATTAGTCTCTTTATTTTTATGAATAAATTTATAGTGATAAATTTATCAATATTTTATTTTTATAGTGTTAAATTTATTAGTTAAGACCTATAGGTAAATAAGTCTAGTTAATAGGACTGATTGGTAAGTACCCAAAAAAAATATGCGTATCGATAATTTTTTTTTAAATTGTGCGAAAAATAAAAAAATTAACGGTTCCGGTTACCGCAACTATTACGCTACGGCATTTTCACTCCGCAACCGCAACCGCAACCGCGTCACCGCCACCATTACGGCGACCGCAACTGTTTTCAGAACCTTGCCCATAGGGGATTACAACCCTTCAATATAAATGAACAAATGTGTGAAATGAGATCAGAAAAGTGATTAAAAAAAAATGCTAGTGATTAAAAAAGAAGGGATCAATAGGAAGAGAGAAGGACATGGTCTTCTTCATCAACGTTTGACGTCGTCTTCTTTAGGTCCATCTGTTCTCTTCTCTTCTTCTTCGTTGTGTTCTCTCTATCTCTTTTCTTCTTCTTCTCTTCTTCGCTGGTTCTCTTCTATTTTTTCTTTTTTTCTTTCTTTTTGGTCCAGCCACTGTTATTCTTCTTCTTCGTTATGCAGCCAATGATTGAATGCTCACTTTTCTGGTTTTTTTAAATAGTGAAACTTGCTTTATGAATTTTGGAATGCATATATATTTGTTTATGTTGAAAACTTCGCCTATATTAAAAATTTTGCTTCTCTTTTACAACTTGAGCCTCGCTTTGGTTAGGCGTGCGCCTTGCCTCGCACTTTGCGCTTAGGCTATAGGAGACCTTATCGCCTCAGTGTGCCTAGAGCTTTTTAAAACACTGCATACTAGTAAATTGGTCCATTATAAATTTATGACACATGAAATTATTAATAGTTGAAAGAAAATTATGTAAAATTTTCTTCATAACAACTTAGACTAGTATAAAATTAGTGCATACGTTGGACTGTGCTTAAACAAAATAATAATAATAAAAAAAATCCCACCATAAGTCATTTCAAACAACTTTTTAGGGTCAATTCTTGCTGTTATTATCCTTATAGAAGTTACTTTTTACTCATACTTTATGCACTTTCATATTGGCAATGCATCATTGCAGGAGTTTGGATTCTTTCCATAACTTTGAACAGGAATTAGAAAATTACCAAGGAATTGCAGCGTGATTGCTTCAGTTTTATTTCTTTTTTCATTCATGGTCTAGGGAGCCTCGTCTTCTCTCTAACATCATCAGAGTTGTTGTTCCCTTCTAGAGTATGTGGTACCCACCATAGTCTTGTGATGGAGTTTTACTTGGATGGTTTCCATTGAACTCCATGAATCTAATTCCATTTCATTTATGTAAAATTTGGGTTTTGTAATAGCTAAGGGTATTTTGATGATTTTGCATGGTGGGTGCTCTGTAGTATTTATTTTGTTTGTCGGGCATCCTGTTTGGTGCTTTGTTATGGGTTGTGTCCATTTCGCAGGTAGAACTAGTTTTGACTTTTGAGTCTGTTAGTTCACAAATTCTTTGTTCACTAGATTTTTCCAAATTTAGAAAGTTTTGACATCCTGTAATATGCTCATCTATATGCCTTTTTTTTTTTTTTTTCTCTCTTTTTGTCTGCCCGTCTTTGTGGAGTAGATTCTTAGGATGCCTTAGTGAGATTCTAAAGTTATCTTCTTTCTTCTACATTTTTTTTCTTCTTGAAATTTTATCATTCTGGTGCATATACTTGATAAACACAACCAGTCCTGGAATAAGTCTTAAGAGAGTTTTATTATGATGCTTCTTTATGTGCATTCTTCATGCAACTCTCCTATCAGTAGAATAACTGGTTCATGCACGGACAAAGCTTAGGTAATGGATTAGAAAGTAAAACTTTGAGATTATGCCTGGTTTTTTTTATGTAACTTTAGCTACCATTAATCTGTTTTATGACTCTGCTGTTAACTTGTCCTGCAGTTGTGCAATGGACTATACATGGGGTCTTCTCCATTAAAACCGGCAATTCTCAGAAATACAGTAGACTGTAAGTATACATCATTTTGGGCATATAAATTTGCTTTGATTTGACCCATGTACAATGTGGTTATTAATCTTCTAGAGTTAATTTATTAGTGAACAATAAGTTTCTGGAACTCATGGTGATATCTAGAGGTATGGTATGATGTTGCACAAAAGATTATACATGAAGTTTTGTTTTTTTTGGGCACATATAATGTTGAAAAACCAGCCAATTGGCCATTCATTCATTCCTCCACTTTCTAATGAAACTAACCTCAGTTCCCTTAGCC
Organism: Camellia japonica; assembly: GCA_030407325.1. NCBI lineage: Eukaryota > Viridiplantae > Streptophyta > Magnoliopsida > Ericales > Theaceae > Camellia > Camellia japonica. The sequence continues at coordinate 156,612,808 of JAPPVO010000059.1, read as the reverse complement.
TTTGTTGCTTTGTTTTGGTGTTTTTCAAGGAGTGATGGGGAAATAAAAGAAAGGAAGGTCTTTGATAAAGTTTTTAGGAACATTTTTTTTTTTTGACGAATTACACTAACGGTTCCTATAGTTTGGGACTTGTCTCACTTTGGTCATTGACCTTTCAATTGTGATACATTTGATCCTAAAGTTTGAATCTCGTTCAAATAAGGACAATTGAAGACACTATTACTCCATTTCAAGGGCAAAGTCGTCAATTTGATAAATATAAACTAATTTGACAAAAACAAATGCCAAAAAATTATTGTTGAATTTTTAAAAATTATTTCAATCTACCAAATATAAAATTATATAAAAATGATAAATCTTTTACATTTTTATTTTTTTAATTTTTTTTACCAAATTAATTTTTAGCATGTGTTTGGATGATGATCATGTAATGGGTGGTTGTTTTTGTTGATGTTTTTGGATGGTTATAATGTAATACATGGTTGTATTTGTTTTTAATAGATATTTTTTTATGGTTGTCATGTAATGGATAGTTATTAGGCTTTTATTGTGTAATTGTTATATTTAATATATGATTTAGTTTTGGATTTTTTGATTTAATGGATTGGTTTAATAATGACATCAAAGTTGTCACCATGTTTGACTTTTGAAAAAATTGAAACTAATTTAACAAAAATAAATATATATATATAAATTTCTACTCTCTCAAAAGATAAAATTATATAACAATGATGTGTTTTTACTTTTTTTCACCAATTTAATTTTTAGTTTCTTAAAAACTTTTTCTAAAAATAGATTCTGAAAAACTGAATCAAACAGAACTTTATAAAAAAAAAAAAGTTTCAACATTATTCATTACAAAAAGCTATTACATTTCAAACAACATACAAGTTAACCAACACAAAATAAGTTGTATGATGATTTTGCCCTTGAAATTGACCATTTACAAAGGAAACATCTTTGATTGTCCTTATTTGGAGTAAGATTCAAAATTCAGGGTCAAATGTATCATAATTGAAAAATCAGGATCAAAGTGACACAAACCCTAAACTACAGGACTATTAGATAATTCGCTTTTTTTTTTTCTTTTTTGTCAGAGTAAACAAAAATAGAGGAGTAATTTTTTTTTTTTTGGCTCATGGTTCTCAAACTTTCTGGAGAAATGAGATATAAAAGAATCTTTTTTCAATAAAACTTTTATGCTCTTGTTTTTTCTGTCAAAATACTTAAATGACCAAAAACACCATATTCTCAAATTTTTTGTAGAATTGATTTTTGAAAACTAAACCAAACAGGCCCAAAGAAACTGATAATAGACATAAGAAAATTATGATAATTATTGCTTGTAGTTGAACTGTCGGAGGTTGAGTAGTGGATAGCTTCTAGACTTAGAGAGTTAATGGGTAGAAAAGAGATTAGAGGCTTTGAAATTGGGAAACAGAGGGAATTGTCTTGGTCTTTGAAGAAAATGGTTACCTATCTTACATGGACTCATGTGCGGTGGTTGGATGCGAGTATGTTGTTTAAGTGTTAGATTCATCTATTTGTTAAATACTTCTTATATTTTTTTCTAACATAAAATGACCTTTACAAACTAAAATATAGAATTATATATAAAATGAAAGTCTTATGCTTAGTTATATAATAATTCATTACTTATATATACTTGGTGGGTGCATGTCCAACTAGGCATAGTAGACATATCCCATAATCTTACCCAAGTTTCAAGTGTCAGACACAGTTACTCACAAATTTAGAAGAATCTATAGAGATGGTTGCTGGATTTTCATAATAAAGTGTGTTGAAATCTATAAAGCACAAACACCTCTCCGGAGCGTCTGGGTGTCCGACACGTGACGGACACACGGTGGACACATGTCGGACACTCTACCTAACGTGTCCCCCTTCTTTTGAATTTCTCCAACCGTACACGCTTGGGACACTCTTGGACACGTTATGGACACGTTGGACAGAGAGAGAGAGAGAGAGTGAATGAGAAGAACTTGTTGAAGCCCTAGATCGAGTCGAGGTATGTTCTTTTTTTCATTTTTCTTCTTCGTTTTGCTTCTTCTTTATTTGTTTTTGTTCATTGCGCTCTGTTTGTATGTCTGTGTTCTGTCTCTCTTTTTCACTTTTTCTTTGGTTCGACTCACACTCCTCTTTTTTTTCTCTATATCGACTCTCTCTCTCTCTCTCGCTCTCACTCTTGCTCTCTCTCTCTCTCTCTCTCTCGTTTCTTTTTTTTTTATACCTTTTTTTTTTCTTGAACAAAACCTTTTTTCCCCTCTTTTTCTTTTTTTCTTTTTTTCTAAATATTTTTGATGAATCTAACATAAATAGAATAAATTATTTTTATTTGTAAAAAAATTAATTTGTGAATGATATTTATTTTTAAAGTAATAAAATAAATACATAAATAAATAATATTTATTTTAATTTTACATAATAAATAAATAAATTATATATATTGAGTGTGTCCCCAGTGTGTCGTGTCCTATATTTTTTGAAAATTTATGTCCATGTATCCGTGTCTGTGCATCATAGGTCGAAATTTTTGTTAAGGAAGTATCTGAAGGGTTTTGATTTCTAAATTAAGGACCAAAGGTGGGGGAAAGAGTTAACGTGACTTAGGCTTGGTTTGAGAGAGTTTAGGGTCTGATTTAGGCGTTGTGTCCCATGGACAAGTAACACAGGAACAGTCATGCAAGAGAGGAGAAGAAAGGGAGGAATAGGAGAAAACTAAGGGGTTCTGGCCTAGTTTGCTAGCCCTTTGGCCACCAAGTCTCTCTTAAGGGGGGGGAGGAATCAGAGAAAACCACGGGGGTCTAGCCTAGTTTGCTAGCTCTTTGGCCGCCAAGTCTCTCTTAAGGGGGAGGTCTTGGGTTCCACTCTTAGGAGTGGAATGGGGCAAGATTTTCTTGCAAGGTTACGGGTGTGAGTTTCAACTCCCCTGAGGTGCTAACCTAACAACTAACTATTAACTTTCGCCGATCAAAAAAAAAAAAAAAAAAAAAGAAAGAAAAGAAAAGGAGGAATAGGAGAAGAAGAATCTAAGAACCCCAAGGCTGCATTACACATCATATAAATCATTTAAAGGTTTGCATAAATTCTCAAAAATCAGCTCCATTGAATGCAAAAGTTGTTACATGTACTTTTGGGCTCTTGAACTACTCTTGGTTGTACAAGCACTTAGACTGAAATGAAAAATTAAATCTTATTGAACAGAGAGGGCAGGGGGAGTGAAACACATAGGTTGGCAACTTCGAAGAGAGTGTTAATATAGTTTTACATAATATATATTGCAAGAATTATTTTATTTGTTTAGTTGTAATATATATACATATATACATACATATATATATATATTAAAATGTTTACATTCCATTACCACTGAAACTGTTAAACAAAAAAAACAGGGCTACCTGGTACATGATGTTCCCGCTAAAACTTGGTTGGGAGAGGGAAAGATGTACACAACTGTTCCCATTTTTTGAGAGATTGATTTCGTGACTTAAACCCACACCACTAGGACGCTTACGAGAAGACTTTATCATTGGGACAAACCACCCTTTCAAAAGTAAATTCTCATTGCAAAAGTAACTTATATTTTTACTCCTTAATCCTCGCATAATCCATATTGAAAGATCCATCAAAAAATTTCATCCTTGTTCATCCTTGAATTCCCAAGAGAGAACCAAAATCTAGGATAAATAGTTTTTCTACTTATTTTCTTTGAATACTGCTACAATGACCATGTTCATATATCACTTTATGTTTACCATCTTATTTGTCATAATTGCATTAGTTGAGTGGGTCCTACCACTCATGTTTGTTACCAATACAATGATGACACATCACATGGTAAATTAATTGTGGTATATAAATATGATTATTGTAGCATTACTAACTTTCTTTTGTCATGGTAATTTTTTTTTCTTGGGGATTTATATGCTTGAGAGTGGTGTCATTCCATTTGGAATCATGATTTTATCTTGATGGGAACGCAGTTCTAACTCGATCGTTAATCTGAACCATGACGATGATGATGGACATGTGTGTGCCATGGTGACGAGGGCAACATCGGTGGCGCTGGTGGCTCTATGTGATGGCAATGGAGTTGGTGATTGTGTGATGGTGACAAGGATGAAGCAGACCCAAATTCAAAGAAGATCACCCTAATCAATTGGGTGCTCCGGGCGATTGTTGTGGCAATTTTGCTTTTGCTTTTGCTTTGTTTGTTTTAATTTTGTCGTATATTGTTTTGTTTTTGCTTTGTGTTGTTTTGGTTTGGTTTGATGTAGTAGTTATGTTTGTGAACGAATCATCATATTGTCAGATTTTCCTTAATGTTTGTAGTGTCTTTTAGGTTTTGCATGTCTTCATGGTCCATTCAATGTCACATCACATTTTTCCACCGTTTCTAAATTAAAACTTTATGCTTCTATCCATGCATTTGTATGTCTTTAAAATTAATGATTTGCATTCAATTCATAATTTGGTTGAGATTTTTGCCAAATATTACGATGCTTATGCAAGTAGACAGTACCTAACCTTATGGCAACAAATGTCAATGCCCACCAAAAAGTTCCCTTTAAACTGAAAAAAAAAAAAAAAAAAATCTTTCAAAATGGGATCTTAGAATTTTCAAACATGAATTGGAAAGTTGCTGTGGAATTCTAGCATTTTCTTTCGCAAGCTAATGTTTACAGCTGTAGCTTTCTAAGAGTAAATAAAAGACGTAGTTTGTGTTGTGTCCATTTGCAAAGTTCTCTTAATTGTTACATTTCTTCTTGCAAGTTCGCAAGTCAATCTTAAAGAATATGCAATAGTGCATATTCCCACCTTAACGCATTTAATGAACTACGTTTCCATGTGTATCTTAAATCCAGTGGCTATTTGGTAAATGATAGACCACATGAAATTGTTTGAGGAATATAGGTTGTCGTCACACCTTATATATGTTAAATTAGTTGTGGTTTCATCATTTCTTTCTATCAAGTTCCAAAATTTATTTGGTTGTGGAGTAAAAATGGATTTCTTTTAATCTATTTAATTTGCTTGTTTTCTCCTGCAGATGTTCCAGATAGCATTTTATTTAGTCCAAGGAACTACTCAAATGCAACTTGGTGCTCTTTTATCCCAAAGTTTGCTAGGCTATATCATGATAATAAATTTCATAACCAGGATAACTTGTCAAGATACATAGTTGCAAGATCCGAGCTTGTTGGAACTGGCACTCCTGATGCTTCTTATCCATTTTCAGGTTCCTCGCAAAAGACCTTCAGCTACTTCTCTGTTTTAATCACAACCTTCAAATTCTTATATATATATATATATATATTTTCTTTACATGCAGCGCCTCATTCAGGTTCAAAAATTAGAGGAATTTGCTTTTATGCTGTTACTTCTGTTGCTGCCGTTTTTCTGTTTGTACTGATGCTGGTAGCACATCCTTTCATACTCTTGTTGGATCGATACCGTAGAAAAGCTCATTATCTTATTGCCAAAATTTGGGCACTAGCAACTGTCACTCCGTTTATTGAGTTTGAGTATGAGGGATTGGAAAATTTGCCTGCACCAGATACCCCTGCTGTATATGTGTCCAACCACCAGAGCTTTTTAGACATATATACTCTTTTGACTCTTGGGAGAAGCTTCAAGTTCATTAGCAAGACTTCAATTTTTTATTATCCTGTAATTGGGTGGGCTATGTTTTTGATGGGTGTAATTCCTTTAAAGCGCATGGACAGCAGAAGCCAATTGGTATTTTCTTTTTCTTTTTCTTTTTTGGTTTATTTATTGGGATAACAACAATAATTATTTGATATATATATTTCAAATTTTCCTTTGTCTTTGTGGTGAACTTATGGTGTTACTTCATTTGTATTCTGTTCCCTTTTCAATATAGGAATGTCTCAAGCGATGTATGGATCTTGTTAAGAAGGGAGCATCTGTTTTTTTCTTCCCAGAGGGTACTCGGAGTAAAGATGGAAACTTAGGTGCCTTCAAGGTAAGATCAATGTCAAAATTTTCATTTCAACATGCGCATGTGTCATTGAATCCAACCAAAATTAACAAAAATTGAAGTCATTGAAGAAACCTGATATAATTTTGAGTTCTACAAGATTATATCCAGGAAGGAATCACCCAACCCCAAAAAACTTTTCTTTTTTTTTTGTCATCCTCTGGGTATGTTTATAGAAATGTGGATGGACTTTTCCTATGTCCTTCTGCTTACGCCTTGTTTGTTTCAGTGGAAAACATTTTTCAGCATTTTCTGGAGTTTGGTACAACAAAAAATGGAAATCAATGCAAAATAAGCTTATTTGGGCGGAAGATGTTTTTTGAACTAAAGCCTTACCAATACAACCACACCTCCACCTCCACCTCCACCTCACCATGGCCCGTCAGCCACAGCCACCCCCACCACCACCACCACTAATACAGCTATTAGTATATTAGTTTTCGAGGTTGTGACCAAATGTAAGAAAACATTTTCTAAATATTTTCTGGAAAAAGTTATTTGTAGAAATCATTTTCATTGGGTTATGTTTTCCACCGAAACAAACGGAGCATTAGTCTTTGTTATTTTCTTGTTTGATTCCATTTTCTTTGTTATTGATGACATGGGTTTGGTGGGTGTAACTAGGCAATGCGTAGAGAACCACCACATTGTCTATGCTATATGTGTCATTGCATCTTGCTGTTGATTTGTAGAAAGGTGCATTCAGTATTGCGGCAAAAACCGGAGTGCCAGTGGTTCCAATCACTATAAATGGAACTGGTAAAATCATGCCTACTGGAAGTGAGAGTATACTGAATCCGGGATCTGTTAGAGTTGTTATCCACAAGCCTATAGAAGGAAATGATCCAGAAGTACTTTGCCATGAAGCCAGAAACATTATTGCAGGCGGGCTTCTTCATCAAGGCTAAAGTATATGCTGCGTATATTTTGTTCTTCAAATACCAAAGCGTAGGCTTGGACAAAGGGAATGTAAGGTATAAATTTGCTGGTCCGTAGTTCTACCCTGCTTAGCAATTGCTGTTTTTTTTATTTCAGTCATTATTCAATCTGCATTTTGCCTGCCCCGTTTCTGTTGTACCCTTTTTTGGGCTTTATTTTACTGCTTTGTTGCAGATTAACCTATGCTTGATTTGTGGATAAGTGAATGGGCTGGATAGGACTATTTTATGTGTGTTTGGTTCACATATGATGACTCGGGATAACTTATCTTGGGGTTATTGGGGTTATTTTAGCCTGCATTTGTGGGATTAATATGTCCTAGGCGGCCGGCCAGTCTGTACAGCTCACCCAAGGGAGCTTCTAATCATACACCACAAAAATTCTTATTTCACGCTATTTTTCTGTTTGGATATAGAACTTTCGAATTAAAATAAATTGTTTGGATATCAACTTCTGAACAAAAACACTGTTTGGTAGTTGATATCCGAACGCGTGATGTGCAAATAGAAGCTCCCTATCCTAGGATAAGGTTTTTGTTGCACAATGTCTAGAGTGCTCCCCGTGGAATGACTTATCCCCCTATATACTGTCCACGAATCAAACATGGCCTCAAGGAACATGATCTCTTTCCTCCCCTATGAAATGCCACACAATTGGCATTTTACTGGTTACACTACAATATACTGAAAGCTTGAGAAAAAGCAACTTGATGTTTATGAGTAATCAAATTGAATTATGTTGTGATAGAACTAAACTTGTATTTGTTGGCAGTAGTATACTATTTTGAACACATATACCTGCTCGTTTGTGCTGCTGATTATAAAATAGTGTCTGCCCAGTTTTCGCTCCTATCGCATGATTTGAACTTTGTGCTCAGTGCTTATTATTGGCTGCGTAGTAGTTTCTTCTCGCACTTGCTTTCTAGTAAATGACATGTGACATATGGACGCCTTCCTCTTTTTTGCAGATTGTGTACCATTCTAACAGTTCATTTTGAGAATTGTGTTCTAGTTTTCTTGAGGTAATGACGAGCAAGCTCTCACATGTAACAGTCATGGCATTTTTTTAGATTCTCATCAGAGCTTGTCACGCCTATTCTTGAGTTTGTGTCGTGATGAATTGAATCAATCCCATCCACTTATACCAGTTGCTCACAGTTTTATGTCTTAAGCGTGGCATTGGATTTTGCTCACACCTTATAGATTGGCCATAAGTATATGATAAAAACGTTGTTCCCATGTTACGTCAGATTAAACTTGCATATATTTCATTGTATACCAATGCCATCAAAGTTGATTTTGTAGAACATTGATTTTGTTAGTACTTATCATTCTATATGCATACATACACACCAAGTAAGCCATTGTAGTCACTGTCTCGAGTACCGCTTTGCTTGATTATGAGCCTCCAATGCATAACATACATCAACTTAGGTGGTGTTTGGGAGCCTTCCAAAAAACTAGGGGTTGTTTGAGGTGTCCTAAATAAGTATATTTTTTGTCTTTTTAATTAAAAAGTTGAGGAAAAAAATATGGATGTTTGGATTAATTTTTTGACTTTTTATGAAAAAATGTGTATTAAAAAATTGTATAAATTGGTGTGTAAAGAAAGATTAGGATTGGAAGTTGTGCAGCCGTACTTTCTGGGCAGTTCAATTGAGGCTAAGAAATGATTGGCTACTTTTTGGTCATTGCATTGGATGGTTTTGTTCGGCCTGTGGGGGCCATCACGGGTCCTATTTTGATAATCTGAATCGTTCAATGTGTAGAACTCTTCGAGTACTATATACCTATAAAAAATCACGTTGATCGGATATCGATAGCTATCTGATCATATTTGTTTTCTTTCAATCGTTAATTATAACACCATCTATTTTTTTATACAAAACTGATTTGATCATGTAGTTATCGATATCCGATCAATGTGATTTTTCATAGACATATAGTACTCGACAAGTTCTACACATTCAACAGTTCAGATTATCAAAACGGGACCGTGATGGGCCCCACGGGCCGAACAACAATGTGTGAAAATTGCACCCAAACTGTGTAATTTTTCTTCACAAACGCTGCACAGCTTTTTCATCACATGATTGGTGAGTTGTATGTATGTGGAAAATTAATTTTTGAATATTTTTTTTTGTGAATAGTGATAACTTTTTGAGTAACTTTTTTTTTGTCTTTTTGGGGAGATGCCAAACTTGGCCTAAATAAAAAAAAAATTAAAAAAAGGACTAAAAATGGTCCACCTATCCTCTCTACTTTTTTTTAAGGGTAAGCGTGGTCCGGATTGGAGTAAAATCAAGACAAATCTGTTATCTACAGATCCTGAAAAATTAGAACCAATTCAATCCTTTTAAATCGTGAAACCAATCCGAATCAATCCATTTAAACACGGATTGGATCGGTTTAGGACCACGGATTTATATAATTAAATAACAAAAAAATATATATAACACTTTAATTTCATAAAAATATAAATATAGTACCATATTAGTTTCACAATAGCAACATGTCTTTTCATAATAGCGACAAACTATTTTAGAATTTAAACAATCATAAGAAAATTAGTTCCACCATAAGTATTTAGATCATTACAAATCAATACTAAAAACTAGCAAACAAAAATAATAAAAGAAGATACTATGCAAGTTTAGGTTTAGATTTATGTTTTATATGAAATAAGAGAAGATACTATGCATGAGGGTGTATAATAAAATTATAGACTATTTGTATCTGGTTTGGATCGGTTCCAATTCGGAATCATAGAGTTTAATCCGGAACTAATCCGTGAACTACGGATTTTTAATTTTTCAATCGGAACTGAACCACGGATTCAAAAAATCAATCCAAACCTACTGGATTGGATTGGACTGGATCGGATTACGGATTTCACGAATTCCTTACTCAGCCTTAATTTTTTTTTGTTTAAAAATAAAAATAAAAAATTATTAAAAAATTTAATTTGCAAACACCCTTTTTGAGTGGCTTTGATTTGGCTTAGAGGATAATAAAATAATTTTACTTTTTATGATACCAGATCAACTCTAATGAAAAATCTATAATTTTTTCAAACAGGAGGAAAAATCTATAGTCATATCATATGAGGTATTTATAACTTGCCTAAAATAAGAAAGGAAAAGGAAAATAATTAGACACTGGGATTTGGAGCAAGCATAGTGTTTTGCCAAAAAAAAAAAAAAATGTAGAATTGGAAAAAAAATAAAAATAAATAAAAAGGTTCAAAAAAGGCCTAAACCAGAAAGGAAAATACTTGAGAAAAGTAAGAGGCAAACTACTTACAAGTCTTCTTTGAAAGAGGGGTGCTCTATTTAGTCTCATAACTTTCTGTTTATACTTAAAAGTCCTGTTCGTATTTTTCTTATTTGTCTTTGTACCTTCGTTCTTCTTTTTCTCTTTCTCTTCTTGATTTTCGGCGACCAGCGACTATGCCTACCTTCTTTTCTTTCTTTTTCTGATATATAGTCACTAACAACCACCATCGATTGGGGTTCATTGGCAACCACTGATTCTTGTTTCACTCTCACCAACGGTGAAAGAGATGAGTTTTCAGCGAAAAAGATGAGTAGATCTATTCAAATTTGATGTAGATCTAATCAGATCTAGTTAGATCTAAAGAAAAAAAGTTGTCAGAGTACAATCCTCTCTATATCTGTCTCTCTTTCGATCTCTTAGTTTTTCTATATTTTCTCTACTACATACTTCCCTTTTCTTGTTTTAATGGAGAAAATTTTCAAATTTTGAACGAGTTGTTTTCGAGTTTTACTTATAGGCGGTGAAAACTGTAAAAATTTGTAATCTCAGTTTTTTTTGTGCTGAAATAAATCATGGTTTAAAACTACAAAATTTTGCAGTTTCATAACATATTTTTTAGTTTGATTAATAATGATAAATGTTTAAGAGAATCATGCATTGAAATTATAACATTTTACAGTTTCAAAACTTACTTTTCAGTTTGATCAATATTGAAAATTATTTACTTAAATCCTTTAAAAATTGAAAAATAACATATGTCTTTTTCCCATTGTTATTGTTTGTTGTTGTTAGGTTTTTTTTTTTTAAATTTTTTTTTAGTTTATCAATATTTAGCGCATTTTGTTATTTTATTACTTTAACTTCTCTATTTATTCTTTTTTTTTCTCGGCAATATTCTGGGCATTCCGATGAATCTCCGACAATGTTTTTGACGTTCAACGAATGTTCTTGACATTCCAGCAACTTTTAGTGACTTTTAGAGCACTCCGGTGATTCTCTAGCAATACTCCAGCGACTTCCCGTTAATGTTAAACATTCTGCGTGAGTCTCCCGTGATCGTTTGACGGAAGTTCAGCGGTGGTGGGATGTAGCAGCGTCTTTAAGTTATAATAAAAAAAAAAATTAGGATTTTTTGGTAACAATTAAAAATATGTAGGATTAATTGGTACAAACGTTTTGTTTTTGGACTAGATGGGTATTGAATTTTGTATATGGGACCTACCAGTAAATTCCCCAAAAATAAAGTCACAAAAGACCCAAAATAGTATGACTCAATTCACTAACCTGATCCGCATTCACCCTCAATCTGCTTAATTGGTTCAGTTGATTTCGAAGCCATGAGTGGTCAAATGCGAATGGGATTTTCTTGACCAGATCTCGTTTAATCGGGTAACGGATGACATGCAATCTAACTCAAACCCTAACCCATTCTCACCACCCCCTTATTAGATTTGCCATTTCCTTTGCCACAACCATCATTCTCCTTCTTTTTTATCAAATCTGAAAACCCTAAGGAGGTGAGGATCTCTCTCTCTCTCTCTCTCTATCAATTGTTTGTAGGGTTGCGAAGTAGGAGATGAGGAGCCGGTCGTGAATATTTAGCCAACAGCCCCTCATTGGTCTCCTTTAAAGTAAAAAGGATAGCCCAAATTTTTTTAATTTGTAAACCCCTTAGAGAAAAAGCGCCTCTTTCATCAAGGACAAACAAATTTGTTTCCATTTTTTATAAACAATCTTACCATTTGTAACTACTTTGATATTTCAAACTTTAAAAAGATATAACTTTTTATCTATATGTTGGTTTTTAATAAAATTAGTAGTTTTATAATCCTCTTGTCAACATCTATTAAACAAGATCTATATTGACAATGATTTTTTAAAAAAAATTGTAATTTTTTTTTCACTGTTGAAACTAACATCAACAGTAAAATATTACTATTTACGTCAATTACAGCGGTTATTTTTTTATTTTTTATTTTAAGAATTTCATAGTTAACTTGGATTTTATTTGATAGATCTTGATTAGAGAATTATAAAAATACTAATTTTATTAAAAATTGACATCTAAATCAAAAAATATCATTTTAAAGTTTAAAATATTAAATTAGTCACTAAGAATATTGGGCAAATTACGACGGTAGTCCTTATACTTTGGTTCTTGTGTCATTTTAGTCTTTGTAATTTCAATTGACTCGATTTTGACCATATATTTATGATTTTGTTCTCAATTTATTTCAATTGATTACAACTCTTAGTATGAGTGTTACGTGCTATATTTTTAAGGGCAAAATTATAAATTTACTCAATTCAGTTAGTTAACCTCAACCAATTTAGTGATAATTTTTCTTAAAAAAATACTAATGATATTATCAATTATACCAAAATCTAAAATTAAGGGTAAAAATGAGTCAATTAAAAATATAGGGACCAAAATGACACAAGAACTAAAATATGAGGACCACTAGTATAATTTGTTCAAGGATATTTTGGTAATAGTTGTGTGTTCTAGACATTTAAAGAAAAACTTTTTGTGCTTGTCCTTAATACATTAAAGTTTTATTATGAGGTGGATTTTCACCAAATCCCCTTATTTCTTTTTCTTGATCGATCGTTTGATCAATTGGAAGGGGTAGGAAGCTGGGTCGCGATGGAAATGGGGCTAAGGAGAAGTTGGAGAGGTGGATTGCAAAGGCGGTGAAAAGGAGATGGCCACAGTGACATCGACAACGACAATATAAGGGGACTGGGAAGGGTGTGATGGTTGAGAGAGGAGCTGGTGATGGGTGGCAGAGGGATGATATTAGGATTAGGGTTTGATTTTGGAGAAGATAGAGGCATTTTGATATTATTCAAAAAATAATTGTGTGAATTAACAAAAAATTAGAAAATTCAAATTGTGTGTGATACGACTGAAACTAGAAATGGCGTGCAAATAGATTTCATAAAGAGTTGGGAATCACTCCATTAATTTACTAAAATATCTTCATCTCTTTTCTGCTCTTCTTCTTTTTCTTTTCCTCTCATTTGAAACTTTGGCTGGTTCTTGTCATCAACAATCACTACCCCACTTATCCTTGCCCCTTCCAGTCCTTCTCCCGTCCCTTTCCGCCACTCTAAACCCTATTCCCACCGAGCAACCTAGTCCACCAAAACCCCCTCAAACCACTTCTCGTCGCTAACCCTTTACTTCCAAATAATATCAATATAAAAATGTTTGCCGTGTGTGCTGTTTTCTGACTACATTGCCAAACAGGTACTCAGCTGGAGAACATCGGCAGAATAGATTGCGCCCGAACGACCTGTCACAGAAAGATGAGACTCCGGCGGTGATTCTTCCACCTAGGGGCACTCCGATGATCAAGTCAGTACTCAATTATCTCTCAAAGATAGCAAACAGTGTTTTAACTCACTAGCTAGGAAACAAAAAGCGTACCTCAGACCCACGAGGGTGCCTTACTTTTATAGCCTGCACTAACCTGATCCCTGTAGAAGCCTAACTTCAATGGACTCTGGCTCAATGCTTATCATGGACTCTCAAATAGATAGAGATAAACTCCCTAAGAGTTTTATCTTATCCAGGCTGAGGTCCTCCCCCATCTAGGATTCTTATAGCTTATCCGCTTACCTCGGATTCCGATTTCTCCGCAGTTAACCTCGGCCTAGCCGAGATTACCTCGGCGCTATGACCCGGACATGTGGCACCTCGGTTGGCACTTCGATGCCACCTTGGCCACGTGTTGTCATTCACAAAAATATGCCCCCACAACTGCTCCCTAGGTTCTATTACCTCGGCATCTTGAGGTGATGGAACCTATATCTTTTGCCCACGTAGCACGTCGGCTAAAACCTACTCTACCACTTATTACCGAAGTCATCACACGTTGGCTCCATATGGCCTAGACTTTAGTGTGTTTTGTCAATGCTTTAGAACCAAGAACCAAGTTTTTCAAGTTCCTTAACCAAGATCGTTCCCCTAGCCGAGGTCTTTGCTTTATTAAATCAAGAACTCCAAGAGTTCTACATGCGTATGAGCTGTCACGCACGGTAACTCAACCGTTTTCGCCTCGCGTTTCTTCCTTATTGATCCGTACCTGACACGCGACACGCGTCTCTTCCTTATTGATCCGTACCTGACACGCGCCATCAGGTCGCGTTGCTTCTACGTGCGCCGCCTGACAGACACGCCGTCTTAGGCACATTCAATGAAACTTTGCCGCATTTTCTTGTTTTAACAAAAACACTTCCCTCTCTCTTCGTCTCTTCACTTTTGCATCTTTGATTTCGCTCAAGTTTTCTCTCTCTAATACTTCTCTCCCAAATCCTCCATTTTCGTTTTCTCCAAGCTTTTCTACAACTTGCTCCGTTCATCCCTTTCAGTGAAACATTCACCGCCCCGCTCCATTCACCGTCATCGTCTGACTTCGGCGAACCTCACACTGGCACCATTTTCTTCGGTAAGTCACTGTTCCGCTCTTTTTAGTTCTTGACTTACTTCAAACTTTGTTACGTTCTGCACACTGCTATTGCGAATCTATTCACGTTCTTGAATATATTTGCTTGTGTTTTGAATTCCATTACTTTGAGTACCAAACATGCTTTGTTTACTTTTGATTCATGGCCCCTCTGCACACATTTGTTTCATGTATCTCGATGTTTTTGATAGTTTATCACTGTCTTGATTTTTAATCTGTGTTCTTGAATTTCTGCTACCTTCTTGAGTCTGAATCATGCTCTTTGCCCTGTTTTCTTGTTGTATTTTCCAGATTCTTGCCTTCAATTCTTGTTTCCATAGTCCTAGGCTTGGGATTTGTTCTAGAACCTTGTTCTTTAGGAAAACTGAACCAAAAACCCTTTAGATTTTCAGACAAATTTACCTCAGTACTCTCTAGGGCTTTAGCCGAGGTCCCTAAAACCCACACAAACCTCTTTCTTCCGAATTCTCACACCTTGTCCCTCTAGCCGACGTCATGGGTATGTTTAGATGGAGGGTAGATACCCCAGAGAAGCTTGAATACTTTAGGCAAGAGTTCTCCATCCTTGCCGATGTTCATCTTAGGTTGGCTGGGGAGGAGGACTCCATTATGCCCAAAAACAATTCCATGCCCTTTCCAGTGGTAGCTTTCATCGAGTGCGGACTTAGGTTTCCTCTTGACATCCTCTTCCGCCAAGTCCTTCACTATTACAAACTGAACCCAATGCAGCTAGCTATTAACTCATACAGAGTCATCAACGGTATAATTGCCCTAGTTAGCCGAGAGAACGCTAGGATCACTCTAGCCGACATCCAATACTGCTATACTATATGTAGCCTTAAGTCAAAAAAAGGCTACATCTATTACCTTAAGCCGAGGTCAACCGAATACAAACTAGTTGCTGACCTCCCACACTCCAACAAAGGTGTTGGAGATGATTATTTCATCGTCTCGGGCAACTGGAGTTCCCACCAGATGATGACCTCCATCACTACCCTTTGAGCCGATCAGTCTTTAAAGAGGGTAATGGTAAGAACAAAGTGTCACTTTACGTGATTTCAAGTCTTTACTACTTTGATACTTTTGTATGTTTTAACGTTGTTTATTACTTACAGTTTTCCTCAACCACTGAAAGACTTCCGCAAAACCTTCTACCCCAACAAAGATTTCAGGAAGCTGCTGGACTTGCCTTGTTAATTAGCGTAAGGCTCCTCTGCTGCTGAACTACATCCCAACCTACAAATCCATCATGCCCGACGTCCCTAAGAAGAGCAAGTCTCTACCTTCTACGACAACTCCCCCAACTACTTCATCGCCAAGGCTTGATCAGGCCTCAACCTTTGACCCAACAGAACAGCCATCGACATCTGCTCCGCAACTAATTCCTCCAACCCAGCGTCAACAACGTTGTCGAGCTCCACTGCTCGCCTCCGCAGGTAGAACACGTAGCCGAAAACGTCGAAATACTGAGGCGTCGGCTTACAATCCAACAAACCCGCCTACCGCACTGCCAGCAATTCGTTTTGGAACCAAGGTTACAGTCGTCGCCACTGTCGACAAAATGGGGCGTAACAAGGCCGTCACCGAAGACCTTCTAGCCACATCCCTGATGTTGTCATAGTCCAATCTTTGCCATCGCAATCCCAACCAAAGGCCAAGCCAAAAAGGGTGAAAAGGCCAAAGCCAAGGCAACTGTGACTCAGATCGACTCTGAGGAAACTTTGCCTATATCCAAGCTAGCCGAGGTTGAGAAAAGCACCTCCGCCGCCGAGAAGAGGCCCGCCGAGGCTGACCCCTCTGAATTAACTAAGTCAAAGAAGCCGAGGTCGGACTCTGCAGCCACCTCCAGTTCTCTTAAATCTAATGACCCCTAGGCCCCCTCCATCATGATTGAGGACAAGCCAGTCAGAGCCGGTGACAGCACCTCTGATATTGAGGTCGGCGTCACCCTCTTCACTACGCTGCTCCTTCCCAATGACCTCAACTGTATGGCCGAGGTCAGCGAATATGAAAATTTCGCTTTGATGGTGCAGCAGTCTGTACTGGTAAATCCCTAACACGTGGTACTCTTCATTCTTTGTTTTTAAACTTAAGTTTACTAACTCTGTTCATTCCATTTTTCTTAGGCGATCCAGCACGCACACTCCTTTGCAATGCAGGCCGAGGACATGAAGAAGGAGTTGGTCCATAAGACCAAGGAAGTTGCTGGCTTGCTCAAATCTTTAAACAACGCCGAGGCCAAGATGAGAGTGTTAATAGATCAGGCCAAGGCAGCCAAACAAGCTCAAGATGAGGCCGAGGAAAAGACAGGTGCTACAGAGGTTGTTGCTAAGGTTCTCAAAGCCGAGAAAAAAAAGGCCGAAGTAAAAAGTGCCGAAGCCCAAACCGAGCTTTGAGCGACCTTGGCCACAAAAGACATCGAGATCAAAACAGCGGACGAGAAGGCCTATGCCACGGGGGCAGCCGACGTCCGTGACGAGTACAAGAAACAAGTTAGACAGACATGCAACAAGGGTTACACCCTTGGTTGGATGGCTGCTCTGAAGGAGTTAGTTGTCCCCGAGGACTCTTCTCTCAAAGACGAAGGCCGACTTGCGCTGCCATTCCCTCCCGCTTCAAGCCATTCTGAGGCTAAGGCTGGGGGGAAGAAGAAGAAGAAGAAGAGAAGAAGAGAAGACGAGACGAAGACGAAGATGAAGACAAAGAGGCCGAGGTGGCAGCTGATGCTGAAGTTTCTACTAGGGCCAAGTCCCCAACTCTGAATGAGCAAGTCCTAGACTTGACTCAGGATGAGGAGGACGAGGTCTCAAAAGGTGCCTCCCCCAAGAAGACTACATCCGAGGTGCCTGTCGCCGAGAAGAGCCTCGATCAGACTCTAAAAGAGATCGACGCCGAGCTCGAGGCTGAGAAGGCTGCCAAGAAGATTTCCCAGTTGTCTTCTGGGGCCGGGACACAGCCTGCCACCGACGCCGAGTAGTCTGACTATAAGCTTTTTCTTTGTACTTAGTACTTTTTACATTCTGAACAATGTTGTAGTTTTCATATTTTGCTGACGTGCCGCTTTTGTAATCTGAACAAGTAATCCCTCTGTAGGTCGAAGTGCCCTTTTTCTTCTTTCGAATGCAAGTATAACTTCTTCTTTCAAGTGTTTGTATGTTTGTATGCTTCACTGTTTCCATACTTAGAATATTTTACATGTCTTTAGTTTTATTCTTTTAGCTGTATAGTTTCCTCGGAGTAAAATACTTCGGACATAACTTCCATCTTGTTTATCTCGGCCTTGTCTTAACACTTGAAAACTTTGTAAAAAATATTTTCACAAGTGTTATCTAAAACTTGCCACTTTACTTATTGTCTTCTATCAAGACTTTAGTCTTCCATACTTTCCAAGTTTTGCAACCTGGTAATCTCGACAAGTACGTATGTATTTCTTTCAAATTTACCTCGGCTTGACTTTAACTTGTAAATTTTTCTAAAAAATTTCAACAAGTACTAAGCCAACTCTAGCTTGTAAATTTTTCTATAAAAATTTCAACAAGTCCCAAAGCACTTTAAACTTTTACTCATCATTCTCCAATTCTCTGCCCCCTAATGTGAACTTAAGTTTCACTTAGGTTCTCATTAAGTATGTGGCTGTGACCTTGTTGCCGAAGTTAGATTCAAACAGAGACTGGCCGAGGTTCTCAACCTTGGTTCCTTTGTCAATCTTACTCAGATGCACTTAGTTCCAATCTGAGTTTGACTCTGCCGATATGGCAAGTCCAGGTTAATTCAACTTAGTTCAACTCCATTATATGTAAGTATAATTCAACTATGCATATAATGAGTGAGTTATTCATCATGTTTCACTTAGAAACATCGCCAACTTAGTTCAACTCTATTGTATACAAGTATAATTCAACTCTGCCATATAGTAAGTCTAAAATATTTATCATGTTTCAATCAGAAACAATTCAACTCTATTATATGCAAGTATAATTCAACTCTGCCATAAATAAGTCTAAGTTATTCGTCATGTTTCAATCAGAAACATCGTCAACTTAGTTCAACTCTATTATATGCAAGTATAATTCAACTCTGCCATATAATAAGTTTAAGTTATTCGTCATGTTTCTCAATTAGAAACATCGCCAAGTGACTGGTTAGTCGTACTACACAAGTTTAAAAAGAAAAATTGAGCTAAAATTTTATTATTACTTCGGCTAATAACAAAAAACTTTTAAAAAAAACTAAAAATCTAATGATAAAAAAACTTCAAGTTGCAAGTATTCCATGGTCTTGGCAACTCTTTACCTTCGCTGTCTTTAAGCCGATATGCCCCATTGCCGGCAACCGAGATGATTCTATAAGGTCCCTCCCAATTTGGGCCAAGCTTGCCCTCTCTAGGATCCTTCTTGTTGCCAACGACCTCTCTCAGGACGAGGTCCCCTACTTGGAACTCTCGTGGGTTGACCTTATTGTAAGCCTTAGCAAGTTACTGCTGGTATACTCCCAGCCAAATTGCTGTTCTTTCCTTTCTTTCTTCCAACAGGTCCAGATCTCGGACTAGCAATGCTTCATTAGTCCCATTCTCTACTCCCTGGGTTCTGATCTCAGGGATGCTGACTTCTAATGGGATTACTGTCTCTGTGCCATAAGCCATGACAAATTAGGATTCCCTAGTTGATCTTCTCGGGGTAATCCGATATGCCCAGAGTATACTGGGCAACTTATCTACCCACTTTTCTTTTGCTGCTTGCAGCCTCTTCTTGATCCCATCCAAGATAGTTTTGTTGGATACTTCTACTTGACCATTACTTTGAGGGAAACTTAAAGTGGAATAGTAGTTCTTGATTTTGTATTTGGCACAAAAGGTTTTGATTAGCTTACTGTCAAACTGTGTGCCATTGTCTGCTATTATTGCCCTTGGGATCCCAAATCTGGTAATGATGTTTTTCCATATGAAGTTTTTCACATCAATATCTCGAATCTTCGCAAGGGGTTCTGCTTCTACCCACTTGGTGAAGTAGTCTGTTGCTACCAGTAGGAATTTTCTCTGTCCAGTTGCTTGGGGTAGTTGCCCAACTAGATCCATGCCCCACTAGGCAAATGGCCAAGGACTGGATACTAGATTTAAATCTGCTACTGGTTGATGTATCAAAGGTGCGATCCTTTGACACTTCTCGTACTTTCTGACATAGGCTTCAGCATCTTTCTGCATGTAGGGCCACCAGTACCCCTAAGTAATGGCCTTATGAGCAAGTGACCTGCCCCCAGCGTGGCTTCCACATACTCCTTCGTGTATTTCATACAAGAAGTCTTCAACTTGTGAAGGATGCACACATCTCAAAAGGGGACCAGTAAAGGACCTTCTGTAGAGATGTCCCTCTACCGTTAGGCTGAACCTTGCCGACTTCAGTCTGGACTTGTGTGCCTCTTTTCTGTCCTCTGGCAGCTTCCCATCTCTAAGGAACACTACTATTGCATCCATCCAACTTGGTCCCATCTCCACACACATTGCTTCATACTCTGTGATTAGTGGTTCTACACTTGGGCATGACAAGTAGTCAACCATTATTGTCCTTGCCTTCCCTGATTTCATTGCACTAGCCAAGTTAACCAAGGCATCGGCATGGCTGTTGTCATTCCAGCTTACCTGCTGTAAACAAGGCCAGTAGTTTAACAAACTCTTTAATATAAGCTATCATTCTTTCATCTTGTGCTGCATACTCACATGTTGCTTGGTTCACAATTAGCTGGGAGTCACAAAAGACCACAACCTCATCGGCTTCCATTGCTGTTACCAGCTTCAATCCTGCGATCAATGCTTCATATTCTGTTTCATTGTTGGAGGCTTTGAACCCCAAACAAATTGATTGCTCTAACATTCGTCCATCTGGAGATACTAGTACTACTCCTGCTCCCACTCCCTGTTGGTTTGAACTCCCATCAACAAATAGGCGGAACAGGTCGCCGGTGTAAATATCACAGGGCTTGAGTTTCACTTCTTTCTTTTGCTCTGCTATGGGGTTTTTCATTCCCAGCCGGGTCTCTTCTTGTTCTCCTGGACATCCTAGGCCGCGGCTCATCGGAGCCCGACGTGGGATGGCTCCAAGTGTGAACTCGGCCATGAAGTCGGCCAGAACTTGGCCTTTGATTGTTGTTCTAGGCCTAAATTCCAAGTCGTATTGGCCCAAAACTACTGCCCATCTGGTTATCCTGTCTGTCAGATCTCCTTGCTGCAACAGGGACTTCAAAGGATGCTCAGTTAATACCACAATCTTGTGGGTTTGAAAGTAATGATTCAGTTTCTTAGAAGCCATTACTAAGGCCAGTGTCAGTTTCTCCAAGGGTAAGTATCTGGTCTCTGCATTTGCTAGGGTTTTACTCACATAGTAAACTGCCCTATGTTCTCATTTTCTTCTCTGATTACCACAGCGCTTACTGCATGCTCTGAAACCGCCAAATATAAAAACAGCTCTTCTTCAGGTACTAGATTTGAGAGAACTGGAGTTGTGGTCAAGTATTTTTTTCAAGTCAGCCAAGGTGACTTCGTACTCTTCTGTCCATAGAAATCTGTGGCTTTCTTCACTAAACTAAAGAAAGGTTTGCACTTGTCAGAACTTCTGCTTATGAACCTATTCAGGGCTGCGGCCCTTCCAGTCAACATCTGCACTTGTTTTGCCGATGTTGAGCTCTTCAAGTCCAAGATGGCCTTAATCTGATCTGGGCTCGCCTCAATGTCCCTTCTAGTAACCAAGTACCTCAGGAA
The DNA here is from genome assembly GCA_030407325.1 of Camellia japonica. NCBI lineage: Eukaryota > Viridiplantae > Streptophyta > Magnoliopsida > Ericales > Theaceae > Camellia > Camellia japonica. The sequence continues at coordinate 156,591,346 of JAPPVO010000059.1, read as the reverse complement.
CTTTCCTGACCCAACTCCAAATGCGCACTTAGAAGCATTGAGTCGGAGCCGAAATGTCCTCAGGATATCAAAGACTGCTTTTAGGTCGGCCAAATGTTCCTCAGGTTCTTTGGTCTTCCCGACCATGTCATCAATGTATACCTCCGCTGGTTTGCCTATTAGGTGTCTGAACATCCTAGTCACCAATCTCTGATAAGTTGCTCCTGTATTTTTTAACCCGAAAGGCATCACTCTATAGTAATATAGCCTTTTGGAATGATAAATGCAATCTTCTCCTCATCGGGGGGGTACATGGCTATCTGATGGTACCCCTTGTAAGCGTCCAGGAAGCTCATCCTTCCGTGCCCTGAAGTGGCATCCACCAATTAGTCAATCTTGGGAAGTGGGAAACTGTCTTTGGGACAAGCCTTGTTCAGGCTGATGAAGTCCATGCAGACCCTCCACTTCCTATTCTTCTTCTTCACAACAACTGTGTTTGATAACCATGTCAGGTAGTTTACCTCTCGAATGGCTCTAGCCTCCAGAAGTTTATCCACTTCCTCTTCTACTGCCTTAACATGCATCAACGTAGGTCTCCTTGCTCGTTGGATGTTTGTCCGACCTGTCTACATTCAGTCTATGGCAAGTGACCTCGGGATCAATGCCAGACATTTCGTATGATGTCCAGGCAAACACTTCAATGTTTGCTCTCAAGAACGCCTCCAACTCCTTTTCCTTTTCCTCGGCCAAGCTTGAGCCGAGAAGGAAGAAGTGCTCTTCATCCCCTTACTGGACTAGGATCTTCTTCAGGGCTTCCTCACTTTTCTCGGCTAGCTCTTTGCCAACGTCATCGAGGATGTCCATGTCTTCATCCTCAATCTCTACTATTTCTGCTTCTCGTATGTTGCAGGTGGATTTCATTGCTGCCATGAAGTAATTATTTGCCTGCACTGATCCCTTCTGATCTCCTCAATTCTATGTTCTGTTGGAAACCGCAACAGCTAGTGCAATGTTGAAGGAACAGCCCCTATTGCATACAGCCATGCCCTTCCCAGGATAACATTGTAAGGTGATGGGGTGTCAATGATTGTGAATTCTATGTTCACTTTCCTAGCGCCTGCCAGCACCTCCAACTTTCTTGCCCCCAAGGGCCATGTCGATTGTGACAACCCTCACCATTGTTTACTAATAATACCACTGATTACTGCTAAACTGTGACTGAACATGATAAGTAACTGATTTAATTGAAATTCTGAACTGATTGATTAAGTGTATTAGTTTAAACACATTTCTTTCTGTTTGACTGTTAATTGATCTGTTCACGTTTTAAGTGTCGAACTGTGAATTGAAGGCCTTATCGGCAGCCGAATCAGAAATTGATTAGTGTTACATGCTAATTAGAATTTATGTGATTTTATGGTAAATTTAATTAAAATTTGATTTGGAATGATTAAATTAGATTAAATAAAGTTAAATTACATTAGTTTGCAATATTTACCAACTTGCCATTTAGTGGGCCACTTCTACAATCTTGTTTGGGAGCTTAGCTTTACACCATCTCATTCATTTCATCTAGAGCAAACCGTGAGCAAGAGAGGGAGAGTAGGAAATCTTTGGTTTCATCTAGAATTTGCTTAGAATTTTAGTAGAATTGAAGAACATTTGCAAAATTGAGCTAGCACCCCCGAGATTCAAGACCTAGGTAAGGAATTCATCCTCTCATTTGTGAATTTGAGTTGTATCTTGCAAGGTTCATGGTAATTTAGAGTTTAAAGTCAAGGATTAGTTTGAAGAGTTGAATTATGAGCTAATTCATGCATGCATGTTCATATTCTTGCATTTTGAGGTTGTTTTGCATGAATTCTTTCCATGCATGTGTATATTTTGAATGTAGTCCATGAATTCACCATGTTCTTAAGCTTAATCTTGCATTTGGCCAAGTTTTAGAGCACTTAATTCATAAGAGTTCTTGCATGTTATGTTTTTACATAGATCATGAGAGTTTCTTTGAAATTGTGTTCAATTGGCTTACCTTTGGGCTTGATTTTACAAAATTGGTCTTCAAAACATGTTATCCTATGAGTTTACAAGTGTTTTCCGGAAAATTGGCCCTAGAGGTTGAGTTTTGATGTGTTGAATACTTGGTTTGAGCTTGGGAGGCAAATCTGGAAATTCCAGAATTTGGCTTCTTCGCTCGAGCGAAGGATTCCACGCTCGAGCGAGCACCTTTGTTCTTGAGTCCCACTCGAGCGAAGGAATGCTGGCTCGAGCGTCGATTGCAAGCTCTCAGGTTTTTTGGTGCACACTTGAGCGACGAGGCCTACGCTCGAGCGAAGGATGTGTCTTACGCTCGAGTGAGCATCGAGCGAGCGTCGAGCGGGGATTTCCAGCAACCAGTACTTTTGCATTTTTAAAAACCGCTCGAGCGAAGGAGTTCACGCTCGAGCGACCCCACTGTTTTGGCAAGCTCACTCGAGCGAAGAAAGCCACGCTCGAGCGAGACCCCTGTTTTCAGCAAATTTTGAAAAGTGTTTTAAAGAGTATCTTTGCATCCTTATTCCATCCTAGGCATTCCTAGGCCTAGATTAAGGCAGCTTCATGAGGATAATGTTATAGAACCACACCGAGCCAAGATAGGGACTAAGAGTATTGTTTCCCCAAATGTGTAACTTAGTGTGTGTTCATTCTGTAACTGTGTAGGGTTGGCATCCAAGGACGCTCATTAATCTGTCTGTAGCCTAGAACTCTGTGAGTAACAATGTTGTAAAGATATGTTCAAACATGAATATTTCCTGACTGTTTAACCGTACTGCTTTCTGAATTAATTCTACTTACTGAATGAATGTATGTCTTCTATTCTAAACTGTATTGTGGCATCCATAGCATCTACTGTTACTGTTACTGTTACTGTTACAGAGATCTCTGTCAGTTCCTATTCTTAGAACTTCTGTTTACTGTTATGATGGCCATCATTGACTGTTCGGTCTTTAAGACCTACTGTCTACTGTACTGCTCTGCTAGGGGATGTACCACATATGACTGTTATGATTTCTAAATGACTGTATGGCATGAAATATGAGCCACTGACTGAATGATTGATTTACTGTTAGAAATGACCGTTTAAATACTGAAGTGACATTCATTCTTAACCTCTTTACGCATATGTTATTCACTGGGCTTCAGCTCACTGTTTATATATATATGTAGGTGTCTAGGCACAGGATCGGAGCTAGGAGCGTTGGGTTAAACTCCCTTTTTGTCAAGCCAACCTGCGTGCCTCACCTCGAGGTTCCATGCCTGTTCAAGCTAGGGCTGCTTTGGGGTGTTTAAGATTCACCCTTTCTGTTTCTGTTTTGTATAGACTGCATGAGTCTTGTACTGTACTGCTATGGTAGGGATTTGGTCCCTAACCTGAGTGTCTGTATACGATGTATGTATATACTGTTTTGCTTATGAATGTATCTATGTTCGGAAAAGTCTTTTCGCATACAGACTGTCACAGCTCATTGGACATTCTTATTTTATTACTGTTTTGGCTTCCGCCAGCCCCTGTACTCTGTATTACTGTCTTTACTGTTAAGCAGGCCTTTGGTAATCACAAATTACTGGCCGGTTACGGTGCTAAACCCATAGGGGCGGGTTTGGGTCGTGACATCGATGTTCCATTGAACCCGACCATTAGACTATTGGACTGTTCCAGATCGTCTTGGTGAAGGCCGAACTCCTTGTAGTATCTGACATACATGATGTCACAAGAGCTGCCTTGGTCAACTAGTGTGAAGCCCCTGAAAAATGTTTTCTCTAAGAAAAAAAATAATAATAAACAAAAAAAAAATGTTTAAATTATTTGCTTAAGGCCCCTCAGTTACTAGACTTATTTCGAACTAGTGCATATAATGTTTAAATTATTATCCAACTAGTGTTCATTTAATCCAACTAGTGTTTATTAGTGGGCTTTAATGAACCAATAAATCCTAACTTGCCCTTTCAATTCCTTGTTACACCAAGTTGCCTATAAATATCACTAATGAACACTCTCACACACCACATTCGACTAAAGGAGAGGAAGGAGAACAAGAGAGAAATTTTGAGAGGAAGAGGAAGGGAGAAGAGAGCCATCTTGTTCAAAGCTTAGCAAGTAAGCCACAACACAACCTTCTCTTCATTTTCTTTTTCAATACATGTTCTTAAGGGTTCTAAATAATGTTTGCCAAATCTGTTATTTATGAGTTACTTGTAGTTGAGTATTGATTCTATCTCTCTTGTATTTTCCCATTTCGGTACAAAACCATTTTTTTTCCATATCAATCTCTCAACTTTCCAAGGGCACACCTTCAAGCAAACTTTCTGAGTTAGATATATGTTGGTTAGCATGTTTTCTTCACAAAGAAACGAAAACTTTCCCTTGGTGGAACCCTTTTCTCATAAATCTTCTTGTTTTGGACATTCTCCCTTAGAATCTGTTTATGCAGGCCACTTTCAAAAATTCCAGAAAAATGTATAAAATTATTCTGGACCTCTATTTTAGGTCAAAATCTTCCTTAGGGAGTTATCTTTCAACTAAAATTAGTTTCATCGAAAAACGTTAAGCGGTTTGCAAGAAAATCAAATTTTCGTAACGATCAACGGGTCTGGACAGAATCTGGACAGCGCTGGAATGTTTTCTAAATAACCTAAAATCTGGAAAAGCAAACCCATTTCCGAAAAATGTTCTAGAAACTAGATCAAATTCTTTACGAATCATAGGAAGACCGAGTCCGGTGAAGGATCTAAAATAGTCCTTTCATTTTAATCTTTGGGTGACGTTAAATCTGGAAATTTTGTTATGTATGGATGTTTTATGCCCTTGTATTCATGGAAATGTTTAATAGCTTATGATCTTATCTTGGCATGATATTGTGTGTGTTATGTTATGTTATTTATCTTTCTTATCTTAAGGATGCGTGCTTATGTGATTATTATTATCTTGTAAGTTGGACTAACCTTGATTAAAACATTTAACTCAACGGGAAACCTAATTGGGAGGGTGTTGGGTTTCGAGCACTTGAGTAATGAAAAGATGATAAATTGTGTTATATGGTTTGTTGGGATGCGTTCCCTATTCGGAAGTTAAAGTCTTGCGCAAGTGGTTTTCGGAACCCTTGAACGGAGCGGTTGTATTAGGACCCTAGGTGTTTGATGTGAAAGGGTTGGGCGCCCTATTTCACACTGTCTCTTTGAGGCCCTGCGGTTGCGCTACGCGGTATATAACGATGGTAGGCATCCGAGGTTAATTCTGCAACAAAGCAGCAAAGATGGGCATACCGAATAAACCGAATCCGATTCTTGTGGTTGGGAGGACGAAATATCTTTGGGGGATTTCTAGTTTGCTAACATTTATCTTGTAACCATTTATTTATTTATTCGTGTATCATGCTTTACTACTTAATGTTATAATTGTGATTGTGTATTGGACTAGGAAAAAAGGTATGGGATGTGTGTGTGTTTACTGGGCATTCAAAGCTCACGGCGTGTTATGCCAGGTGACGAAGAGGAACATATAGCTGGAGACGACAAGCCTGAAACCTTCGAAGACCTTTGGCTATCTTAGAAAAGTTAAAAAGTTCTCTTTTAATATTTTTGTAAGGCTCGTACAAAGATTTGAATTTCCTTTTTGGGATGTAATGTAATGGAACGAGTTTTTGCAATTAAGGTTATTTGTGGTTGTTATGTATTTATATTCAATATAATCAGAGGTATACACCTTATCGATGCTTATGAGACCTTGTGTCAATACTTGTTAGAATCTGTCAAAATTTACCATAGGACTCGGCAGTGACTCTCCCTTGCCTACAACCAATAGTGTAGAATCGGGGCGTTACAACTAGAGTGCGCCTTACCTGGCACTCTCCAATCTTCAAGGATATCACAAGAGCATCATTGTATGGATGCTGCACTATGTCTAGGTCGGCTTCAGTAAAAGATACCATTAGTCCCTGGTACTCGCCTGCCCTAGGCCTTTTTTGTTGGACCTGACACATGTGCTGTAAGTGTCTTACCCTCTGGGTCTCCTCACGTATCTTGTTCTCATTGACCCTCGAGTGAATCATATTGATCACTCAAGGTCCTTCTGCTTGTGGTTGCGGTGCTGGTGGGGGTGGTGCTGTCGGTGCCTAGGGCAACCTTTCCTTCCCTTGTTCTGGCCTCGTTCACCAAGTCCCTCAAGTGGCCTTGTCTGACCAAGTCTTCTAAGTGTGTTTTTAGGGCTCTGCACCCCTGAGTCAGGTGCTTATCCTCATTGTGGTAGGCACAATGCTTCCCCAGGCTCCTTCCCATAAATTCGCTAGGGATCTTCTCTAGTGCTTTGTAGTAAGGTTGGTTCCTGATTCTCTCCAGGACTTTGTAGACCGGTATCCGGAACATTGTGGTGACTGCCTATGCAGCCCTTAGTACTATCTCTTGCCTGTTATATCCAATATTTCTTCGGCCTCGCTTCGGCGAGCCGTTTCTCTTCTCTTGTTTCGACGCCTTTGTTCCTAGCGTGTCTTCTTCGGCTCTTGCATACTTCTCGATCCTAGCCATGAGTTCCTCCATACTTTTGGCCAGCGTCTTTACTAGTGACTTTAGAAGCAAGCAGTCATCATTCAGACCGTTCTTTAAAAGAAACGACTGCCAATTCTTGATTGCACCCTGGCATTCGATTAAACACTTCATAATACCTTTTAGCATAAATCTTGAGGCTTTCATCCTCGCCAATTCTCAGAGCCATCAAGAAATCCACCCATAACGGCTGTAGTTTGTTTGTCACAAACCTGGCCATGAACATCTCGGCCAGGCCTTCCCAGCTTTTCATAGTTCCTTTCGACAACTTGTGAAACCAGTCTGATGTGATTTCCCCAAAGGATGAGGGGAACACCTTGTAGAGCAACGGCTCGTTCCCGATGTATAGTGCCATGGAGTTTAGGTACAAGCCGACATGAAAGTTAGGATCAGACTTACCATTGTATATTTAGAATCTTGGCATGTGGAACCTCTTCGAGGCCTCAAATTTGTCCAATTCTACCGAAAACGGTGTCCATGGCTTGACAGGAGAGGTTACTTCGACACCTTGTCGCTTCCTCTGGAGGTAATCCCTCAAATCCTCCTTAGTCCGTCCAGGAGCTCGGCTGTCGACGGACTTCAGCCTTTTGGGTGCACTGCTCCCGGTGTCATTGTAAGTCCTTTTGGACCTCCCTCCAATCATTGTGTCAAAGCAAAGCTCTTTCCCTTGAACATGTCGATGTTCTTTGGCGTAGGCTTCTTTGGTACGATGTGTTTTCTCAAACTCTCCTCTCATCGATTCCCTTCGCCCGACCTCCCGTGAAGGCCGATGAGAATGCCCCATCGCCCTGTCATGTTGGGGGACTGCTGGGATTGCTTTCTGCCCCTCTTTTCTGGGCATTATTCTTGGTCGCTGGGATCGGCGTGTCCTCCGATGGGAACGGTGGTTGTATGACGTTGTTCTACATCATGAAATTGACAACCGATTATAGGTCTGCCCATTTGTTTGCCATCCCTTTCATCTCGCCGTCCCTCCTCAAGCATCTATCTTTCCATATCTGGAGGTCGCTTTCGTTGTAACACTCGTCTCGGTCTGCCTTCTTTGGTATGTCTCCCTCTTTGCCGACGTTTTTTTCCCCGGGATTCTGCTTTCGAGGTTCTTCATTACAGTTCTCCTCATCTACGTTAGAATAAAAGTGTTTACCATTTCCAGTGGGGATGTCGTCCCCAATCTTCTCTTTCTGTCCGTCGTTGGCCATTTATTCTTCTTTCGTTCCCACAGACGGTGCCAAATTGTGTGTGCTGTTTTCTGACCACACTGCTCAGCTGGAGAACACCGGCAGAATAGATTGCGCCCGAACGAACTGTCACAGAAAGATGAGACTCCGACGGTGGTTCTTCCACCCGAGGGCACTCCGACAATTAAGTCAATACTCAATTATCTCTCAAAGATAGCAAACAGTGCTTTAACTTACTAGCCAGGAAATAAAAAGCGTACCTTAAACTTACGAGGGTGCCTTACTTTTATAGCCTGCACTAACTTGATCCTTGTAGAAGCCTAGCTTCAATGGACTTTGGCTCAATGCTTATCCTGGACTCTCAAATAGATAGAGATAAACTCCCTAAGAGTTTTATCCTTATTCGAGCTGAGGTCCTCCCCCATCTAGGATTCTTATAGCTTTTCCGCTTACCTCGGATTCTGATTTCTCCGTAGTTGACCTCGGCCTAGTCGAGATTACCTCGACGCCATGACCTGGACACGTGGCACCTCGGCTGGCACTTCGGTGCCACTTTGGCCACGTGTTGTCATTCACAAAAATATACCTCCACATATGTATAAACATATTTATTTGGTAATATATATATTAGAGGTGGGCACAAACAATATGTGTACAATTTGTAATCAGATATGATAATTATGACAGTTGGAGAGAATTGAAACAATTTGTAGTGGTTATGAAGTTTTAGGGATATTTTTAGAAAATAATTTATGTGACATTGACATTAACTCCATTCACTTTATATATTTGTATAGTATATCTATCTTAAATTATAAAAATATTTTAAATTAAATAAATAGGTTAATACTTAATTTTTTTTATTTAAATATAATTTTAAATTTATTTTTATGTAATTATGATATTACGATTTTATTCTAATTGATCCAATTGAACTAATAACTTTTGACTTGATTATTTTTCAATTTGATCAACAATCCAAACAGAAGCAACTCCTCTCAAGGCTTCATCATCATTTCCATACCCCTGAAGACTTCACCTCTTGAGCCCTGCGAGACCACTTAATTTCATAGGCCTCAAAAAAGAAGAGTATATATGTAAAAAATTAATTTGGTTGAACACTATTGATACATTAATTGATTGTGTTTTGTTTTATAAAATTGGTGGTAAATATAATTTTAAGTTTAAATCGTTTATTTTATAAAACAAAACGCGACAAATTAGTATCTCTATAAATATCCGATCAAGCTTATTATATATAAGAGAGGCTCCTCTCTAGTTGAATAATTTAATTGGACGGCATCGTCGGCTCACCGTGGGCCCATAACGGGATTCACCTCGATGATCCGAATCGTTCATCTTGTAATGTCTTTCGAGAACATTATTCATGTAAAAAATCACGTTGACCGGATAACCATAACTATATGATCAAATCAGATTTAGTTTAATGATTTACTCTAAAAATTATATTTGTTGTTTAAGATAAATCTCAATCCATAAATTCACTTTTATTTTATTTTATTTATTTTATTTTGCCCATAATGACAAGCCCTCGCAAAATGACCAAACTACCTCTATATACATATGAACGAAACCCAACTCCCTTTCTCTCTTCTCTTCTGCAATTGACTCTCTTTTTCTCTCTCTTCTTTCTCATGCGATCGTCATCGTCGCCTCATTGTTGTCCTCCACTTCTTCACTTTCTCCGGTCAACATCGCTGCAACTGTTGTTGATTGCCTCCTCTATGGCTTCGGTGACACCACCGTAGCGCAACTCAACATCAGTTAACGATCTCTCTCTTTGTAATGATGATGATGATGATGACTCAGATCCGGCTCTCCTCCGCATTATCGGACTCTGTCGCCTCAAATCTAGAATCGCCATAGCTCCAGTGGGCCTTTATTTGCAAGTTTGCTTCGGCTTTACCTCACAAGCGAACCCCTCTCAGTTGGCCCAAGATCTCAATGGATCAGTCAGCAATCCTTCAATCAACAGACAAGATCTTCCTGCTGATTCGCTTCTCCTTGTGTCTCCGTCGTCCGTGTCGGATCTTACTCCAACGAACTCGTCAAAACCACCATGAGTTTGATATATATACACGCATAATATGCATCAATTAGCTAAGTTTATTGGAATTTATTTTATCTGTTTATTGAAAGTTGTGAAAGTCACTGATTGATCATATTTCTACTCGAATTTCTTGTGATTTTTTTAGGTTGAAGAGAATATCTTCATGTTTGCAAAGAAAGGCATGACTCCTGTAGGAACAATCTTCTGTGTAAATAAAATAACTTGAAATAAATTCAAACAAAATAAATAAATAACATACCAGATTTATTTTGTCGAACCAAATAAATATTACAAGACCAAGTCGAGTGTGTGACACTCTGTCCTTAAGACAGATTCGCCCCGCTACGGTGCTTACGGTTGAATGGCGTCTATCTCCCAGGATACAATGATCTTCACAAATTTATAGAAGCACTTCAAATAAATTTGTTCGGCGAACCAAACCTGTGTTCTAACTCTCTGAAATATTTATTCTAAAACTAGAATGAAGAAATAATGCACTAAAGAAATCTGGACAGTAAAAGGACAAAATTCAGACTCAATTTTCGGATCAACCTGGACTGCTGGAAAAGGATTTGTATTTATAGACAAAAAGTACGGTCCGAACTGGTGCAGAGCAAACGAACAGGTACCATTTGAAAAATTGAATCTGACCGTGCAGAACAAAAATTCAAACTGTTGGAAAACACTTATTAAACTATTAAATAGTTTAATAAAAACACACCGTTGGTCAAAGTTCTACACTGTTGACCTTTCTCAAATAAACCATTTGGAATATATATATTTAAACAATTTGAATATATATATATATTAAACTAATGAAATAGTTTAATAAATAAATGAAGAGGTTCAAACTTTAGGAATTATAAAAGGAACCTAAAATTTAAATTTAGAATTAAATTAAATTTCCACAATTACAAATTTTAGGAAACCACTCAAGAATCCAAAATTTAAATTTAGAATTAAATTAAATTCTCACAAAAATTTTTATTGAAAAAATTCAAATGAATTTTATCTAAAAATTAATGTTAGACTCGAAAATGACGTCAACTTTCCATTCACTCATAAATGGTTTTGACGTTCCGTCTTCACCGTGTGACTTACCACGCGGCAAGGAACACTTCACCTCTTCGGACCCACCCCAAAAAGGCGTTTGGGTCCACCCAAATTGGGCTAAAAATATGCCTATATAAAACCATTTTTCCAACAACTCCATCACAAACCAGAGCATTTTCCGTGACTCTTATGGTATTGCTCCGGTCAAGAAATCGCAAACAAAGAGATGTTAAGAGAGAGAGAGAGAGAGAGATGTTGATCGAATACCTCTGAAGCTAGAGATCAGTCTTAATTCCCAACCAAAACCTAACCCAAATTCATCCTCCAATTTGAACAAAATTGTGTTATTGACAGATCTATTCAAAAATGGCTCAAATCTGTTCAAATGGATGAATATCTGTTTATTATTATTATTATTATAATTTTGATCTCAGATCTGAATAATTGTTGTTGTTGTTGTTGTTTTTTTTTTTTTTTTTTCTTTATATTTTAATCTTGGTGGTGGTTGTTGTTATTATATATGTTTAAATTTGTTTTTGTTGTGAAGAAAATGATATTGAATAGATCACAAACACATATCTGTTTGAATTGAACAGATAGTTTTTTAATTTGGTCATGTGTTCTTCAATCAGTGAACGGATAATTTTCTTTTTTTGTTGTTGCGAATTTGAATTTTATTTGTATAGATAGTGGGAAGAGAGAGAGAGAATTTGAACAACTAGATTTGCAATGGATAGATTTTTTTAACAAATAATTTTAACAGGTATATTTTTAAAAAAGATAATTTGAACAGATATAAATTTAACATATAGGAATTTCAATAGATAGATTTTTTAAGTAGCTAATTTCGATAGATAATAAAATTTGGACAAATATCTAAACAGATAAGAGGGAAAATTGAATAAATAGTCAAAAAATTAAACAGATAAAAAAATATTTAAAAAGATAGAAAATAATTTGAATAGATAGATATAAATTTGAACAAATAGACAAAAAATTTAATCAGGTAAAAAATTGTCAACAGATAAATTAAGGGTAAAATTGGAAACAAAACAAACAAAAGTCCTTCTCACCAAATTATTTCACAAAGGGCGGATCTTTCATGAATAAAAAATATTCACTAAACCTAATACTTTATACTCTCATTAGGTTGGAATTTTTAAAATTTTTCTCTATTTATATTTATTTATAGAGTAATGTTAGGGATCTCAAATAATCTACTAAATCTCTCATATAAGTATAGGACCTACACATATGTGAATTTGTGTGTAGCATGACCAATGTAAGAGATTTGATAAATTATTTAAGATTTTTAGCATTATTCTTATTTATAACCAGACTTAATTTTAAAGGATAAATTAAAAAAATAATTAAATTATTTAATGATTTTAGCATTTTCTATTATTTTTTTACGATAAAGTAACATGAAAAAGAATCTATAATAAAACACTAAAGCTCAAGGAAAGTTTTTATAATTTCGTTAAATCTCATGAGAGAGATGAGTGTAATTAAAAATTAAAAGGTAAATTATCAATAAGTCATAATAATTGGACTTAATTCTCATCAAGTCCTATTGAAAATAAGTCCTAGTAAAATTGTCGCTGAAAATAATTTTTTTGTGATAATTTTTTTATATATGTCGCTAAAAATTGACAATTAGTGATTTTTTTTGTCATGATTTTTATAAATTATCGCTAAAATTTACAATTAGTGACTTTTTTTATGATAATTTTTTTCTATAAGACCTATTAGATAATAAGTGCACTTGTTAGGACCTACGTACCCCAAAATTAAACCTGAAAGGAAATTTTTGTCAATTAAAAAAACTTTGGAAGATGTTTCTACATTTCTTTAATCTCATGGAGATTAGTGCAACTGAAAACTAAACTTTGAGGCAAGTTTTAAACCATTTCAAAAATCAAGGAAGAATCTATAATTTCCCTAAATCTCAAGGGATTCAAAATCAATTTATGCGAACAAGTAATGTTAGAAAATTTTAAAATTTTTATTAAAATTTTTATCAAATATCTTAGATGGGTATGAAATTTACACAATTTCATACACAATATGAATCTCATGTAAATTTTACACCCATATAAGATATTTAGTAAAAATTTTAATAAATTTTTTTGATTTTTTTAACATTTTTACACAAAACGTAACGCAAGTTCCAATCTAATTAAGATTAATAATTCCTCTATGGGATCCAAAATCAATTTATGCAAAAACACAAAAATGTATAGCAAATTCCAATCTAATTAAGATTAATAATTCATCTATGAAATTTATTCAGTCTTAATATTGTCTTAATAATACTCTTTGGGTTCGTTTGGGATGTGAGTTAGTTTTTTGACTTTTTGATTATTTTAACCTGAAATTAAAAAGTCTCGTTTGGGATAGACTTTTTAGTTTTTTTGTCTTTTGTGAAAGAAAAAATGAAATGATTATGGATTGAATGTGATGTTTTGTTTTACAGGGCTAAAAAACCTATTTTATCTTTTTGTAACTAAAATAGTAAAAAAATTAAAAAGCTCGGCATGCCAAACGAAGGCTTTCGGAGAAGAGTGTCATATGAGTTTTCAAAACAAAAAAATACTTGGGTAAACTACCAATAGGTCATACTTTGGAGACTTATTACCCATTAAATCCTATTTGATAAATTTATTAAGTGATAAAGATAAATTTATCAGTCTTTTATTTTTATGAATAAATTATAGTGATAAATTTATCAGTCTCTTTGTTTTTATGAATAAAATTTTCTTTTATTTTTATGAATAAACTTTATAGTGATAAATTTATCAGTCTCTTTGTTTTTATGAATAAATTTTTAGTGATAAATTTATCACTCTCTTTTTTATAGTATTAAATTTATTAGTTAGGACCTGTAGGTAAATAAGTCTAGTTAATAGGACTAATTGGTAAGTACCCCAAAATACTTACGGAGAAGAGTTTTATTTAAATAAATTTAGGTCTTGTTTGGCAATATCACTTTTAACTTAAAAGTTAAAAAGTCATTAAAAAAAATTTAAAAACTAACAATTTATATTAAAAAGTCAAAAATTCTTTTTCCTCTTTATTTTTTTGTATATCTTTTCGTAAAAAATTAAAAATTTATTCTAAATATACTAGTTTTTTACATTATATTTTAATTAAAAAGTCAAAAAATTAATAAAAAAACCTGTTTCAAAATAAGACCTAAACTCTCAGGCCCCGTTTGGGAACAGGCTAATTTAGTAACTTTTTAGCTATTTGGCTAAAATATGAGATAAAAAAAACTAGTATGTTTGGGATGACTTTTTGACTTTTTACGAAAAGATGTGCAAAAAGTAGAGAGAAAAGAGAATTTTTGACTTTTTGGTATGGGTTGTTGGCTTTTTGGCTAATTTAGTAACTTTTTGACTTTTTGGCTAAAAGGGACGGTTCCCAAACGAGGCCTGAATAAGGGGTTGTTTGGGGTGTCTTAATAAATGTACTTTTTGTCTTTTTGGACTAAAAAATTGAGGTTGAAAATATGGATGTTTGGGTTAACTTTTTGACTTTTTATAGAAAAATGTATAATAAAAAATTGTAAAAATTGATTTGTAGGGAAAAATTCAAATTGGGAGTTGTGCAGTCATAATTGTTGACTTTTGGTGAATAGTGTTGACTTTTTAACTTTTTGAGTAACTTTTTAACTTTTTTACAAGTTCTCAAACTTGGCCTAAATTCGAGGGTGGTAGACACAGAAAAATTAAAAAGACAAAAATTTATAAATTTTATATTTTTTATTAAATAAATAATTAAAAATCTCACGTGAATCTAGAGTTGATAAAATTACGAAACCTATACCTATGTAAGTTATTATCCAAAGCGTAGCGTAAGAAAATAAAAACTGACCCAGTCCTTTTATCTGACTTTGGTTTTTCCCAAGCGTGCCTGGCAGAACATTTATGACTTTTTGACCACTTTTGTTTTCTTTTATTCTCTCTCTCCTGTCTCTTTCCCAACATGTCATCGTGCTCTCTCTCTCTCTCTCTCTCTCTCCATCCACCATAGCTTCCTCCGAAGACTTTCTCTCTGTAAGTTCGTCTCCGATCTTCTCTCCTCTCTCCCTCGTCTAATCTCATGTATCTCAAATCATTCATACAATACATACATACATAATTATGTAAATTTGTTGTGTATGACATTAAAGTTTGAATTTGGTGAGCTATTGATTTGTGCAAACTACTTTTGCTTGTAATAAGTCAGTTACTGTTGTTACTGTTTATTCACCATGAGATGGGATGGCATGATTTGGGTTTTTGTAGATTCTAAGAGGGGTTTAATTTGATCGAGAGAGAGAGAGAGTCAATGGATCTATTTTAGGTTTTTTATTGTTATCTTTATGAGATGTTAGATTGCAACCCAAAGTGTTGATTTTAATGCTTGTGACAATGGTTGCATCTTCTAATTATTAAAGTCAACTGATGTGGAGAAGAATATAGTCATCAAATAAATGGACAGTTTAAAATCAAGAAAGGTGATGAATTTTGTGAGAAACACAAACGTATGCACAAGAAAGGTAATGAAATCTTCTTGCTATTTGATTTTTTTTTTTTTTTTTTAAATAAAATATTCCAACAATAGCTTAGCCAACTATGTATTATCTGAGAATAATTCTACAGATACTAACAATTTACTAAAAATACAAGAGGCCAAAGTGGTTGGTTGTCAAAAAAGCAATGATATTTGGACATTAATATTTTTAGTAAAAGTTTTGATACATGTAGCATTACTCATTTTCCAAAGTCACATGTCTATGTGCTATTTGTGTTTTGGTATGTGAGCATCTCATTACCAAAATAAAAATTAAAAAAAATCAAATGGCCATTTATAGAGTCGACATGTAGCTAACTCCATTTGATGAGACTTAATAAAAACCCTTAAGGACAAAACTCGCAAGGCAAAGCCTCTTAGCTCCATAACATAACTACAAAGTCCATGTATACCTAGACTCTATAAAATAAACTCTCACAACCCGAGAGCCCAGGTCAATAAATAGTTGACCTAACAACTTGAGAGGTCAAGTGAAACTAGGTTATCATGAGCATTACTATGAACTTTTGATTATACTTCCTCATATAGGTATTCAATATTAGCAGCACTAGAAGGATTCTTCCCTTGAGCCTCTTCAAAGTCATGGATTTTCTCTTAGTTTTATTTGTTGTCTTTTCTAGAGGCGACTTTGTCTTCACATTCAAACATTGCTAGGAAAGAATGAAGAATTCCAAACATATGAGTGTTCATACTTGGGGGCACGTTGGTCATGCCCTCTTGAAGAACAATATTCTTCCCGGTATTCCTAGTTGTTGAAACATCCACCCATTCGCTTCTTATTCACCTTTTCCTTTGGCCTCCATTCTTGCTTGATTGTACTAGGAAGATTTGAAAAGGGCAAATATTTTGAGAGTGCCCATATAATTTGCAAGTTACACACCTCTTAGGCTCCATGAAGTTTCTACCCTAATCTTATAGGGGTCATCATAGCCTAGATCAAGCTTCAAAGATTTGGAAATATCATAGGAGGCTTGAATTTCGACATAGATACAAGCAAAAGAAAGCCTTCTTTTTGTTTGAGTATCCAAATCCAAATATAAAGGCTTTCTAATATTGCTAGCCACGAAGCTCAATTCTTCCATTGTCCATAATTGTAATGGCATGTTTTACAAACTAACCCAAAGGGGGACACTAGAGAATTCTTTCTTTTGTAAGTGTACCCCCCGGGTACCACCTCTTAATGATGAGAAGTTTTCCTCCGGAGTGGTATGGGCCATTGTTATATATTGTGTATTTAGTTTATTGTTTTTAATTCAACGATGAGACCGTTCATCTCTTTGCAATTCATACTAAATAGTGAAACTCAAAATACTCCATTTAATGTAGAAGTAACTTGCAACTCCCTTTTTCAACCTGCAAATTGCAGTTGTTGGGTCATATCAACATAATTAGAGTAGCGAAGTATACATTCTTCCTGTACTCCAGTTTTGAATCAGCATGAAATTTTGTTTTTGTCTGATAAATTATTTTGTTGATGTGGATTATATGTTAACCCCTTTTTCTCATTGTGAACAACTTTCTGATGGTTTATCAGTTCAAAACATGAGCTTAGCTTCCTGTCCAGAAACTACACAAGCAACATAGTCTATAGAAGCCTAAATTCCAGCCTTGAAGTAAAAGAAGAAAAGGAAAAAAGAAGTCTAGTTTTTTTGGCCATAAAGTTGATTACATTGACATCTGAGTGTCATTTAAATTTTTCAGTAACTTACCCTTTTTCGCATGCAGCTAGTGTTTATGTAATTGTTTGTGCAAAATGTTCGATTGTGGTTTGAAGTCACAATATATGGGTGGCCAGCAAGAGAAATTTGTAAGGTACCATATATTTGTTCCTTCTAGCTTTTCTATACAATACAAGTTTATTCTTTTATTTGATTTTCTAGTGAGCAATTTTTCACACAAGGCCTCTAGATTCAAAATTGCATCTGTATTGGTTCCTTGGGCCAAATTTGTATGTGTTTCATTGACTTCTTGCTGCTGCTCTTAAGTAGTTAATTATTCAAGAAGGATAAGGATTCTGGATTCGAACATGAAATGCTTCTATGGTTTTCATTTATTTGAGTTATGCAGTTTTAGAATTGCATTGAGTTATCTAAATAGGTCCCACCACTCATAAGGAGGTAGTATGGGTGCTAAAGATCAATGATTAAGGAAAAGGGAGAAAATTCAAATCTTTTGCCTTTTCTCTAATATATGGTACTATTGCTTCTTTTCTAAAATCTTTCGCCCAAGGGTCATTATATGTATAAAAAAACAGAACTATTTCCTATGAAATTTCGTACTCCATGGTGCCTACAAAATTCAAAAGAACCTCTAGCAAGGGTCCTCTCTCTCCAACTCTTTAAGTTTATTATGATTGGAAAAATACTCTTTATACAGTAGAAAGATCTCTTAAAGTCCCCAACGCTCTTTGGTGGGGTGGCATAGTATACAGTGTGGTAGATAGATATAATAGTTTGACTTTGTCATGCATTCAAGAGCGCCTTAGCTTCCTTGGTAGATATTGGGAGGCAAGGGGGGTGCACCGTCGAATCTTCTCCTCTTTTCTTGGTCATCATTGACTTGGTTGGGGTACCCTCGTTTGCGTATTCACCCATAATATGAATTTCAGGTATCTTTGGGAAATATGCTGGTTTTAGGCAGAGGATATGAATGGATGCTCACATGGACTTGCTATTTTGTTTATTTATTTCACTTATCATTAACTGTAATGGTGTCTCACCATTCACAGCCATTAAAATGCTGGTAAATGCATATTTGCTAGAAAATTGGCAAGACTTCATTCAGTGACTGGAGATTTGTGGAAAAAAAAATTGCTTGCTCTATTTCAATACTTCTTTTTTAAGTAGAGGCTCAACAATTTACATATTTTCATGTGAAAATTTTCATTTCCTCTCTTGCTACTGATGAAAACATCAAGGGTTGTTGATTCCTAACTGCATGTGTTCTTTTTTGAGTGCTTCAGGAAATGGCATCTAATAGTCTGTATATTGGTTTTGTTTTTAGGTTGGATGACTTGGACTCTAGATTATCTTCTCCTTCTGCTTCAGTCGGAATGAACAAATGTGGATTTGGCATCGAGGATTTAACACGCAAAAGGCATGCAGCTAATACCCCATCAAAGTCTTTTAAGATAGGAATGAGAAAAGGATCTGAGGGACTTAAGTCCATTGGTCGATCACTTAAATTTGGGGTTTCTCGGGCAGTGTTTCCAGAAGATCTTAAAGTGTCAGAGAAGAAGATATTTGATCCTCAAGATAAATTTCTTCAGTGTTGGAATAAACTGTTTGTTGTATCATGTATTCTGGCAGTATCTGTGGATCCTCTGTTTTTTTATCTTCCAGTTTTCAGTCAGTCATCAGAGTCAGACTGTCTGGATATAGATCGAAAGTTAGCAATCATAGCTACAACACTCCGAACAATAATTGATGCTTTCTACCTTATTCACATGGCACTACAATTCAGAACAGCTTACATTGCCCCATCATCTCGAGTTTTTGGACGAGGTGAACTTGTGATAGATCCTCGGCAAATAGCTAAGCGATACCTACGGTGCTATTTTATAATCGATTTTCTTGCAATTCTTCCCCTACCACAGGTCTGGAGTTCTCTTTAATTTTTTGTATCATTTTTTAAAAATCCTTTTCCTTTTCGGGCTACATGATTTTCCTGTTCAATGCTTTTCAAATAATTAGTTAGTTTTAATGCGTGGTTATTTCAGTAATGGGCATCTTTAATCTTACTAAAAGATATATGAAACTCTCTTCTTGAGGATAATAGTCATGTCAAATTCAATTTCACTGCAAATTTGAGACTCTGGTGAAGTGAAAATGCTTGAGGATACTTACGGAAACAGACATCAATATTCATAGATAAAGCATATACTGTTGTCATTTGATTAGGAACAGTTGTGTTATATTCAACTCCACTGAAAATATGAGACTACGGTGATGTGAAAAGGCTGCATTAAATTTAGCTACATTGGTGTCTTACATATAACTAGCAGGTTTTCTATGTGTAAGGATTTGTCAGGACTAGTTTATCATTATTTTTCAATTTGTGCAGATTGTAGTCTGGAGGTTTCTGCAGAGATCAAAAGGTTCAGATGTACTGGCTACGAAACAAGCCTTGCTTTTTATTATCTTGCTTCAGTATATTCCTCGATTTGTCCGCATCCTACCTCTAACTTCTGAACTGAAAAGGACGTCGGGTGTCTTTGCTGAAACTGCATGGGCTGGTGCTGTATACTATTTGCTTTTATACATGCTTGCTAGTCATGTAAGCAACTCTTCAAGTCAGGATGCCTTATTTCATTGTTGGCTATTTTTTCCACTCATGCTTTCAATAAATGACATCAAAAGTCAAAAGAATATGGTTTGGAGATGTTTCATTATTATTTTTACTTCTCAGAAAAATAAATAATTGAAATATCTCCAAAATATATTCATTTCTGATTAGGTTCATAAGTGTCTGTTTGAAGCATGAATATTCTGAATTTTTCTGGAACTCTGCAATTAAATTTGTTGGAAGCATGAATTTTGTCTTAGTGACAACCCCTGATCAGAGGCCACGGCCACAGTTATTTGGACACTGCATTGTCTTTCCTTCTATTTACTTGTATCAACAATAAACACAAATGTAGTACTACAGTGGTTGTTTGGGGTGTCCTAAATAAGTGCACTTTTTGTCTTTTTGGACTAAAAAGTTGAGAAAAAAAATATGGATGTTTGGGTCAACTTTTTGACTTTTTATGAAAAAATGTGTATTAAAAAATTGTATAAAGAAGTGTGTAGGAGAAGATTGGAGATAAGTGAATGACAGCTGTGTACAATCTGCCAGGCGAATTCATGCAAGAAATTATTGGATACTTTTCGGGCATTGCAGTGGACTGTTTTGTTCGGCCCGTGGGGGCCATCACGGGTTCCATTTTGATAATCTGAACCGTTCAATGTGTAGAACTCGTCGAGCACTATATGCTTATAAAAAATCACGTTGATCGGATATCGATAGCTATCTGATTAGATTTGTTTTTTTCAATCGTTAATTATAACACCATCCATTTTTTCATACAAAACTGATTTGATCATGTAGTTATCGATATCCGATCAATATGATTTTTTACAGACATATAGTACTCGACGAGTTCTACACATTGAACGGTTCAGATTATCAAAACGGGACCCGTGATAGGCCCCCACTGGCTGAACAGCAGTGTGTCAAAATTGCCCCAAACTGTCCTACTGTTCTGTCCCAACGCTGCACAGCCGAAAAGTAGGAATGATTGTTGAGTTGTATGAATTTGTGAAAAATTAATTTTTTAATATTTTTTTTAGTGAATAGTGATAACTTTTTAACTTTTTGAGTAACTTTTTGTCTTTTTTAGGCTATGCCAAACCAGCCCTTAGAGAGACTATATAATGACTCTCTCTTAATTGAAGAGGAGACCAGATGGAGGTCTTTCACTTTCACACTGCACAGTTTTTAGTTACCCAGGAAAGCGGCTTCTATCATAAGCCTCTACAAATTCTACCACCTTGGTTGGTGGGTTTGGGTTGAGGTTTCCAATTGTAATCCTCAATTCTACTTCAAATGGGACCCATGAGTGATAGTAGGACATTGTTCATGCATAAAGTCTAAGCTTCAACCAACCTTTATCTTGTATTTAGAGCACAACTGCAGCCTTGTATGGCTGTGATGGCATTCACTTATTGATTAGTTATGTCTTGGCGCAAAATATTTAGTTGATTGTGGAAATATGTGTCATAATTATTAGAAGCAAATTGTCAATTGATCGTCGCTATGCCAATTTGTAAGTTAGCCAATTCAGCTATAGCCTATAGGTTGATTTGGTTGATCCATGCCATTCATAAAATTTTGTATACCTACTATTACACTATGAAGCATAGACACAAACACGGGACATGGATACGACATGACATGGACACGTTAACACGACAAATTTTAAAAAAAGGACATGGTTAGGACACGCCACAAAATTAACTAAATTTTGTATCTAATTCTCTTACCTAAATCAATAGTTAAAATTAGACAAACTAGCAAACATATATAATTGCAACATCTCCCTCATCCTTTTAAGCCATCTGCTTATACATTTTTTATTTTTTAAGAAGTATACATTACATATTCTTAAGAATTATACTTTTTTAAGGATATAAGATATATATATATATATGTCAAATTCTCGAACTTTGGAAATCACGCATTAGCAAAAATCAGAAAGTGTTTGTCTCATGTTTATGTTTTAGTAATAGACATGGCAATGTGACGGACACATAGCAAAATGAGGGTCGGACACATGTCTGAAATGAAGATTTTTATTTGTAATTGCGGACACAGAACAAGAGTATCAGACACTTGTCCGAGAATGTTTTATGAGCTTGGATAGTCTGATTTGTAACATCGTTTGATTGTTTACTAATTCACATCTACAGGAATAGGAACAATTTTTTTTTTTTTTTTTTTGCAACAAAAGAATAATTTTATTAAAATGGAGAAAAAAGAGATACAAAGGAGGACAAAGTCCTCCATAGTGAAAATAAAAAAAATCTACAAATCACATACGTACTTCCAAGCTCTAGAAATCAAAAAAAGTAGACTTGCCCTAAATGGGGGAGCAATTGATGCCCAAAAAGATGTAAGAAATTTGATTTTCTCCCACATCAAAGTTATGTCAGCATTTTTGTCCTCGAAGATCCTCGCATTCCTTTCCAACCATATAACCCAAAAAAGAGCGAAAATTGCACAAAGCCCCAACACCTTTGCTTTTTTGTTTAGGCCTAAGAATCAAAAGTCAATAGAGAGCATTGAACTGCATGATTCAGGAGCCACCCAAGCAAAAAACTACTGCCACAGACTTTTTGCCACTGAACAGTGCAAAAAAAGATTCAAACTCTCTCCTTTACACATAATGCACCATTGAGGAGAAAGTTGGCAATTAGGCCTCCTCTTTTGAAGGACCTCATTGGCCAAAATGCTTCCATGAACCTTAGTTGCAGGAATCGTGCAGCTAGGTGACGAATCTTCGTAAGAAACGCAATTCTGCGTTTCTTAGAAAGAAACGTGTAAGAATCGCGTTTCTGTAGAGAGAGAAACGCGATCCTGTCCAAGATGGGATCGTTGCTGGCTATGAACAAAAACCCTAGCTTGTTGGTCGACAAAGAGAGAGGAGAAAGAAGGTAAAGAAGAACCTGAACATGTTGAAGCTCAAGAGGGTGAAGTTGAAGCCCTAGATCGAGGTATATTCTTCTTTGCTTCGTTTTTCTTCTTCTTTCATCACTTCAAAGGTCCTCTATGTGTGTGTGTGTGTGCGCTTTTCATCTCTCTGTCGCGTTCGTCTCTCTCTGACAGATTGTCTCTCTCTCTCTCTCTCTCTCTCTCTCTCTCACAGATCGTCTCTCTGTCTCTATTTTTCATCGTCTCCCCTTTGCTTTTCCCTCTTTGTTCTTGCTGATCGTCTCCTCTGCCTTCTCTCTCTCTCACTCGCGCTCTCTTTCTCTGGCCTTCTCACGATATATATAATATAAGTAATATAATATATATAAGATAATATAAGATAAAACATATATAATCTTTATATAATATATATATATATATATATATATATGAGTATATATTATACATATTAATAAAAAAACACAAACACATATATTTAAAATTAATAAATAAATAAAATAATTAGTGTATTAAATAAAAATATTTATAAAAAAACTTCTAATGTATATTAAAATATATATATATATATTACCGCTCTCAACCTAAGAAACTTCTATTGGCTCACGCTTCCTCGCTCCCGTTCCTGCTCCCACTCCCACTTCTGCTTTGTGCAACTAAGCCATGAACCAATGACCATATAAAAAAAAAAACTTCACTTTGGGAGGTGCAAAAGACTTCCAGTTTCTTTTGTGAAGGAAAAAAAATGGAATATTTGGCTTTTCAGTGATTTTTTCAAAGGACTTACAAGAAAATATACCGGTAGTATGCAAGAGCCAAACCAATGACAAATGATCAATGTGAGACAACGAGGCTAAATCATCAGCCACTTTGTCAGTAATATTTCTAACAAAGCTAAGATTCCATGCAATTGTAGCCAAACTAGAGCATGCCAACAACGGAGGAACCATGGAAGTTTGCAACCCTATAAAGACTTGAGAAATAACTAGCAAAAGAAGAATTTCCAACTCAAATATTCTCCCAAAACCGAATCGACTCCCCATTTCCCACCCTTAGAGATAGAAATCTAGAGAAAAGAAGGTAGACATGAGATATCGACTTTCAAGGAGAACGACAATTACCCTTCAAAACCACAGACCTACTGTCAGCATGAACCCCATACTTGCTCTTAATAATAGAATGCCATAATGAGTTACTCTCTAGAGGGAATCTCCATAGCCATTTTCTGAGAAGGGCTAGATTTCTAACTACAATGTTCCCTAAGGCAAGCCCCCTTTTATCCTTAGATAACGAGACTGTCTCTCATATCACCAAATGCATCTTTTTTCCCTCATTCTTTCCTTCCCATAAAAATTCCCTCATTGGGCTCTCAATAGATTTAGCAATACTAACCGGTACCTTGAAAAGGGACAAAAAATAAATGGGAATACCTCTTAAAACAGATGGGATCAACGTGTACCTTCCTTCCTTTGAAAGCAAAGCTATTTTCTAACCCTCCAACCTCTTGCCTAACTTATCCACCACCACTACAATGTTCCCTAATGCAAGCCCCCTTTTATCCTTAGATAACGAGACTGTCTCCCATCTCACCAAATGCATCTTTTTCCCTCATCCTTTCCTTTTCATAAAAAATCCCTCATTAGGCTCTCAATAGATTTAGCAATCCTAACCAGTACCTTTAAAAGGGACAAAAAATTTGAAAGGGACAAAAAATAAATGGGAATATTGCTTGAAATAGATAGGATCAATATGTACCTTCCTTCCTTTGAAAGCAAAGCTCTTTCTAACCCTCCAACCTCTTGCGTAACTTATTCACCACCAGTGCTCAAAAAGATTCTCTTCTAGGATTATCCTCGAGAGGTAGCCCTAAATATTTCATGGGTAATTTCTCTGTGGAACACTCTAGGATTTTTGTCAAACCTTGAATTCTGCTTTGTTGCAAGTTAATGCCCACAATACTACTCTTGCTCAAATTTACTTTTAAGACTCGAGACCATCTAAAAAATCCTTAAAAGTAATAAAATACACCTCACCCTACTCTCCTCCTCTAATGAAAAAAATATGGTGTCATATGCAAATTGATAGGCCCGCGTGGAGAATAAGGATTCATGTAGCCGACCCTATTTGGTGGGACTTAAGGTTTGATTTGGTTTGGTTATGCAAATTGAAGGTGGGAAATACATACTCTATCTCTCCCAACCACAAAATCATCTACGAGATCTAACTCTCTTGCCCTATCAACTATGAAGCACCGACACGTCCTCAGGGCCTGTGTACGAGTGTCGGACACGCAGTGGACACGTGTCCGACACTCTCTCTAGCGTGTCCTCTTTTTTTTTTTGAATTTTTGCAGTCGGAGACGCCATGGACACGCTGTGACACTTTCCGGACACGCCTAAGGTGGATCGAAGCCCTAACTGAAAGAGAGAGAGAGAACCCTAACTGAAAGAGAGAGAGAGAGAAAGAGATCGAGGGAGAAGAGAAGACAGAGAAAGAGATCAAGGGAGGAGAGAAGACAGAGATCGAGGGAGAAGATGAGAGGAGACAGCCAGAGACAGAGAAAGAGATAGAGGGAGGAGAAGAGAGAAGCCTAACCTGTTCAGATCAATGAAGAAGCTGAGGTATTTGTCTGCTCTCTTCTTCTTTGCCTCGTCCTCTTCTTCTTCTGTCTCCATCTTCTTCGACTTCTCCTTCTCCTGTTCTCTCTCTCTCTGATTTCACTTCCCTCTTTTGCTGATTCACTTTCCCGTCTTTTTTTATTTCTCCCGTTTCTTTCTCTCTCCTCTTTTATTTCCTTCACTCTTTTTTTTTCTTTTTTCTTTTTTTTTTATCTTTATTTTTGTTAAACTTAAAATTCATAAAATAAATTATTTTTATTTAAAAACACTCATTTTTTATTATTTTTTTTAAAAAAATATGTTTATTAATTTTATTATTATTGTAATTGTATAAAAATTAATGATTTTTTATTTTTATTTTAGACATAATAAATAAAAAAAAATTATATATATTAAACGTGTCTCTAGCGTGTCGTGTCCCTCATTTTTTTTAAATTTACGTATCCCCGTGTCCATGTCGTGTCCCGTGTTCGTGTCCGTGCTTCATAGCCTATCAACCAATCTACCCAAAACATCCGCTACCAGGATAAAAAGGAAAGGGGACCATGAATTGCCTTGCCTTAGACCCCTTGTGGCCTTGAAGAATTTCCCTCTTTCCCATTAACTATGATTGACATATTGCATGTTGACAAACAGCCCCAAATCCATCTCCTCCACCTCTCTCCAAAGCCCTTTCTAGACATTATAAAATCCAAAAAGCGCCAATCCACATGATTATAAGCTTTTTCAAAGTCAGCCTTAAAAACAACGCCTTCCTTCTTCAAAACTCTATACTCCTCCGCTGCTTCATTTGGTACCAAATCCAAAATCTAACAACCCCTTACAAAAGCTCCTTACACCATAGAAACGGTCTCTGCCAAAGTCGTTCCAAGTCTCTTTCATAAAATCTTTCCCCAAATCTTGTAGAGTGACGAGACAAGGCTTATGGATCTGAAATCACTTATCTTAATTGAAAACTCTTTTTTGGGAATCAAACATATAAATGATGCATTTGTGCTCAAATTAAAAATCCTCTTTCATGAAATTCTGCAAAGACTCTCACCAGATCACCTTTCACCACCTCCCAACAATCTTGAAAAAGCGCCATAGAAAAACTATCTAGCCCTAGAGCTTTATCTCTTTCACAGTTAAAAACTGCTCCTTTAATTTCCTCCTCCTCAAAAGGCCTTTCCACCCACCTAGCTAATGCCTCATCAATCGGCGTCCATTCAAGGCCCTCAATCCCAGGTTTGGCTGTGGCATAATGATCCTGTCAATAGTTAGTTACATAATTTTCGTGTTATTTGAAGTCTTGCAATTATTAGGTGGTGCTGATGAACACGTGCTATTCATGTCATAAATGTTATACTTGTCATATATATTTTTTTTTGGCAAAATTGTGAATGCTGATTGTTTAGTTATACCCCCTGTTATTTATAAAAGTATTTTCTTAGTTTTGACATATTTTCTTTGCTTCATAAAGTTCATTATCTTTTCCCCTTCTTTTCATTCATGTTGATTATATTTCCAAGTTCACTTAAGCATTTAGAGGTCTAAAGATTGTCTACAGCATTTTCTAGTGTTGTTATTGTTCGATTTCTTGAATATATATATATATATATTAATGTGACACAAATTCCAGCCGTTGTTGGGAGAGCAACTTTAGAAAGGCACCAACTTTGTATAGCACCTTCAAGCTAAAGTTTGTGAATGAGATGGCCATAATTATCAACATATTTTTGTCTTCACACACACACAGGATGGGTTCTTTCATCTGACGATTCTGGTGGTATTTGGATAGCTTTTCTGGGTGCTCTTTTAGATAGGAGTCAAAAGTTGCCATGAGTTTATCAATAATCCCCAGGTTGTCATAATCATCTCTTCTCTGGCATTGTTGTAAAAGTATAATTATATACTTTTATAGCTCAGTGCTCTTTCACTGCTTTAATCATTGCATTGTTTCTCCAATTTTTTTAATTTATCATTTCTCATATCTTTAGTTATTCCGCAATAAAACTGATGCACATTTCTTTTTATTGGATGGAACTTTTGCAGATAGTTGGGTCATTCTGGTATTTATTATCCGTAGAACGTAATGATACATGCTTGCAGAGGGCTTGCAAAAATAATACTAAGAGTGGTGGACCATGCAATGTGAATTTTTTGTATTGTGGCAACCAGTACATGGAAGGTTACGATGCCTGGCAGAACATCAGTGATTCAGTTCTTGGTTCTAATTGCACTGTAGATGGTGATTCACCACCATTTGATTTTGGAATCTTCAAACAGGCCTTGTCATCTGGCATTGTCTCATCCAGGAATTTCCTTTCTAAATACTGTTACTGTCTGTGGTGGGGACTGCAGAATTTGAGGTGATTTAACTTGACAGATTTGATCACTTGTCTAATTAAAAAATAAAATTTTTTTTTTTTCTTCCCCTTGTCTGCATCCTGCAATAATTAGATCTGATTATGTCTAACATGTTTGAATCTCTACGAATCACCATTTAGTTACCTTTTCTTTTGTTTTCTACAGTACACTTGGCCAGGGACTTCAAACCAGCACTTATCCCGGAGAGTCTATATTCTCCATAGCACTGGCCATATTTGGGCTCATCCTCTTTGCTTTATTGATTGGCAACATGCAGGTAAAATCAGAACTTCCATGTTTCTCCCTGGTGGCTATGTATTTGTTAAACCAAAGTGTTTTCTTTCTTCATTCATACACGTTTTTCACTGATTACAGTAAATCATTTTCACTTTTTCGTTTCGAAATTAATACTTGGAATTTACTTGAGGTAATCCTGTAGATGAGAAACTTATAGTAGCACTATGCCTTGTTCGACTTTTTGAGGATAACCTTTGGCTGAACTTCTTATCTGCCAGTGGTATTTTTCAAAATTCAGAAGTTATGTATCTTTCAGGTAAAAATTACTTTCAGGATCTTTATTGTTTATCCCAACTGTTCTTCTGATCCATGCAAATGAGTATGGACCGACAGATGGAGCGTAGATCAACAAATTCATCATTTAAAGATGATTCAAAAGCACTATGCTTAATGCAGAAGTAGCCCTCCACATTTAAAATGCAATTTGGACAAAGCTCAGAGTTAGAGATCATTATATTGGAATGGGGCACCTGTAGTTAGAAGTGTTGTCTAAGACTGGGTCAGGTGAAGTGGACTGCAAAATTTGGACTTAATCTTGCAAGGTTTGGTCATTTATTATTAAAATATTCGGGGTGTACTGGAGCTTCCATGGTAAGACCAGTAGATTTAGAATACATGGAGTATTAGATCAAAGAACCAAGGGGATGACCTCATGGGAAATATTTGCTTGTTCTGGTCAGTGTGGAAGGCTGGGGTTAGAGGCGTTTGTTCTTAGTTTTGCTTAATAATTGGAGTAGAAATGGGAATGTGTTGTTTCTAGGAGTCCAATCAGTTGTAAGTCTAGTGGTTTGTTTTATCTTATGAATATAATAGGAGTTGGAGGAATTATTTTTGTTGCTATTGAATTTCAAGGCATTGCTATTCCACAAATAATTTTTGAAATGGAGAGATCCTTCCATCATTTCCTAGAGAAAAGACTGGATCAGGTTCCTTCATTTTCAAAGATCTACAATCTCCATAGGCTATCAATTTTCCTGATGGCACGATAATGGAAGTATCACCATTGCATCAGACTGCTGCTTTAAAAGTTTCCATATCCATGAACCTATCAAAAGTCAATGTGAGGGTGATCATATATTCCTATTATAGTTACTGGATTCTGGAAGAATTGGATGATAGAGCCTTGGTATAGTGTCCATGCTTCCAACCAATTCTGTAATTTTTGAATTCTTGCAATTGCTAAAAAATTTGCATTTCTAGCCAAAAGGGAAACTTTCTATGGTAAAAGTGAATCTATTTCCTACCTCCACATATGACTAATTAACCTTGCAAAAGTATCACTAATGATATGCTGTTGGTTAGTTCCTTACCATGTAGGAAAAAGAAATTTTAGCATCTGAAGTGCAATGTGTTAGTAACTTTGTGTTCACATTATGGGTGTTGTCTATTATTGCAGACATATCTTCAGTCTCTTACTATTCGACTCGAGGAGATGAGAGTCAAAAGACGTGACTCAGAGCAGTGGATGCATCATCGCTTGCTTCCACAAGATCTCAGGGAACGAGTAAGGCGCTATGATCAGTACAAGTGGTTGGAAACACGTGGAGTGGATGAAGAGAACTTGGTTCAGAGTCTACCCAAGGATCTTAGAAGGGACATCAAACGACATCTCTGTCTGGCTTTGGTGAAAAGGGTAATTTCCTTTTTCTCTACTGAGTTTGCTTCTGATGTTTGTAGCCATTTGTGTCTATGATAGTTTTACCATGATCATGTATTTTTAGGCCTTTTAAGTTTACACGATATGAAGTGGTTGGGAAGTTTAGGCCTTTTACTATTTCTGAATGTAATGAAATACTTGCATGTTTTTTATTATGCCAGAAAATGAATTACAGAAATGCAGACAATCCATTTGAAAGAATTCCTTAATGTGTCTTTTTGACATTTTCTACTCAAATTCATGAAAGTTATATTAGAATTATAATTGCCAAACATTCAATTTCCATCTCATCCTGTACCTTTTTAGTTGTAGAATAATAGTTTCCTCTGCTTGCCATGCAATTCTCAAATATAATTTAAAATTTTGTGTTTATACCAAACTCCGGCTTTGTGGAATTGCAGGTTCCGCTGTTTGAGAATATGGACGAAAGGTTGCTTGATGCCATCTGTGAGCGACTGAAACCATGTTTATACACAGAAAATACGTACATAGTCCGAGAAGGAGATCCAGTTGATGAGATGCTTTTCATCATCCGTGGCCGCCTTGAGAGCGTGACCACCGATGGTGGAAGAAGCGGATTTTTCAATCGTAGTTTTCTAAAAGGAGGTGATTTCTGTGGAGAGGAGCTTCTGACATGGGCACTTGACCCTAAATCCGGTTCTAACCTACCATCTTCAACTCGAACGGTGAGGGCTTTGACAGAGGTGGAGGCATTTGCCTTAATAGCCGAAGAGTTAAAATTTGTGGCGAGTCAGTTCAGGCGACTCCACAGTAAACAAGTTCAACACACATTTCGTTTTTACTCACAGCAGTGGAGGACGTGGGCCGCTTGCTTTATCCAAGCTGCGTGGCGGCGATATTCGAAGCGGAAAACAATGGAACTTCGTCGAAAGGAGGAGGAAGAAGCAGAAGGGTTGGCAGGGGCAAGCGGCCGTGGTGGTGGTGGTGGTTCGTATAGCCTCGGTGCCACCTTCTTGGCTTCTAAATTCGCAGCGAATGCTCTTCGTGGGGTCCACCGAAACCGGAATCTTAAGAGTGCAAGGGAGTTGGTGAAACTACAGAAGCCACCGGAGCCCGATTTCACTGCCGATGCAGAGTAAGTTTGTATTCTGAGGACTCTTTTAAATTTGATGACTGACTATTTTTTGTTGATTGTACTTGCTTTTAGGGTAAAGAAAAATGTATCATTTACTCATATCGTGGTGGTTTCGATGGTTGCAAAAACAAGTTGTATAACTGTATATGCATGTCTTGTTGGTGCTTTATTTTTCGTCTTACATTTTGCATGAACATCGGGAGTCATTGAAGTCTTTCAGTAGTTTCAATTTACACTTCGTCGTGGCAGAAAATATTTTTCAATGTATTTTCTTTCTTTTTTTTTTGGGTAGAAAATGTTTTTTTGGTATATGGTTGCTACCTTGGTTGTCGGGTGATAGTGATAGTGGTAGTGGTGGCATTGTTAAAAAAGTGAAATGTTTTTTGTTCAGTTGATTGCGACAAACGTGTTTTTGTAGATTTTCGTTTGTCACATACGAAACGTTAGAAAATGTCGGAAACAATTGAATGGAGATTTTGGCCTAGTTTGGCATAATCTAAAAAAATTAAAAAGTTACTATCCTATTTAAATCACATCATTTTATTTAAATCATACCATTTCTTTACTATATTATTTTAAACTCAATTCATATTTTATGTGTTTTTCGTGAAAAGTTAAAAAGCGCACTTATTTAGATCATCTCAATTAACTCCATGTAACTACAAGATCCTTAGGCTGGTCTATGGTTAGAACCTTTCTACAAACAAAAAATTAGTAATTCAGTGGATTCAGAACTTACATAGTGGTATTTTTGTTTTTGGTTTTTTTTCAGTTATTCAATCGTGCATATACTAACTATTCATACTAGTGAATAAATCAAGATAATAGACAGTGGAAAACACTGGGGAAAACACCCTTAAGTGCAAAATCGTGGACATAAAAAGTTAAATTCACTATTAATCAGAAGTTACAAGACTTGAGACGAAATAACTTATGACCCTTGCCTAATTAACCTAACTCTTGCAGTCCTTAAGCTTCTGGTGAAGAAGTTGAGTACAAGCGGTGGAGCGTGCTGTAGACGTAGCTCTCAGGAGTTTTGTGGGCAAACCTCCGCTCGACCACTACTCAAGCATGCTTCAAGCAAAGCTCATAACATCTCTACAAAAACACCCCTTCGCTCGAGTGCTTTTCAGCACACATTGAGTGAAATTCAGAGGATCTCCGCAAAACTTTCTTGAGCTGAACTTTATCAATCTTGATTGTTTGTTTCTTGTTTCTTGTTTTGAGACATGTTTTCAATATAGAAATAAACTCGAGTCAAACTAAGTCAATTTTGTGAAATTCTAAAACCTCACTTCCTAGAACTAATGCAAGTGCTTGTGCAAATATACTTGTGTGAGTAATGGAGCGGATATGCGTTCGTCTTCAAGTTGCCACTCTTAAGATATCAATCATTTCCTAGTTATCCTTTATGTTGGACAATCTTCACTGTAATTAATTAATTCTGTTTGTGTACTTAACAACAAACAGAATAACAAAGAAATAAAGGAAATGAGAAAAATTGTTTGATTACAAAAATCAAACTAGAAATAGAAATAAATAAATAAAAACAGATTTTATTTGTTACAAAAACAAAATTAAAATCTGATTTAAATAAACAAATAAAACAGAATAATTACACAACTTACTTGATTAATTTCTTCGAATAATAATCTGATCAAGTCCAATGTTTGACAATGTGTCCTTAAGACAGATTCGTCCTCTCCTCGGTGCTTTCAGAATATGAACGTCTATCTCCCAAGATGAAATGATCTACAACAAATATATGCAGCACTACAATATATTTGTACAATGAACACACTAAGTGTTTTATACTCTTTCTGACAAGAAAATAATGCAGTAAAATGAAGAGTATGAATGCTGAATTTTATGGACGAAAATTAGTGAATCTGATAACAAATAAGGGCTAGTCTATTTATAGATGGATTGGTGTACCTGTTCAATGTGAATTAAACAGATACAAATCTGTTTAAGGCACTGTTTGGTTTGAAATTCAGGTGGATTTGAATTTGAACAAAACAATTTGGTTTTGGGTTGAATCTGGACAGATTCGGGTTTGTCTGTAAAGAGGTGCAACAATTTGAATTTAAAATTTAAATCTGGACAAAAATTCGGAATTAATTTTTGGACAAATTTTATTTCAAAAAATAAAATTTAAATTCAAATGTTTTTGGCCCAAAAAGATTAGTATTGGGCCGAACAAGCCCAACCTCACACCACGCACCCGCGCCCAACCACCACACCGGAAACGGACGGCGGCGCACGCGCGTGTGGTGATTTTGGGTCCAATGGGTCTAGCCCATAACCTCCCTCTCTACAAAACTTGAGTACCCCTTGGGGCATACACCAAGTTCCAATGCCATGCCTTATAAACCCATTCAAACCTTCCCACCAAATCAATGTGGGACAAGCCTTATTCAAACCTTTATGGATTTTCCACCAAAACTCCATTTCCATGGAGCATACTTTGGCTTCAATTTCTCATTCACTCGATAATGGTTTTGAACAACCAAATATACCACGTGAATCACAACGCGACATAGAACGCGTTACCACTTTGACCAGCGAAAATCGACGCATGAGTCCCACCTAAATATTAGACCAAACTTAGCAAGAAATTCTGGTTTTACCCAGATTTTCTAACCATTTCTAACAATCCCCCACATGAATGGAATTTGATGACAACGAAAATGTAACAATATGCAGACTTTATCGAAAGAGTATAAATCGAAAATATCTTGTCTCAGGATAGGTAGCTTTCGGCCTTGAACCTTCCCTAGTGATAACCTATCGGACTTACTGGCTAATCAATGGACGCGATGCCTTGAATTGTTCAGCTGTTTGTGTAAGCCAAGACAATGGATTTCACACAAAATATCTTCTAACACATCGTGATTCTCACTGTTATGTTCATTTTGGCCTTGAACGCTCCTGGTTTTCATGAGTGTTTCTAGAGAATTTAGCCTCTTCATTCTCATAGAACCGGCCCCAGTTCGACACTCATATAGGTGATTCTTATTGTAAGTATCTCTTTATACTTGTCTTGATTTTTATACCTAAATCAAGATATAAGTAATCATTAAAAGCAAAACTTATCCTTATACCCTTGCAGACAACATATGTTGTAGATATCACTCTCATCATAGGAATGGGTAGAGAATTTTAATCCCTTGGTGATTTCTGGCGAGCCATACATAACTTAGTTGTCCCTTTGAACTTAGTTCTTGGGATCTCCAATCATATAAGTAGGTTACCATTATGACGACTCTTATGTAATAGATTTTAATCTCATCCCCTTCGATGAACTATACACTAGCTCTTTTGTCAAACCTTTTGTTAACGGATCCGCAATATTCTCTTTAGACTTTATATAATCTATTGAGATTATTCCATTTGACAACAATTACCTTACGGTATTATGTCGACGACGAATATGTCGTGACTTACCGTTATACATATGATTCTGTGCCCTGCCTATTGCAGATTGATTATCACAATGAATGCAAATAGCTGGCACAGGTTTTGGCCACATTGGAATATCTTCTAAGAAATGATGAAGCCATTCTGCTTCTTCTCCTGCTTTGTCTAAAGCAATGAACTCGGATTCCATTGTGGATCGCGCAATGCATGTTTGTTTCGTGGATTTCCAAGAAACAGTAGCGCCTCCCAGAGTAAAGACATATCCACTTGTGGATTTTGAATCTTTGGTATCCGATATCCAATTTGCATCACAATAACCTTCAAGTACTGCTGGATATCGAATAAAGTTCAAACCATGATCACGGGTGAATCTTAGATATCTAAGAACCCGAATGATCGTCTTCCAATGATTTTCTCCGGGGTTACTAGTGTACCTACTCAATTTACTGATAGCATAAGCTATATCAGGACGAGTACAATTCATTAGGTACATTAGACTTCCAATGATTTGGGAGTATTTTAACTGAGACACTGCATCACCTTTATTTTTCGATAAATAAAGACTGATGTCTACAGGTGTTTTAGCTACATTCAAATCATCCTTGATATATTTATCAAGAATTTTCTCAATATACTGAGATTGAGATAACGCATATTTGTCAGATGTTTTAGTAATTTTCATTCCTAATATAACATCTGCGACCCCCAAATCTTTCATATCAAATCTTTTATTAAGCATTTGCTTAGTTGATTTGATCATGTTTTGACTGCTTCCAATGATAAGCATGTCATCCACATAAAGACAAACTATGACATATCTTTGGTCAGTGTTTTTAACATAGACGCATTTGTCACATTCGTTTATTTTAAACCCATTAGTAAGCATTGCATAATCAAATTTTTCATGCCATTGCTTAGGTGCTTGTTTTAATCCATAAAGGGATTTTACAAGCCGACAAACTTTCTTTTCTTGCCCCAACACTACAAACCCTTCAGGTTGCTCCATATAGATCTCTTCATTTAGATCACCATTTAAGAAAGCTGGCTTAACATCCGTTGATGTATTTCTAAATTAAACAACGCTGCTATAGCAATAAGCATGCGAATGGATGCTATTCTTGTCACAGGAGAATATGTGTCAAAATAGTCCAGACCTTCTTTTTGTCTGTAACCTTTTACTACAAGTCTTGCTTTATACTTGTCTATTGAACCATCTGCTTTCATTTTTCTCTTGAATATCCACTTATATCCAAGAGGTTTAGAACCTGGTAGAAGATCCACCAATTCCCAAGTATGATTTTGCATAATGGATTCAATTTCATTATTAACAGCCTCTTTCCACAAAGGTGCTTTAAGACCTGTCATTGCTATCTTAAAGCTTTGAGGTTCATTTTCTAATAGGTATGTCAGAAAATCTGGACCAAAGGATTTTGATGTTCTCGCTCTCTTACTTCGTCTTGGTTCATCATCAGTTAAATCTTGTTGGTCGAGACCATTACTAGTCTCTTGTGTTTGATTGTCATTAGTCTCTTGACTTTGTGTACAATCATAAGTTATTTTCTGTGAACTTAATTCATGTCCTTTCTTGTAAGGAAAGACATGTTCAAAAAACACAGCATTCCTTGACTCTATAATTGTGATACCCCTGTTCCATAGTATGTTAATTGGCCCTTAATATGAATGTGATTATGTGTTTTGATATGATTTTGAGCACCTTTATGTGAAAATATGTGGCTTTGAATTTCTATCTGTTCACCGTAGGAATATCTGTTTGATTTTTTCGCTTCGGAAATTAAATTGGAGGCCTTATCGGCCACAGAACCCGAAATTGATTACGCCATTGTGATTGGCATAATTTTTAGAGCCTACGGTGGAATTTAATTGAAAATTGATTCGGGTTAGATTAAATCGATTAAATTGATGAATTTAGTGCCCAATTATTTAATAATATTAAATAATGGTTAGTGGGACTTTATGTGAGAGGCCATATACACTCAATTTGTACATTTGAGCTCAAAACCAGATTTTGTGTCTTGGAATAGAGAGAGAGCCGACCTTGAGAGGGAAAGGAGGCATCTTGGTGTATTTTGGCTTGTAAATTGTGAATTGGGAAGGCTAGGTGCAAGACTTGGCCATAATTGTGAAGATTGAGCTCCTAGGTAAATGAATTCATGAATTTTAAGTTACCATCTTGTGAATTCAAATTTGATTAATGGTCAAGAGCATGAGTTAGATTGATTATGTTGAATTTGAAGTCTTAGAACACATGCATGTAAGAAATTGCCATGAATCTCCATGTTTGAGCATAAAGTATGTAATCCATGTTGAGTTTTGATTATTGACCATGTATTTGATCACCTCCTCACCAATTGAGTTGAAGATGTTATGTACATTTCACATGCAAGTGTAAATCATGGGAGTTTGAGTCTTGCATGTTTGAATCTAGTGTGTTGGTGATGGGTTTGAGTTAAACTGAGCCATGCATGTGATTTAATTGTGAAATTGAGCTTCATTATGTTATAATTTGGTGTTTATACCATGTTAGAGTGTGTATATGTGAAATTGAGCCAAAATCATGCATTTGGAACCTTTGAACATCAAGATGAAGCTCAAGAACACAATCTGGGAAACCCAGAATTTTGAGGTCCGCTCGAGCGGGGAACCTGCCGCTCGAGCGGGAAATGCGTGCTCTCAGTACTTTTTGCAGACTTGATGTCCGCTCGAGCGAGGGAGCTATTTTGACAGGCCTTCCGCTCGAGCGCTCTATTTAATGCTCGAGCGTATTTTTGATGCAACCAGCACTTTTGCAGGCCTTAAGGGTCCACTCGAGCGGGGTATTTCACGCTCGAGCGGGGACCCTGTTTTCTGAAATTCTGAAAATGCATTCTGTGTTCTGTTTTTCCGTTCCCTTTCATTTCTAAGCACTCTTAGGCATACATTGAGCATTGTAATTGAGTTAAGGAAATAAGAATGAAGCCTAAAGAGGAATATGTGAATTAAAGAACGGATTGAATTATTTGTGACCCATATGTGTTATGTGATATGTAGGGTCAAGCTCCAGGCAATTCAACCGACCGATCACTGTGAGTAATATCGGACATATGTTATTGTCCAATGGCTACTTCTATGGAAGTTTTGTAAAGTTCATTAATTTGAATGGTGGACACAGTTTGATATGAAAGGCCTATGAGCCAATTTGATATAACCGAATGGACCGAAGGTCGTTTTGGTATAAATGAATGGACCGAAGGTCGTTTTGGCATAAATGAATGGACCGAATGTCGTTTTGGCATAAATGAATGGACCGAAGGTCGTTTTGACATGAATAAATGGACCGAAGGTCGTTTCGACATGAATGAGTGGGCCGAAGGCCGTTTCGACACAAATGAATGGGCCAAAGGCCGTTTTGACATGAATGAATGGGCCAGAGGCCGTTTTGTTATGAATGAAAGTCTGAATAGGCCAAAGGCCAGTTTGTCATTTAGATAGGCCAAAGGCCAGTTTGTCACTTGAGTAGGCCAAATGCCAGTTTGACACGAATGATAGTTTGACATAAATAATAGTTTGACACGAATGATAGTTTGATATAAGTAATAGTTTGACACGAATAACAGTTCGATCTGAATAATAGAATGAATGGGCCAGAGGCCGTTTTGACATGAACGAAAGTCTGAATGGGCCAAGGGCCAGTTTGTTATGGAAAGATAAATGGGCCAAAGGCCAGTATGTTTGGAACCACAGTCACTTGACTTAAATTGTATATATATGTTAAATAGAAATATGAATTGGGCCCAAGGCCGTTCGGAATATGTTGTTCTGCATATTGTTGTATCTTCTTATTTGATATTATTCACTGGGCTTGCGCTCACGCTCATTCATGTGTTTGTAGGTGAGCTAAGAGAGGTCCAGACCTAACCCCAGTGAAGCCATTGTGGAACAACCAAGTTTTTGAGAGTCAGCCCCTACGTCTCACGCACGAGACTCGTCTTCGCCCTTTTGTTTGGTATTTATATTTTGTCACGTTGGCGAGGACTCTGTATCTGTTGTGTACAGTTTTGACGGGGTGACTTAGACTAATGATCCTGTCTGTACAAAACCTTTTGTTACTGTATTTTCTGATGTGAGTTGTTAACATATTTGTGTCTGGAATGTTATGACGTGCATGTAAGCACAACTCATGGACAAAGTTTTAAATTGCTTCCGTTTGACCCCATTAACTCTGTTAAAATACGGTTGGTTTGGTTTGAGGCCATAGGTAATCTCATGATTACTGGCCGGTTACGTCCTTAACCATGGGGGTGGGGGTGGGGGTGGGGGGGTGGGGGTGGGTTCGGGTCGTGACAATAATAGTGTTCACATTTATATCAGGTATTTCTGATTTATAAGTCAGAAACCAATATGCACTACTATTCTGAGCATAACCAATAAACACATAATCTACTGTTTTTGGTCCAATCTTAGTCTTTTTAGGAACAAGAACTTCAACTTTTGCCAAACACCCCCACACTTTTAAGTATTTGTAGAAAGGCGGTCGATCTTTCCACAATTCATAAGGAGTGCTGTTGGTTTTCTTGTGGGGTATTCTGTTAAGAACATAATTAGCAGACAATATTGCTTCCCCCCACAAGTTCTGTGGTAAGCCTGAACTTAGTAACGTGGCATTCATAATTTCTTTTAGGATTCTATTCTTTCTTTCAGCAATTCCATTTTGCTGAGGAGAATAGGGTGATGTAGTTTGGTGAATAATGTCATGTTGTGCACAAAATTCATTTAATGGTGCATCATATTCATCACCCCTATCACTTCTAACCATTTTAATGGTTTTACCAAGTTGATTTTCAACTTCTGTTTTGTAGAGTTTAAACATTTCTAAGGGTTCATCTTTACTTCTAAGTAAATAAATATAACAATATCTTGTGCAATCATCGATAAATGTTATGAAATACTTTTTACCTCCTCTAGTTTGAACAAATTTAAGATCACATACATCTGTATGAATTAATTCTAGAGGTTCGGTTTTCCTTTCAACCGATTTAAATGGAGCCTTAGTTAGTTTTGCTTCTACACAAACTTCACATTTATGATTAGGATTAATTTCAAACTTTGATATATAATCTAAACCAATTAATCTACGCAAAGCATCAAAATTTACATGTCCTAATCTACCATGCCATAAATTCGACTCAAGAATATAAGCAAAAGATGTGTTATTCTTATTCATTGCAACTTTCGGTACAACTGTCATTACATTCAACTTAAAGAGACCATCACTCATGTATCCCTTACCAACATACATCCCACTCTTTTTTAATACAAATTTATCAGACTCAAAAACAAGCCTAAAACCATTTTTACTTAACAAAGAACCAGAAACTAAATTCTTCCGGATGTCAGGTACATGCAGTACGTTGTTGAGGGTCAGTTCTTTCCCTGATGCCATCTTCAAGATCACTTTTCCTTGTGCAGCCACAGTAGAAGTAGAAGAATTTCCTATGAAAAGTTGTTCACCATTTATAGCCTCATTGTAGGTAGTGAACATCTTCTTGTCCGCACATATATGACGAGTTGCTCCAGTGTCAACCCACCACTCTTTGGGATTTTCAACCAAGTTAGCCTCAGACACCACAGCAGAGAGGTTGATGTCATTCACCCCGTCAAAGATGTAATCTAGTTCAGTTACATTGGCTTGATTGGTAGTCTTCTTGCTTGTACTTCCATGATCCTTCTTAGGGCGGCGGCAGTCAGAAGCTCGATGTCCAGTCTTACCACAATTATAGCATTTCCCTTTGAACTTCTTGTTGCCATTGTTGTCGCCTTATTTAGGACCATCTCCAGTAAACTTCCTCTTTTTGTTATGTGGTTTATGAACTTGTTCAACCACATTAGCCTTGGACTCAATGGGATTTTCCCATTCCTCTTTTCAGCCTTACGGTTATCTTCCTCATTCTCAGTCTTACAATAAGTTCATCCATGATCATCTCTTTGCGTTTATGTTTTAAATAATTTTGAAATCTTTCCAAGCCGGTGGTAACTTTTCCACTAAAGCAGCGACTTGGAAAGACTCGCTTAGAGACATACCCTCAGAATGAATATCATGTAAATTAATTGAAAACTTTGAACTTAAGAAATTACCGTTTGGGAGTCTACCATAACGAAGTCCAGAAATTTACCGACAACAAATTTCTTCGTGCCGGCATCCTCTGTCTGTATTTCTTCTCCAAAGAATCCCATAATTCTTTTGCTGACTTCAGAGGACTGTAAACATTATCAGCATGTTGTCAAGGCCATTGAGGATGTAGTTTCTGCACAGGAAATTTGAATGTTTCCAAGCATCTACAGCGACAACAACTTGCCGATCACTTTCATCCTCTTTAAGTGCTGGAGCCTCTTCATGAAGAAACCGGGCCAAATTAAGAGTTGTAAGATAGAACAGCATCTTTCTGCTGCCATCTCTTAAACTCAGTACCGTTAAATTTTTTCGATTTTTCTCCATGATTTATTGGTACATGACATGGTTCTGGTAGGGACCGGTGTTAGTGTAACAATCGGAGTACCACTTCCAGTTGCAGTTTCAGTTGCAGTAGCCATAATCTCTGATTACAAAAATCAGAAAAATTAAAACACAAATAAATTTTTAGTTACTAAAACCAAAAAATTTATTACACAAAATTTTATTTTCCTTGTTACTAAAACTAGAAAAATAAAATACCACAATAATTTTGTAACACAAATTAATATTCTACAATTGTTAATGACACCAGTATACTACTACTAGTTGTCAAAGAAAAAAGACAGTATATTACTACTATCTGTCAAATAGCATAAACCACTATTTATTTTTTCAACCAGAATATGTCTTATGAAATCACAGAAAATTAAATACAATGAAGATACCAAAAAATATCTGTCTTAAGATTGTTGGACAATCTTCACTGTAATTAATTAATTCTGTTTGTGTACTTAACAACAAACTAAATAACAAAGAAATAAAGGAAATGACAAAAAATTGTTTGATTACAAAAATCAAACTAGAAATAGAAATAAATAAATAAAAACATATTTTATTTTGTTACAAAAATAAAATTAAAATCTGATTTAAATAAACAAATAAAACAGAATAATAAATTAAACAACTTACTTGATTAATTTCTTCGAATAATAATCTGATCAAGTCCAATGTTTGACAATGTGTCCTTAAGACAGATTCGTCCTCTCCTCGGTGCTTTTAGAATATGGACGTCTATCTCCCAAGATGAAATGATCTACAACAAATATACACAGCACTACAATATATTTGTACAACGAACACCAAGTGTTTTATACTCTTTCTGACAAGAAAATAATGCAGCAAAATGAAGAGTATGAATGCTGAATTTTATGGACGAAAATTAGTGAATCTGATAACAAATAAGGGCTAGTCTATTTATAGATGGATTGGTGTACCTGTTCAATTTGAATTAAACAGATACAAATCTATTTAAGGCACTGTTTGGTCTGAAATTCGGGTGGATTTGAATTTGAACAAAACAAATTCGGTTTTGGGTTTGAATCTAGACAGATTCGGGTCTGTCTGTGAAGAGGTGCAACAATTTGAATTTAAAATTTAAATCTGGACAAAATTCGGAATTAATTTTTGGACAAATTTTAAATAAAATTTAAATTCAAATGTTTTTGGCCCAAAAGATTAGTATTGGGCCGAACAAGCCCAACCCGCCTGACCGGACGGACGGCGGCACGCGCGTGTGTAGTGATTTTTGGGTTCAATGGGTCTAGCCCATAATCTCCCTCTCTACAAAACTTGGTACCCCTTGGGGCACACCCCAAGTTCCAATGCCATGCCTTTAAACCCATTCAAACCTTCCCACTAATCAATGTGGGACAAGCCTTATTCAAACCTTTATGGATTTTCCAACCAAAACACACCATTTCCATGGAGCAACATTACTTGGCTTCAATTTCTCATTCACTCGATAATGGTTTTGAGCAACCAAATATACCACGTGAATCACAACGCGGCATAGAACGCGTTACCACTTTGACCTGCGAAAATCGACGCACAGGTCCCACCTAAATATTAGACCAAACTTAGCAAGAAATTCTGGTTTTACCCAAATTTTCTAACCATTTCTAACACTTACAACCAAAGACTAAATAATGACTTTAATGTTGCGTTTGAATATTAAATTTGTAGAGAACAAAGAAAAGATAGGAAAAGAAAATAATGTAAAAGAAGATAATTTTGTTCTCATTTATTGGTTAGGCTAGAGAGTGAAGAAAATAAAAATAGATATTAAAAAAAAAAAAAAACTATTTTCTTGTTTATTTACCCATACAAAATAAATAAGATATCAGTAATTTCATGCCTCTTACATTTTGCTTTCCTTTAAAAATTTCAACAAAGTGGTGGAAAAGAATGGCTGATTTCTTCATATATGTCTGATATGTAACGAGTTGATTGTTGTTTAGAACAAAAGATTTTAAGAGGTTTTGTTTGGATCAAAAATTTTAAAAAGAATTTGTAAAGAAAACACGTAAAAAAGTCGCTCAAATCCCTTATGAAAATGAATCATATTTTGAATCAATTAAATGTTAGGTCGTTCTCCTTAAGTGACGTGTTGCGCTTGCCTCCGAGTGTTTTGAAAAGTAAGTAAGGGGTGCCGCATCAACGCCTGTGTGCGGTGAAAATTGGGCAAAGGTTTCTACGTTTTTCAGAACGAGCGCAGATAAAGAAGCTAGTTCAAGACTATAGATTTAGGATAGTCACATAGAATGTAAGAACTTTATCTGGTAAGTGTAATGGCCCCAAAATATTTAATATAAATACATCAATCAAAACATAGTTAAACACCAAAAGATCCTCTTTCTTATTGAACTAAGGTTTTAATTTATAGTTTCGTGTTCAACATATTAAGTACACTTCCATATGATAAAGTTCAACAAGTTAGAGGCTACAAAATAGAATGCCTTAATGGTGTACAAAAATTCAAGGCATTTCCTTGTTACAACAAAAATGGGCTCACAATCCTAACAAATAAGCTCGGAGCTTCCACGTTTAATCGTCCATGAGCCTCGGCACTCCAATCAAAACAAAATAGTATATTTCATCTCACTGAGGTCGTGGCACATCACTAATTCCTGAAAATGTTAAATAGAGCTGAGCTATATGCCCAGTAGAAATACATTTAACAGAATATCTAATTATTTGAACATCTACATGGCATCACCATAACCCAATCATAATTTAAAGTTTTCAAAAATAAAATAGGTAAGAAAACAAATACATTTCTGTTCCATTGAAAACCTTTCTCAACACAGGAGGGTAAATATGTCATGAATCCCTCGTAGGAGCCCCATACTACATATACGTATAGGTTTATAACCAAAACTATTCCCCACATTTGCTAGCTATTAATACGACAAGTGGTGGGTACCCAAAATCATCCGTTTTTCCACTTTTGTTGACTATTACACGGCAAGACTAGTGGACACCCAAAAACATTTTCCCACATTCGTTCAGCGATAAGCTCAAGACAGGGCAATTGGGCGCCTTAACTCCTCGCGTGGGTACCAACACAACACATTGTTCTAAAAAACCAACTCTCTACCCGGACTCATACTCTATTTACCTCTCCTTTTTTACCTCATTCCAAGTAATCGAGTGTTCAATAAAACATGAGATGAATAGTGAAAATAGAATACACACATTAATAATGTATTCCAAACTCTAATTATCTCCATAATTTCAAGATTTAAAAGTCAATTTCATCCAAGCATCATTTTCACCAAAATCAAAACTAGGGTTTTAATAAATTTGGGGCTTTTACCCCCTTTTATATATATGATAGTTCTCAACACCAATACTCATAATCCATAAGAATTTATTTGAAATTTTAATAAATGTTGGGTAAAATCCCCTTTGTGTTAAACATAAAACTTAACTCTTGCTCAATCATCAAAACAAAGTATCATGGTCACAACAATACCACATAATCATCCTCAAACTAAAGAGATACTAAGTTAAAAGTAACTCTACCTCAAGGAAGAGCAAGAAAACTAGACTTTTAAGAAGAATCCTTCGTAGAATCAAAATCTAATCGGTAGAAAGTAAGATCCTTACGTAGACTTCACTTCTTACAAGTGATTTAAGCTTGAAACTTAATGAATTGAGAGATATGTAGAGAGAGAAATCTAAAGTTTTCGGAATTAGTGTGAGAGGAAGGAAGAGAGAAAAAGAAAAGTGAAATAAATGATCCAAAAAGTGGTTTTTGAGCTGCTGAATTCACGCAGACTGCTCGAGCAGTCTTTTCACTGCTCGAGCGGTGAACGAGACCTCTTAGTATCTCTGTCTACAAAACGAGATACTGGGAACCCCTCATATTTGCTAGAGCGACCACTTGTTCGCTCGAGCGGTCCCTCGACTTGCAAAACAAATACTAGGAGCACCTCATCTCCGCTCAAGCAGTCTTTTCACTGCTCAAGGGGTCACCTAAAACAAATTGTCACAGTAAGACTATGGAATTGGTAGATGTCATGATTAGGAGAAAAGTTAGTGTAGCTTGTGTACAAGAAACTAAGTGGATAGGTGAGAAAGTTAGGAAAATAGAGGATACGTTTTAAACTATATTATAGTAGTAAAGATAGATAGAGGAATGAGGTAGAAATAATAGTTGCCAAGGATCTTGTAGAAAATGTAGTTGTGGTCATTAGGAAAGGTGATAAGATTATGTTAGTTAAATTAGTTATTGGAGAGAATATAGTAAACGTTATTAGTGC
The DNA here is from genome assembly GCA_030407325.1 of Camellia japonica. Lineage (NCBI taxonomy): Eukaryota > Viridiplantae > Streptophyta > Magnoliopsida > Ericales > Theaceae > Camellia > Camellia japonica. The sequence goes on along the minus strand of JAPPVO010000059.1, from coordinate 156,546,510 downwards.
ATACGCCCCCCAAGTAGGATTAGATGATCAGACTAAGAAAGACTTTTGGGACCAAATGAATGAGGTATTATAGGAGATATCCGTAGGAGAGAACCTTATTATAGGTGGAGATTTCAACGGTCATGTAGGAATAGATAAACTATGTCATGAGATGATGCATGGTGGGTATCAGGGGCGGAGCTAACAAGGGGCCAGGGGGGTCACGTGCCCCCCCTGGGTTTTGCAATTTTTTTTTTTTAAAGCAAACATAAAGAAAATATTTTAAATAAAAAAATTTATAAAAATATTATTTTAAATGTCAATGACATTTTTAAAATAATAAGAATAATAATGGTTATTTTGATTGAAAATAAAGCGATTACGATATTATTATCTATGAAAATTTCAATATAATGGTGATGTCTATCACTATTGACATTCAAACATAATTAATCTCAATGAAAATATAGAATTTATTGAATTGTTAGTTACATTTGACATGTAGCGTTCATTCTCCATATGTTTCTTTACTATTGGTTGGTGATATCACATGTTAATAATGACGTGATATAACTATTATATTAAATTTTTACACATATTTTGTATAAAAAATTACTTTATCATTATATAATTTATTTTAAAACTTTATACCCATGACTTTTTTTAATATTATCCATGATACACTAATTACAAATAATATTTAGCTTATTTGGTACTAGTTTTCAGAAAACAATTTTCAAAAAATTCTACATTTTTATTTTCCATATTTTAATGTTTTCAATAATTCTTTTAATATTTTAAGCAATTTTTTTTAATTTTTAGACACACCTAACATAAATATACCTAAAAAGTATAATATTTGTGAAAAAAAATCTTTAAAAAATATACTAAATACCAAAAAATATATAAATAATATGAAAATTCAGTACATTTTCTGTATTTTTTGTGTATTTATTAATTTTTTAAAATATTTTTTTCACAAATATTTTATTATTTGGATACATATCTAACCAATGTGCATCTAAAAAAGTAAAAAAAATTGTTTAAAATTTAAAAAATATTCACTAAAACCAAAAAAATGCGAAAAATAAAAAACTTAGCTTTCAAAAAACTGAATTCAGAAAACTAAAACCAAACACACTAATTATTATTATTATTTTTTTATCTTTCTTGAAGTTAATGGTAAAAATTTATGTTAAATATTTTTATAAAAAATTTTAATATTGTAATTAATAAGTGCCCCCTCTGATTTAATTTATTGGCTCCACCACTGCTGGGTATGATTTTGGTAATAGAAATGAGACTAGAGAGAGTATTTTAGATTTTGTGTTGGCTTTTGACCTAGTGGTGGCCAATACTATATATAAGAAGAGAGAGGAGTATTTGATAACCTTTAAAAATGGGTCAATTAGGAGCCAAATAGATTACTTTCTAATAAGAAAAATGGACCGTCTAAAATGTAGCGATTGTAACTGATTCCTAGAGAGAGCCTAACTTTTCAATATAGGATCTTGGTACTACATTTATGCTTTAAAGGGTACTACCAAGCTAAAAAGGATAGTGGGTATCGTAGGACGAGATGATAGGACCTAAAATAGGATAAATTAGAAATATTTAATAGAATGGATGAAGAAAGTACTTGGGACTTGAAAGATGATGTTAACATTATATGGAACTCGATGACCAATTGTATGAGGAGGATCTCAAAAGAAGTCCTTGGAGAGTCGAAAAGAAGGGGACCCAACTCTAAGGAAACTTAGTAGTGGAGGAATGAGGTTCAAACGGTAGTAAAGACCAAAAAAGAGCGATTTAAAAAGTGTCAGAAGGATAGAATTGAGGAAAACCTTAAGAATTATAGACTGGCTAATAAAGAGGTCAAAAAAGTAGTGAGAGAGGCTAAGTTGAAAGCCTATAATGACATATACACTAGACTAGATAGTAAGGAAGGAGATAAAAGAATATACAAACTTGCTAAGATAAGAGAGAGGAAAACAAGAGATTTTAATCAGGTTAAGTACATCAAGAGTAAGGACTTTAAGGTGTTGGTGAAGGATGAAAAGATTAAGGAGATGTGGAAGAACTATTTTGGGAAGTTGTTAAATGAGGAACATGGAGGAAGGTCAAAAAGGGAGAAAGTAGCCAGTAATAAGGAAAACTAAGGCTAAATATTCTATTCTAGGGTTAGGAACTTTGAAGTGGAGATTGCACTTAAGAAGATGAAATTACATAAGGCTTTCAGACTCGATGATATCTCTATTGAAGCTTGAAAATATTTAGGTAAGAACAGGGTTGCTTGGTTGACTAGGTTATTTAGCAAGATTATGTTGACTAGAAAAATACTAGAGGAGTGGAGGAAGAATATTTTAGTGCCAATCTATAAGAATAAAGGAAATGTCCATAATTGCAACAACTATAGAGGAATCAAGCTGATGTGTCATATAATAAAAGTGTGAGAAAGAGTGATGGAACGTCGATTGCGAGATATAACAGAGGTGTCAAAGAATCAATTTGGATTTATGCCCGGTAGGTTAACAATGGAAGCGATCTATCTTTTGAGAAGAGTAACAGAAAAGTATAGAGAGAAGAAAAGAGACAATCAAATGGTTTTTTATCAATCTCAAGAAAGCATATGACAAAGTACCTTGGATATAATCTGGTGGGTATTAGAGAAGAAAAGGGTGACAAAAGGCTACATTGATGTGATTAGGGACATATATGAAGGTGTGGTGACCACTATTAACTGGAGAAATAAGTGAATTTCCAATTACTTTGGGGTTAGCCCGAAGATCAATCTTAAGTCTTTAACTTTTTGCTTTAGTTATGGATGAGTTGACGAGAAATATTCAAGATGATGTGTCATGGTGTATGCTTTTTGCAGATGATATCGTGTTAGTGGATAAGACTAGAAGAGTTAACACTAGTAGGAGACTTGGAGAAACACTTGAATCTAAAGGATTTAAGATAAGCAGAATTAAGACAGAATACATAGAGTATAATTTTAGTAACAGTAACAATGGAAACAAAGGAAAAGTGAAAATTGAGAACCAATAACTACCTAAGAACGAATATTATTTAGGATCGATTATCACAACAGTTAGGGAGATTGGAGCATATGTGGTCCATAGAATTAAAGCGAGGTGGCTTAAGTGGAGGAGTACGTCTGGGATACTGTGCGATAAGCAAGTACCCACTAAACTAAAAGGAAAGTTCTCTAGAATGACTATTAGACTGGCGATGTTGTATGGGACAGAATGTTAAGTAACTAAGAAACAACATGTAGATAAGATGAGTGTTACTGAGATGAGGATGATAAGATGGATATGTGGCAAGACTATAAAAGAAAGAGTTAGGAATGAGCATATTCGTAAATGGATATGAGTAACACCGATAGAAGATAAGCTAAGAGAGAATAGATTGAGATGGTTTGGTCATATACAATAAAAACTAACAGAGGCAGTAGTGAAGAGATGCGATACAGTGAGAGTGGATGAAAGTGTTAAGGGAATGAGTAGACTTAAATTGACGTGGGTTAGTGTAGTAAATAGATATATGAATCTCCTTAATTTGACTAACCAAATAATTTTTGATAGAATTGAATGGAGAAGAAAGATTCATATAACTGATCCCATTTAATAGGAGTTAAGGTGTGGTTTGGTTTTTTTTTCGATACAGCAGAAATGAAATACAAGCAAACAGGGACTAAGCCCTTTCCCTAGCTAACCCAACCATATCAGAGACCAAGAGCTCTCTGATTTCAGCAGGTGGGTCATTTACAACTAGAATGTCCTCAGGTTGTTCAGCTCCAAGCTTGGCCAATGCATCTGCACATAAGTTCCCTTCTCTGTAGATGTGTTGTACAGTGCATTGACATCCATTAAAGATTATCTGTGCATCTTCGACAAGGCCTCTGAGGAGGTGGTGCTCACCAGGACCATCTTCAAGCAGCTTCACTACTTCAGTCGCATCTGTCTCGATAATCACTCTGTGGAAACCTTTTTGAAGGATGATGGTTAAGCCTTTGTACACAGCCCATAGCTCAGCTTCAAGGCTGGTGCAGTGCTCGAGTTTGCCATAGAACCCATAGATCCATGCGCCTGTTTCATCTCTTAGCAGGCCTCCAAAACCTCCAGGTCTGGCCTTTCAGTAACAGCCATCAGTATTCAACTTGAGCGTGCCTGAAGGGGGACAAAGCCACTTGATTAGCAAAAGAGCTGGTCTAGGATTAGTAATAGACAAATTGAAAGCTTGGAAGCACTCTCTGGAAAAATCAAAAATGAATTTAACACTTTCAAAAATGCTAGTGGTTTGATGTTCAAAAATTTTTAAATTCCTATTTTTCCAGATTTTCCAAAGAGTGATAGAGAACAAAGAGTTCCAAAGAGAATTTGTTCCAAAACTGGTATTCTTTTTAAGGTTGCACATCAGCCAGCTTTTCCAAGAAGAATTACTCATTCGAATGTACCAATTTCTAGAGAAAACTGCCACCTACACACTCATAGCTTCAGAACAATTTCTAAAGAGATGAACCAAATCTTCCACCTTATTGCAAAAGGGGCATGATGGGTCATCAGATAACCCTCTCTTAACCCTCATACAGTTGGTCAATGTTTTCCCCTGGAGCAACACCCAGAGGAAACTCTTAATCTTTTGAGGAATTTTGCATTTCCATAACCACTGCCAATTTTCTCGGTGCTCATCTTTTTCCATGATCAGATTATATGCGCTGAGTGTTGAGAAACACCCATCCATAGATCCTTTCCAATGTGGCTGATCGGGGTTGTGACTGTAAAGTGGGGGTTTTTCTTTAAAAATTAGATCAGCCACATTGGTTGGGAAGTATTGTTGAACTGTGTTCACATCCCAATCCCCTTCCTCATTAAGGAGAGAATTCACCTTCACCAAATCTGAGTTAGCATGTGTTTGGGGAGAAATGGCAACCAGTGGTTTAACCCCACACCACCAGTCATCCCACAGATTAACATTAGAGTTGGCACCAATGGACCATTTAACACCCTTGTTCAAGGTGTTTCTGGTTGTAAGGATGCTTCTCCATACACGAGAAGCTTTCTTTCTTGTTTTCCAATTGCAAATAGCAGCATTTTTGAGATATTTGGCCCTAAGAACCTCAATCCATAAACCATTCTCTTTATTGAGAATTTTCCAACCAAGTTTGGAGAGCAGGGCTATGTTCTGTTCACTCGCTTTTTTTAGCCCCAGCCCTCCAAACTTTTTGCTAATACACACCTCATCCCAACTCACAAGATGGATCTTTTTCTTATCCACAGTGTCTCCCCAGAGGAAATTACGGTTCAAGCGATCAATATCATTACAGACCCTCTTAGGGAGTGCCATGGTTTGCATAGTGTAAGTAGGAATAACTGCTGTCACAGATTGAATCAAGGTGGTTCTACCTACCAAAAACAGGACTTTCACTTTCCAACCCGCCAGCTTGTGTTGGATTTTTTCAAGAATAAAATTAAAGTGACTTCGATTAGCTCGTTGGTGTAGAATAGGAACACCCAGGTATTTCCCAAGATCATCAGTTAAAGGTATATGACAAAGGTTGCTCAGCTCCCTAGCCTGCCTTCTGGCAATATTAGGAGACACAAAAATTTTTGATTTTTGAAAGTTAATTTGCAGGCCAGAGATTAGACTAAATTCTTCCATAATTTTAGCAATCAAATCACCATGCCTAGTATCAGCCCTAGCAAACAATATGAGGTCATCAGCATAGAACAAGTGAGTGATACAAGGACCACCTTTAGCAAAGTTAATACCCTTCTAGCTTTTCCTATCAGCCAAGTGGCTAATCATGTTAGAAAGCCTTTCCATGCAAAGAACAAACAGATAGGGGGATAGAGGGTCCCCCTGTCTAAGGCCCTTCATAGGTCTAAATTCTTCTAAAGTTTCACCATTCCAAAGAATAGAATATTGAACAGTTGTGACGCAACACATGATAAGGTCAATCCATTGGGCATTAAAGTTAAACTCCTGCAGAGTTTCTCTAAGAAAGTGCCAAGATATATTGTCATAGGCTTTCTCAAGGTCTATTTTCATGACCATACTACCAGCTTTACCTTTCAGGTAACTCATAGTATGAATAGCTTCTTGAATAATGATAATATTATCATTGGTATTTCTACCAGGGATAAAACTGCTTTGATTGGGCCTCACAATATTATCAAGGAGAGGTCTAAGCCTGTTCACCAAGATTTTAGTGATAACTTTGTAAGTCACATTACAGAGGCTGATAGGTCTGAAGTGTTTCACAATTTCGGGGCTATTAACTTTGGGAATGAGCGCAATCAAAGTTCTATTAATTTCCTCAGGGATAGAGTTGTTAGTAAAGCACGATTTAACAAAGGAGCAAACCTCAGTACCAACAATATCCCAATACTTGTGGAAAAAGATAGCCTGGAAACCATCCCTCCCCGGAGCTTTAAAAACTTTGATATTAAACATAGCCTTCTTAACTTCAGCCTCAATAATGTCCCTAGACAGGTCTATGTTATCTTCTTCAGACAACCTAACAACAGCTTTGTTACACCAGTGGGCAAGAGAATTAGCAATAGGATTAGCAAACAAATTCTTGAAAAATAGAAGGACTAAATTTTTGAGCTCAAAAGGCTCATCAACCCAAACTCCATTCTCATTTTTAAGAATATTAATTTGTAGTTTCTTCCTTTTTATCAGAGTAGTAAGATGAAAGAATTTGGTGTTACAGTCCCCTTGAGTAATCCAGTTGGAGCGGGATTTTTGAAACCAGAGTAACTCCTCATGGTAGAGGGTTTGATTAGATTGGTCAACCAAGCCCTTTTCCAGAACATGAAGGTTGTGAGAATACAAACGAGCTTGGGATTTTTGGATCCCTTCAATTCTACCAAGAAGCCATCTCTTATTTCTAAAGATGTTACCGAACACATTTTTATTCCAATCCAAAGCAAAGGAGGCCATATTATGTAAATTAGCAAGAAGATTATTATTATTAGAAGAATGCGTCCAGTTAGACTGGACCATGCCTCTGAAACCTTCATGAGCAATCCAGGCCGCTTGAAATTTAAAATTCCTATTAAGAGGGGTATGAGAATACTTACCTTGGGTATGAACCAACATAGGAGAGTGATCAGAGTAGGTTCTGGGTAGAGTGCGAACAAAACCTTCAGGGAATCTGGTTCTCCATTCTGCATTGCAAAGGGCTCGGTCAAGGCGGATTAGAGTTTTTGCCCAGTCTTGTCTATTATTCGACCAAGTGAGACTGGGACCAGTGCACCCTAGATCAATGAGGTTGCATTTGTTGATATGGTTCACAAACTTTCTACTACGGCTAATGCTGTGACTTAGATTTTGAGTAGTGGAGTAGCTTCTTTTTTCCTCAGGACTTGCATGGTCGTTGAAGTCACCTGCCAGAAGCCAAGGCAACTGGTTAGTCTGGGCAATGGTTTCCAGACTATCCCAAAGCTCATCTCTAATTCGAGGATTGGGGTTGGCATACACCGCAGCAAGCATCCAGCCTGGGTAGTTTTGTTTGGAAATGGTAGCAAGGATCATCTGGGAGTTAGCTTCAGAGACTCAAACATTAACATTGTTTGAATTCCACAGCATCCAAATCCCTCCACTTCTACCAATAGGGTCCACATGGGAAGATGCTAAATAGCTAAGGCTGTTAAAGAACGTGCCCATAGAACTCAAATCCACTTTTGTTTCCATAAGGACTAGGAGATCTGGTTTGTGCATAGTAATCAGATCTTTTAGAGTTCTTCTGAATTTATTGTTACCCGCTCCACGACAGTTCCAAAATAGCATATCCATAACAGACATTTGGGTTATGTTTGGAAGATCAGAATTTTTTGGTGCACCCAGAATATCCCTAACTCTGAGTTGATTCTCTTCCATGGATAACTTCGATTTGACAATCACTAGATGCTGATTCTGGCTGGCTTCGAACTGCCACCATGGCTGGATCTTTAGTTGAATCTCCTCTACCCTCCAGTCTAAACCGACGAGGTGAAAGGCTTCTTTCTCTGGTTTTAGGCAGATCATCACTCGGTTTTCGGCGACTCTGTGAATGGTTATTTGCTGCAGAAGTTCTGGAGTCTCCAGTGGACCGGTTTGGTGTTCTCCTCCTTCCATTCTTGTGTGTAACTTTGTCTGGGGGTTCTCCACTAACTTGTGGGATTATAACACTAGGGGATGGATCTGAGGGGGCCATCTCCTCGGTATGCAAGTTGTTCTGGCCTTGAGAGTTTACATCAATGTCAGTATGATTCGACACCCCTCTGTGCGTTGGTACCTCAGTGGCTATTTTTTTTCCTTCTCTGATGAGCTCCTTCGTCTTGTCCTTATCCATAGCTGACCTGGGGCTACTGCGTGTATCGCTGCTTTTTGTAGGTGGAACCGTTGATTTGTATTTGAAACTGGCTTCATTGCTGGGGCGTGTGCTTGGGTCCATTAGTGCCTCCAGCTGCTCTCCGGACTGGTCCGCTTGTGTCTCTTGCAGGGCCTCAAATCTGTTACCTTGTCTATGGGCTAGTTCTTTTTGTGCCTTGGGCTTTCTGCCTTGTTTTCTCCTATTTTGGGCTATCATCCATGGTCCAAAAGTGGGCCTGTTAACCTCTATGCTATTTCCAAAATCCCTAGACTGATGTTCCGTGGGTTGCCTTGGCCCAAATTGATCTTGAACCTCTTGGGGCCCAATCTGGTTTACCTGGTCTTCAACATTTCGCTGTTGAGTCTTCTCCGGTAGGTTGTCGGTGCAGAGCTCTCTCCGATGGCCAATCCTACCACAAGAAAAGCAAAATGAGTGTAAGTGTTCATATTCAATGTGATATTTATATTTTCCTAGTAAAAAATGCGATATCAGCGGTTTGCGCAGGTCCATTTCGACACACACGCGGGCATATTTGCCTCGTGTTGCCATTGCTGTGTTGATGTCCACCTTCAAAGGCCGTCCCAAGACTTTCGCAATGTGGAATAACACTTTCTCCTTATAGTATTCAATCGGCAGAGTTGGGAATCTAACCCATATGGCTGTGGTATCCTCCTCCGCAGCATCGGATTTGAAATCATGCTGCCATTTTCTAACGGTCACATAGTGATCCATCACCACCCGTGGACCACAAGTGTAAACCCTTGTATAATCATCCATCATATCAAATTTAACAATAAAAAACCCATTTCCAATATCTAAGGTTTCGAAATCGGCTTGAAGGCCCCAAATTCGCTTCATCTTAGTGACAAAGAGTTTATAACCTATTTTTTTCCCCAACAGTCGAACTATTAGACATTTCTTCCATGGCTCTCTGATTTTCCTGAGAAGCCCAGTTGGGATGTTAACTTTAGGTAGGCCTTCAAAATCCATTGCCTCTGTTTCATCCTCGTTGTTCGTTTCATGTAGATCCTCTTCATCATCAGAAGAGAGGAGCTCCACATCGCCATCGAAATTCTTTTCATTACTATTTTCATTGAAACGCGAATGGAGGAGGGCTTGTTTAAAGGATTTTTGGCCTTCTCCTACATTCGTCTGTGTGCGGTCCAGATCACCCTCGACATCTTGAGCTTTGTTTACTGCTGGGTCTTCCATGCGTTCACCCGTTAGATCTGTGGGGCTTTCCTCATTTAATTCCTCATTCATGTCTGTGTCTTCTTTCTCAGTTCCAACCCCTTTGATTTTCTTTGTGCTCCGTGCCAGATGATCATCTTCTTCGGTGGAACGGCCATGGGAGCAGGTAGTCTCAGAAACGGTCATGAGAGCAGGGTGATCCATTTTCTCTCTCTCTTTATGGGTTCAAAATACAGAAGTACTCCTTGTGGTTTGGTTTGATTTGATTTGTTTTGGTTTGGTTTTCTCTTTCATTTTCCTTTCTCTTGACAAATCTTCACTTAAATATTTGATCTTAGTATTTAAGGTTCTTTCTTTACAGACATAACTCCCAACATAACCCCTGTTCTATGTTGAGGTTTGGATAGTTTTGGCTCTTAAGAATAATTATTTAGTAGTTTTAGAGGGTCAACTTAATACATTGATATTGTGCTTAAAAAAATAATAGCAGAAGTCCCGAGAGAAATGACATTGACTGACCGACCTTATTCATTAGAGTGATTATTTGGTAGTTCGGGAGTACATTTCATGATAATATGATTGATAGAGAATGTGAAGTATTAACTATTTTTGTTGAGTGATTGAAAAATATGAAGGGACATAATGAGTGGTGATTGATAGGGAATATAGTCAGTAATACTCCAGAACTATTGTATAATTTGTCCCTTAGTCAATTAGGTAGAAGACAAAGTCGGATCGATCCATCTCTTTTTGCACAATTTCATTGATCCAGAGCATCACCATACTGTGCATACTGATAGATACTTCAAAATTATTAAGTAAATTTTTTCAACAATTGAGTGTGTTGAATATATTTTTTTCATTATATGCTAAGAGCCTTACAAGTGTGGATGATTAGCTTGATTATGAGGTTATATTTGAAACAAAAGTTTGGGCAACCCAGAATTGTTTCCTATGATTTTAGATTGTTCAAACGAATCAAATCGGTTTAACATAGTTACAAACAGGATTAATTGGATTGTAAGTAAGAAGGATCGTTAACACAAGTAATTTTCACTTTAAAAAAAAAAAAGGTTGGCTTTGGATAGAGTCGGGTGGAAAAAAAAGATTTATACAACTGACCCCATTTGATAGAACTTAAGGTTTGATTTGATTTGGTTTGATTTGATTTTTTAATAAAAAGTTGAATTCTCTTTCATCAATCCCACATTAAGGATCTCAAATGTTATAAGAATAGTAATTACAAACACATGTAGGTAAATTTTATTAGATAATTAACCCTAAGTATCTTCAAATATTAGTTAATAAACTTTAAATAGTTGTAAATATTTTACAAGAAGCACTCTTATAAAAAAAATAAAAAAAAAATGTACAATTATTATAAATTTATTAATAAATACACTGAAAGCACTAATTAACAAAGTGCAACTTTTATTTATGAGTAATGTTAGAGATATTAAATTTTCTACCAAACAAATGATTAAATGTCCACAATTTGGTGGATTCCACACCCATATGAGACATTTGATCATTTGTTTGGTAGAAAATTTAAAACTTATAGCATTTTTATAAACAAAAAAGGGAGAGTCCAAATGAATGAATCACCAAGGCTTAAGTTTGTCTCCAATCCACTATAGGGTGTCACTGGGCCACATGAGATTTACTACGGAACTCGTTAATCGTTCATTTTATCAAGTTTTATGTATAAATCATTCATACAAAAATCATATTAATCTGATAATCATAACTATATAATTTTATTATACTTGTCTTAAAAAAATAAATAGTCTATTTTTAAAATTATAATTGTCATTTATTTTTTTGAAAATAAATATAACAAAATTATATAACTATTAATTATCAAATCAATTTAATTTTTTCTGTAAATGATCAACACAAAATCCAACAAAATAAACATCAAAATGATAAGCTATCTAATGATACAACAAAAATGTATCTAAAAAAATGATATAATAATAAAATAGCAAAATAAAATAAAATAGCAACGGAATACTTGAACCACACAAGAATTAAATATTATGAATTTAACAGAGCCAAGGATAAAATGGTCAATTCCTCAATCAATAGATTTATTAATAAATGAGAAATTCCTGCGAACTCTCACATCACATCACAAACATATTCCACTATAAATTTCTAAATAAATATCAAATATTATATTTAAATTATGAATAAAAATAAATTATTTAAATATACATTTTATTTAATTATTTATATCTGAACAAGTACTTTATGTTCATAAACTTTTGCTCAAAAATTCATATGCAAACACCATTAGTAGTGTGTATTGAAAGTTTATATAGTGCCGAAATAGAATTACCCTTAATAAATATGATGAACAAACTAACTTAAAAGCAATACCAAAAAAAAAAAAAAAGTGAGTAATACAAAAACTAACACTTTGATAATACAAGAATTCCTTTGATCATTTCTAAAGTATGCAGTCATAGAGGACAGGGAAATTGCTTCACCATCCTCTCAAAATGTCTCAATACATGACAATTGGGAAAGAAAAAAGAAAAACAGTAAATAAACCAAAAATATAAACTACGAGAAAATAAAATTTAAAAAAAAACGAAAAAAGAAAAAATAATTTCTATGATATAAGATTTAAAACTGAAATCCACAGGTAACTCTGGGATGTCGAATATCCTTGCATTCCCGCGTTCAACACAAGGTGATAGATGATTCGTCAAGATGATGCAAATCAACCAATGATATTCAGGTTGTATCGCTCAATCAATCTTCACTGACGAGTAGATGAGCCTCGTAAACCAGAAACATGCATAGAAACCGATTGTACCAGTGAGCACAAAGAACGCGTAGGACACAATCAGCATGTAACCGAAGTACAAGACCCCAGAAACTGGCTTTGTGATCTCGAGCTTTGTGAAGAAGTAGAAGGCGGCATAGAGGAAGAGGTAGAGCGCTGAGGATCCAGAAGTAAGGTATGACCTCCACCACCAAAGGTAGTCCTCACTGCACAGTTGGAAATAGCATAACACGATCGTGATCTCGGCACAAGTGATGAGTAGGATGATGAAGACAATGAAGAGGAAACCAAAAATGTAATAGAATTGCTGTAACCAAATCGAGGTAAGGATGAAAAAGAGCTCGATAAACACAGCTCCAAATGGGAGTATACCGCCAATAAGGACAGAGAAGACCGGGTTCATGTACCAGGCCTGTTCGGGTATCTGCCTTGGAATTTTGTTGGTTTTCACAGGATCTTCCAGTGCTGGCTTCCTAAAACCGACATAACCACCCACGAAAACAAGAGGAACAGAGATTCCGAACCATAAAACAACCAGTACAAACATGGTTCCAAATGGTACAGCCCCTGATGATTTCTGACCCCAAATTAGAGCATTTAAGACAAAGAAGATGGCAAAGTTTGTTGCGGGGAACATGACAGCTGTTCTGAGAGAGATCTTCTTCCATTCGGTTCCTTTAAACATCTTGTAGAGCCGAGCAGAAGAGTATCCAGCGAAAAGACCCATGAAGACCCACAGCAGAAGCATGGCTGTCATCAAACCACCTCTATTTGAAGGAGAAAGAAATCCAAGGACAGCAAAGATCATGGTGACGAGTATCATTCCAAAAAACTGAACACCTGTTCCAACGTAAACACAGAGGAGATCTGATTTTGTAGGTGGTCTGAAAACATCTCCGTGAACCAGTTTCCATCCCGTCTCTTCTTGGGCTTCTTCCTGGGTTTCTAATTGATTGTACTTGGATATATCGCGATACAGCGTCCGTAGCATGATCATGGCCACCATGCCCGAGAGAAAAAGAACAATCATCAATGAATTGACAATTGAAAACCAGTGAATTTGGTCATCAGCCATCAGAAGATAGGTATCCCATCTATATGCCCACTTCACATCACTCTCCTGCATTGTGGAACAGGCAAGACACGTACAACAGAATATTATTGGAACTAACATAAAATTAAAATATTATCTGTGAATTTATTTTTTCATTATGAGTGCGAGATATAGGAGCTTACTTGATACTCAACATCATATGTGAAGATAATTTCCTTCTTATCATCAACCTCTTGAGGAGTATCTGAGTTGGTAACTGTACGTTTTGCATGGGGATCACAGGTTGTTAAACGAGTCTTGTCACTCCATTGACCTTCATATTCATGTTTGATACTAATTGCACCAAAATAAACCAATATTATAACCCGGATACAAGTAACCCATAGAGAAGATATCAGCACCTAATGAAATGAACACAGGAGGAATTCATGAAGTACCTGAATGGTTTAACTTCAAATCCTACAATCCTTGAGGATTCTGTTAGCGGGTCCTTGTGAAACTTCACCGTGAATGATAAGTGGTTGTGGATAAAATACTTTTCCTCCTTGGTCTGAAAACAATAATGTTAAGAAGAAATTATCAGAATTCCTGGCTTAGAAATTTAACCAAAGTCTAAAATATTTGCAGCAAATTAAAGAAAAAATGGTGATTTGTTTGGTACTTACTCCAGCATATAGTCCTTTTAGACCTACATGAAAGCCATGTTGATACACAATGACAGACTCCTGATCCAGCCTTCGTATTGGAACAACCAGAGGAAGGTTATCCAAAATCCTGCAAAATGCAACACAGATGAGAAATAAATTTTGCAAAAACTGAAAGCATTATGCCATTAAATTCATATTTGGGATTCGCTTAAGAAGGTGCCTCACATGTTCACCCGATATTCATCATCTATCTTTTCCTTAAATTCCTTTCCAGTTTTTGCATTAAGTGTTACACGACAGACAACATTGCACATTTGAGGTTCTCGCATGTTGAACTGCAAAAAACAACTTTGGTAAGAAATTTCAACAATATGCACTAAAAGAAAGGCATGTAAGGACAATCAAAATCATTAGCTGACCACATAAGGAGAGTTTTCAATACGGTCACCACGAAGAACTTCACCGAGATTTTCTGCACTATCAACTATTTTCTCTGGCTTGCAGTAAGGAAGAGAATAGAATGAGTACGGAAGCTGCGTCTTTATAGAAGTCAGTTTGTTCACTTTAACCGTCAAAGGATCACCCTGTAACAAAAATACATAAAACTTACTCAACCCTTGAACAGAAGTTATTGGCCTGTCAACAAGGTGGGAAGAATGGCATGGTTCTGATAAAGTCAAGAAGAAAAGAAGATGCACACACATACATATATATATATATATATTTTATTTATTTCATACCTTTTCCCAGTCCTTTTAATTGTTTGCAGATATTTAACATTTCCTTTTGCTCTTACTGTTAGTAGAGAGGCTGATGTCTCTAATGCAGCTATAGAAATATATAGAGAAATTTGAACTTTTAACCTTCAACATGATAGAGATAATGTCGGTTTTCATCTACTAAAACAACCCATGCATAAACTACCTCTTGTGAGATTTTAATTTGTGAGACCATGTGACAAAGTGGGACAGAGCCCACTTGTTTTTATAGAGAAAATTTCTGGGCTTCTTGGATGTGAAGTGGTCTTTCAAAGGCTTCTCTATTTCACATTCATATTAAAATAAAAACTAAGAAAAGTGAGTTGAATGGGGAAAAAATATAAATAACCATTAGACCACCATATATCAGACAGCAGAAAGAATTAAGACTATAGCTTATGGTGTATAGCTTATGCAGCCAGCCACCGGGATAGCTTCAAATTATGAAACTTATAACTAAATTTCAGAATTTTAAGTCATGAACCTTCCACATTGGTTAATAGTACATCAAAATTTGTAGAATCAATCACTTGTGTCCTTCCCGCCAGCCATAATTTGGCATGTTAACAGCATACCAAACCTCACATAGTGAAAGCTCAACACAAAACATTTAAGTAAGGATAAATTACACCAATGGTCCCTATTCGGTGCTTTTGTCACTTTGGTCCTTGTAATTTCAATTGGCTCATTTTTAACCATGAATTTATGACTTTGTCTTAATTTGGTTCAATTGATTACAATTATTAGCAATTTCTTTTATGGAAAATGCGGACATAGCAGATGTGTCATGCTTTTAGGATAAAATTGTAAACTTAGTCAACTCAATAAGTTAATTTCAACTAACCCAATAATTATTTTTAGTCAAAAACCTTAACGACATTATCAATTGGACCAAAATTACACAAAATCTAAAATTAATGGTCAAAATTGAGTCAAATAAAAGTGTATGAATCAAAATAACACAAGAAGCAAAATATAAGGACTACTAGTGTAATTTACCATTTAAGTAATTACATCTGCAGACATTATACCTTGCATGAATCAACATTTGGAGCCAACATTCAAACACTTAATCTAATATTTCCCCTACAATTAAAAAGATGCCGGCCTTGTTTGGTTTGTTTTTGAGGAAAAACTTTTAGAATTTTTTTTGAAAAATAGAAATTAATTTGATAAACATAAATATCAAAAACATGTTTTTAAATTTTTTAAAATTAGTTCTGACCTCTCAAAAAATAAAATTACGTAAAAATGATAAGTGTTTTTTATTTTTTTATTCTTTTCACCAAATTAGTTTTTAGTTTTTAGTTTTTCAGGAAATTTTTCTAAAACAAGTTTCCGAAAACAAAATCAAACATGGCAGTCATCTTTTTCCAGTAAGTAAGACACAGACACAGACACACACACCTTCCTTCAAATTAAAAGATGAAATTTGAGAATCAACCAACCATCGAAACACCCATACCAGTCTTTATTTGCGGTTTTGGACATATGCAACATGCGAGTTTTATGTAAACAATCATATCATAAACACAAAGACAAAAAGATTTTGTATACGAATAGGGTACCTTCCCCCAATCACAAATCACACATGCACATGCCTCCTATTCTATTCCCCAAACACCCCAACATAAACGTACCACATGGCATAAACCCTATCCGCATACAAAAATTACTCGACGAAGACACACAATTAGCGAGATTCACAGAAATCCATCAATTTCAGAGCCACAAAAACGCCATTAAGAAAAATAAATAAGGTCAAAATTGATTTCCCAGGACGAAAAAGGGGACGAGTGAGCCGGATCTAAGGCCAAAACGCTATTAAGAAACAAAATCACAAAGTAACTGTTAGGTCAAACCAAATAATCCATAACATACATACTTACACAATTGCATATACATATATATAGATATACATAGAGATATCTGTAGAAAGGCTTGCCTTGTGAAAATCTTCGGGAGCAACACCGGGGAGGTAGAAGGAGTGAGCATGGATGAAGAAGAGAAGAAGAGACACCGAAAACCATACATGACTTGCGAGAGGAGTTCGTCGAACCGTCATGGTCGCATTTACCAGAGCCACACAAGAAGAAGATGAAGATGATCTAGATCCAGATATGCTCTCTCTCTCTCTCTCTCTCTGTGGACTGGTTTCTGGTTTTGGGATCTAATAACAAGAGAAGAATTGACAATGAGCTCGCACCAAATCGAGAGAGAGAGAGAGAGAGAGAGACAGAGAATGTGTGTGACTGTAAGAATTGATCTTAGCCGTTGATCAGTTGATGGGAGTGATGTGCGGTTTAGATCAGATCGAGAATCTTGGGACAATTGTTAATGAAAAAGAAAATTGCTAAAAAGTGGGAAATCAAGAAAAAGGACAAATCTATATTATTTTGTACTAGTAATTTGCTTAGGGACCTTTTTGTTTCTCTTGAATATGTAATTAATTTAATCCATGTGATCTCCCTAGTAATGTTTGTAAGTATATATATATATTTTTTTTATGATAAATTATGCAGGCAAAATGTTTGAGATTCTCATAACTTTTTTTATGAGGAAAAATGTTTTGGATCACTAAATTAATTAATTTTTAGTGATGTGTCATAAGTTACATCTTGAGAATTTTATTAAAATATATTATAAATATACCTTTTGAGATTTGCTTAAAATACAAATTATTTCCTGTAGTTTGAAAAATTACAAATACCTCACTGTTAGAATTTTTTATTTAACAGATTTAATTAAAAAAGTAAAATTTCTAACTGTTTACCTATACAATAATAAAATTATCTAAATTATTAATTGAAATAAAATTTTAACTTCATTAAAAACTGTAAATTAACTTGATGATTTATTAATAAAAAGATCTATTTGTTATGAAATTAGAAATCTTAAGGGGCATAATGTAATTTCTAGAACCACAAGGAGTAATTTGTAATTTAAGTAAATCTCAAGAGGTGTGTTTGTAATTTATCCTAAAATATAAAAATTATTCAATGAGTACTTATCATGTCATTAGGGATTAGTATTAAGAGTCCAAAATTGGTGAAATGTAACATTAGTATTTCATGAATGTGGATTTCTAACATTTTTTATTATACTAACACGCCTCACATATATGAAATTACACTACTACTTTTCTAAAAGATTAGATTTGTGTCAAGAATGAGAGTGTGTGATGAAAATTGAAAGTGTATATTGTGGATTCATATGTAGAATGAATCTAAACCACGTATTAATATTTATTAATAATTTTTAACTAAGTTTATATGTAGAATGAATCTGAAGCTCGTATTGATATTTATTGATAATTTATAATTAAAATTTATATAGCATATTGTTTCTGAAAATACTTTTGTCTTTCTTCATCTTTTTTCTTCTCCTTTTAAGTCTAGGATTTCAAGTTGGGAAGTTAGATCTAGTGTTTGGAATGGCAACGGCTACCGCAACCACCAGTCCACTCTTCTTCTTTTTCTTCTTTAAATTGTTCTATCTCTCTCTCTCTCTCTATATGGTGAAGGTCATAGAGGATATGAGGATTGTAGAGGTGGTTAGTCATAGAAGTGGGGGTTGCGATGGAAGTGGGGTACAAGAGGTGGTTGGTTGCAAGGTGTCTCATCGCCGGAGAATATCCGTGCACGCTAAACAGTTCGGATCCTCAATTTCTTTGATCTAATCTCACGAGTGCAATATGAAACATAGCTGAGAGTCCAAATCTGACAATTTTTATAAAAAAAAATCCATTTTATTGCAAAACATTTGCCAAAAATGGACTACATCACCATATCTTAGAATTGCCACCTAATATTTTGAAAAAATTAGGAAACCCGTGACTCGTGCCAAGGCCACTGTTCGTCGTAACCAAGGATGCTTGGCTCGGAACCTTAGGTATGAGAGGGAAATGTCATTAATTGAGCACCCCTGCTCACTCGATCAAAGATTGACCTTTACTAAACCATGATATGAATTTTATTTACTTTATATATTCATATTCTAATTTATTTAATAAATCCTAAAATTTACTTTGTGAAGCATACAAATACAAACTATATCATTTATTTTGGAACAATTTGATTTGATTTATTTTGAAAGAGTTTTGAAGATGTATAGCTCAAAGAAATTGAGTTTACAAATATGAAAATCAACTACATTCCAAATTAAGCGACACAATCTCCATCCGCCAATATTCATACAGTTTTATCAAGTAAATAGTCTCATGGTAGAATGCTTGACAGAATAAGAAAAACACACACAAAGGGGATGCTAAAGCATAAAAACTTACATATTTACCGATATTGCGAATAGCTATAAAACAAAGTTAATAAAGCATGCATGATCCTAGATTCAAGATTCTAATGCAATACATACACAAAAATGCAACTAAAAATTTGGCTACTAATACATGACATGTGAATCATCTCAAGATATAGGGTAACTCATAAAATCACATAGGAATTGATTAAACCCACAGATATTAATGAGCTGAATTTGAATGTATGAAATGTGAATGCAAAGCATAAATATGATGAAAAATAAAATATGATACTTATTTGCATATATAAAAATAAATAAATGAAAAGGGATAGAAAGAAGCGGGGCAGAGAATTATTACAATACTGAATATTTACAATACTGAATAAAAGACGTGGGATAAGAATTATTATAACAAACGACTATCTAACTTAAACATAAACTGAATTTAACAGATCAAACATAATAAAATAATAATAATAATAATAATAATAATAAATACATACATATATTTGAGAGAAATGTGTGTGGTGGCGCACATAAAACATATATTATTATTATTATACTATAATAATATAATAATATACAACATAACATAATTAATATATTATTATCTTATTTACATTATTATTAGAATAAAAAAAACTACATATTTAAAACAGTAAAAAAAATGTAGGAAAATAAAGAAATTAAATCAACCATTCATTTCTACCATGTTGTATTATATATTTAAAGACGAGAAATAGATGAGGAAATTGCGAAAACTCACATTTGGAGGAACAGATGAATTTCCTGATTACCAAACTTTCTTCCTAACACCCTCACGGTTATGGAGTATGCTTTAAGCTCTCAGGAAGAAGTTGCAAGTTTAAGATTTAATGGAAGTTTTGGGTGGTATATATCAGTGAATAGAAAGGTTTGAGATTTGTTGAAATAAAAATTATTTTTCCAAAATTTTCTCTTTTATGAGTAAATACACACCCTACAAGGCTCAATCAAGCAGGTGGGAGGAGACAAGGTGGAAGGCAAGAATGATGGAATGATAAGGATGGTTGTATTTGATACTCTTTTTGGGGTAAGAGACAAATGCTCTTTTGACAATGGAGGCCAAAGGAAGATAATGGAGGGTGAATGGGTGTGTATTTCGTGCATGACTATATTAAGAAATATTTGGAATAGCATGTTCCATACACTTCTAACAAGAATTCTACCGAAACTACTCTGTTTCTAAGAAAACTAGCCGGCTAGCCAGTTTCTTGGCTAGCCGGCCAAAATTTTGGCCTGGCCGACCAAACCCTTGGCTAGCCAACCAACTTATTGGCTGGCCAGCCAAAACAATGGCCAAGGCCTGACTAATTTGCATAAAACAAGATTTTTCAATAGAATTCATCATTTCCTCCTATTTCCATACCGTTTTTTGCTCTATTTCCTGAGAAAATGTTTTATTTTAAAATTTAAAAGTGAGCCTCGAAACATAATGAAAATATTCGGAACGAAGCGCGGAAAGAAGGTTTCGAAATAGAGTTTTGAACGGGGCTTGAATACTTGGCCAAAACAGACTTGGGTTGGAAATGAAGCAAAAATTTCATCTTTCTTATTGAAGATGTTGTGAGAAATACCTTCTTATCTTTATCATTGGGTAATCAAAAGAAAGTGTACGAGTCTTAGTGCCGGTCAAAATGAGATGTCTACAGGAGGATAAGAAGCAAAATACTAATAGAGAAGAAAGCTGCTAAATGCCCTTACATTTCTCCTTTAGACCCCCTACTTCTTTGACCCCCCAACCACCAAAATTGTTTCTCTCTTTATTTTTGTTTAGACCCCTACCATAATCTCAAATATACCCTTTGAACTCCACCCCTACACCTTCTACCTTCAATTGTTCCTTTCCTCCCTCGACAGTCCCCCTACTACTCTGGTGACCTTCCTTCTCTAGCAACTTGCTTAGACAGTGGCAGCAGTAGCAGCAGTAGCAGTAAAGCAACTTTCTGTTTCCTCGAAGTATCAGACAGATGTGAACTATGTTTCAAGGAATGTAACAACGTTGGAAGTATAATGGGCCCAAGTTCGAAGGGTGATTCCTCCATTGTAATCACATTGATGTTGCTAAAGATGAATGATGGATAACCAGTTCAGAAAACCCATCATTTTGCCTTCGCGACCACTCTCGCTGCCATTCGAGAAACCAGTTCCGAACAAAAGCCTGATATTTGATACTATGTAACCGAACAAAAGGCATATTGTAGACACCCTATTTTTGATCGTCCTTAAGACTTGGGGGCCTCAGGTTAATTGCTCGAGGATGAATGCTATATTGTGCAATCGTTCAATTTCTTCAGCAAGAAGAGTTCCAAATCCTAACCATACACCCCATTTTGGACCAAAACTATTTTGACCAAAACTATTTTAGACCTTAAAACCCTCTCTTTCAAAATATTTTTGAAAATGCTTCTACGATGTTCCGAGGTTCGCATTTCGTTAAAAATTACACTTTTCAGTAAATTGAGCAAGGACAACGTGGAAATAAATGGAAGAGAGGTGAACACTTTGAAAAAATCTTTAAAACATCTTATTTAGAGGTTTGGAGTTGAAGAAAATTGGAGGAGAGGGAAGAAACCTAGTTGGGGAAGAAGTTGGGCATAAACCGCTAAGAGAGAACCGGGCAACCTTCACTAAATCAAGTCTATCCTTTTTTACACTTAGACTTAAGTTGTGAGGCCACCACCATTGGAAAGTGGACTTTCGGGGCTTCATTTTACACTCAAGAATCTCCTAAAGCTGCGTCCGGATGAGGGAGATATGGCTGTGTGAAGTTAGGCATCAATCCGATTAAGCCAAAACTGAGCAACCTTCACTAAAATAGGAATATCTCCTTGCACACTTAGAATTTTGATGTAAGGCTACTTCCATTGGAAAAAGGACTTCTGGGGCTTCATTTTGCACTGAAGAATGACTTGCAAAGGAGTTTAGATGAAGGAGTTATACCCGTTTGAAGTCGGGCTTGGAAGCAAATCATTGATGGCCGTCAATGGATCATTGATGGTTGGCAATGGACATTGATGGCCTGTAATGCATGTGCCGACCACCAATGTAAAACCTAGATATTTTCCTCCAGCTGTTTGCACAAAGCTTCAGCTATCCTATATTGATATTTTCGACGAAAGCTCACATTTTTCTATATATAGAGGACCTTCTCTATTGTCTTCAAGGTTAGAAAACTTTTGGGGAGTCTCTCTCTCTACATTTCTCTCTCTCTCTCTTGAACTTTTGTGCATACAAGTATAGATGCACTTCAAGTTTGCCTATCAACCCTTAACCAAAGTTGTTTATCCTTGGGCTGAGGTTACTTGGGACTCTCTTTAAGCTCTAGAAGGTGGTCTTGGCTTGATCTATTGCTTCATTTGTGTCTTCCTTTCAAGAGGTATAACATTCTTTCTTTATACTTGTTTTGTACACTTGTTTTGCCATCTTTTTCAATTATTTTGAGGCTGATTTTGAACTGTAAAAAGCTCTATTTTTATGGCTTAAAAGTGATGGTTTGAGGCCATTTTCAGTTAAGGGGTGGTTCACCCTTCTTACTTCTTTGTTTGTAAAGTTTTTGTGCCTTTGTTCATCACTTTCAAACCAACTTTTTTGGGCATTTTAACCACTGAATTTCAGAGGTTTTTCAGTGGTAAAAAACTTATTTTGAAGTCCAAAATTAGAGGGGTTAGCCTCCCCTCCTTGTGTCTTGCTTACATGCCTAGTTTGCTCTATGTATTAGCTTATTGGTTTAGCTACTATTGTCTTCATTCTAGCATGTTTTCTAACTGATTTTGGGCTATAAAAACTCTGTGTTTTTGGGCCTGAAGCTTGGGTCCTAAGGCCATTAAAGGTTGAGGGGTTAATAGCCCTTCTTTGTACTTTGTTTTGGAGGCCTTTGCCCTTGTGTTTCCCACCATTTTACTATCTTTTTCCAAGCTTTTAAATACTGAATTTCAGAGTAATTTCAGTGGTAAAAATCATGTTTTGATGTTCAAAATAGGAGGGTTAGCCTCCTCTCCTTTTGTCTTGTTTGCTAGCCTAGATAGCTCTATATGTTAGCCTATTTTTCTAGCAATTTGTAGCTTAATTCCAGCATGATTTAGGCTCTTTTTTGGACTGTTGTAACTTTGTTTTTGGCTGGTTAAGTCATTTGAGTCTTGTTTTGCATAGTTGTAGTGTAAATCTTTGCACTAGCTTGTTGTTTTAAGGCTTTAAACATCATTGGTGTGACTTGGCTGCATGTTTTTAGTGCTTTTATCACTCAATTTCAGCACCTAAATCTCTACAACCTCCTTTTTTGCTTCACTCTTTCATTTGCTTTTGAGGGTTGTTTCAAGCTTGGAATCCTTTAAGCTTGAGATTGAGGTCATGCTTAATTGTTTAATCCTCTTTGAGGGTTCATTATCAAAGGCATGCTCTCTCTCTTGCCTTACACTATCCCTTGGTTGACACTTCCTTTACCTTAGAGGACACTCACCAATGAACAATTGATTAATGAATGGTTGGGTAATTAAAATGAGTAAACAAAATTGACAAGTAAAAGAGGCAAGATAAGCATTCTTTATGTTGTATTGCATGTGTTTAAATTGGACGTTAATTTGAACACAAGGCAAATAGGACATTTCATACTCAATAGTAATGAAATGTGCCATTTTCCTAGGTCTCTATTGCCCTTGATCAGGCATGATAGGGTAATAGACATTTTGAGTCTTGTTTTTGCATTTATTGAATTTGCACAATTGGTTTCACGAGCCATCATCCAATGAAATTGCTTGATTGGTGGTTTTGTGTGACAACCCTCGCCACTGATTACTGCTAAACTGTGACTGAACATGATAAGTAATTGATTAGGATGAAATCCTAAACTGATTGCATGTGTATGTTGTTTGATTGCATTTCTATCTATTTATCAATTGATTGATCTATTCGTGTTTTAAGTTTTGAATTTAAGTTTTGAACTGCAAATTGAAGGCCTTATCGGCGGCCGAATCTGAAATTGATTAGTGTTATATGTTAATTAGAATTTATGTGATTTTATGGTAGATTTAATTTAAATTTGATTTGGAACGATTAAATTAGGTTAAATAATGTTAAACTACATTAGTTCAAGTTATTTACGAAATTGCCATTCAGTGGACTTTGCTAGACCAATTGTTTAGTCTTGATTTACATGTGTTGGCATCACTCTTCATCACTCTTTCGAGGCCATAGCTGTGTGAGAGAGAGAGGGAGAGTAGGAGAAAACTTAGCTCATCAAGAATTTGGCTTGGAGACTTAGAAGATTTGAAGAATTCATTGCATAATTGAGCGTCTACCTTTGAAATTGAGGACCTAAGGTAGAGAATTCATCTTCTCCATTGTGAATTTGAGTTACTTCTTGCATGGTTCTTGGCGAATTAGAGTTAGAGTCAAGATTTGGTTCAAAATGTTGAATTGAGTGGTAACCCATGCATGCATGTTTACATTCTTGAGTTTTGAGGTTGATTTCATGGAAATCCTCACATGCATGTCTATATTCTAGTTGTGGTCCATGAATTCATCATGTTTTTGAGTGAATTGACTCATTTGACCAAGTATTTGAAGCTTTGGTTTCAATTGAACACTTGCATATTACATATACATTATGTTCATGAAGTTTTGTTGGATTTGTGTTTAATTGAACTACCTTTGGGCTTTGATTTTGCAAATTGATCTTTGAAACATGTCATATTATGAGTTTTAAAGTGTTTTCCAAAAATTGGCCAAAAAGAATCGAATTTGATGCTTTAAATGTTGAATTTGAGCTTGGAGGTTCAATCTGAAAATTCCAGATTTTGGACCCACGCTCGAGCGTAAGACTTTACGCTCGAGCGTACTCTCTGAGTACATGCATCCCGCTCGAGCGGGGAAAGTAACGCTCGAGCGTGAAATGCGTGTATCCAGTACTTTTCATGTGTTTACGGTCCGCTCGAGCGAGGGAATGCACGCTCGAGCGAGGACTTGTGTCTCACGCTCGAGCGGAGGTCGAGCGCCCATCAAGCATGAATTGCATGCATCCAGTACTTTTGCTTGAGTTTACAGTCCGCTCGAGCGAAGGAAGTCACGCTCAAGCGGAGATCCTTTGTCTGCATGTCTGCTCGAGCGTAGAAAGCCACGCTCGAGCGAGACCCCTGTTTTCTGAAAATTTTGAAAAGTGTTTTAAAGTACATCTTTGCATCCTCATCTCATCCTAGGCATTCCTAGGCCATGTTTAAGGAATCTTAATGAGGATATTGATGTAGAACCACACCGAGTCAAGATAGGGACTAAGTCATTGATTCCTAAGCGTGTAACTTAGTGTGTGTTCATTCTGTAATTGTGTAGGGTTGGCATCCGAGGACGCTCATTAGCCGCTTATAGCCCAGTGCTCTGTGAGTAACAATGTTGTAA
Organism: Camellia japonica; assembly: GCA_030407325.1. Taxonomy (NCBI): domain Eukaryota; kingdom Viridiplantae; phylum Streptophyta; class Magnoliopsida; order Ericales; family Theaceae; genus Camellia; species Camellia japonica. Next base: position 156,521,033 of record JAPPVO010000059.1, on the reverse strand, counting down.
AGATATGTTCAATTATGAATATTTTCTGAATGATCAACTGTTCTGTTTACTGAAACGTTATTGTTTAATGAATGAATGTTTGTCCTATTTGTAAACTGTATTCGTGGCATCCATAGCAATTTACTGTTACTGTACTGTTACTGCTACTGTCACAGAGATCTTTGTCGGTTCCCATGTTGGAACCACTACTGTTTACTGTTATGATGGCCATCAACTGACTGTTCGGTCTGTTAAGACCTATTGTACTGTTTTGCTATTGGATGTACCACATGTAACTGCTACGGTTTCTAAATGACTGATATGACTGTTTAATAACTAAAAGGACATTCATTCTTAACCCCTTTACACAACTGTTATTCACCGGGCTTTAGCTCACTGTTTATATTATATGTAGGTGTCCAGGCACTGGACTAGAGCTAGGAGCATCGGGTTAACTCCCTTTTTGTCAAGCCAACCATTGTGCCTCACTTCGAGGTTCCAAGTGCTGCCAAGTCAAGGCTGTTTTGGGGTGTTTTTGATTTTCCTTTTTTGCCTCTGTTCTGTAATAAATGTCTAGACTGGCACTATACTGTTATGGTAGGGATTTGGTCCCTAACCTGAATGTCTGTATATGATGTATGTATATACTGTTATGGTTTTGAAAGTGAATATGTGCAGAAAAGTCTTTTTGCATTCAGATTGTCACAGTTCATTGGACATCTTTTATTATTGTTTTGGCTTCCGCCAGCCCCTGTACTCTGTATTACTGTCTTTACTATTAAGCAGGCCTTTGGTAATCACAGATTACTGGCCGGTTACGGTACTAAACCCATAGGAGCAGGTTTGGGTCGTGATAGAGTGGTATTAGAGCAATACTAAACTACGAGTTATTCCGCACACACGTGTCCAAATGAGCTATAGGATGTCCTAGAAAAGTAATTAGGGCATTGCATAAGCATGAAAAGTGTGTGTGGCCATGACATGAATAAATGTGCTAAGGTGTTAATATGTTTAAGTAAGCAATTCCTATGTTTATTATTATTGTATTGCATATAGTGAAATGGACAATGCAAGAAATGCCGATGAGTCTGAATCATCTGAGGCAAGACTAGAAAGAACAGTTGAACTATTGACTGAGGCCTTAAGGCAACAACAACAGAACCAACAGCCCCCACCTCCTCTAGTACAGCCAGAGCCACTTGTTAATGATGATATAATTGCTCTGACACAGAAGTTCAGTAAGATGAAACCGCCATCATTCCAAGGAGGCCTTGAACCATTAAAGGCCGAAGCCTGGGTTCTAGAAACCGAGAAATTGTTCGAAGTGTTTCCATGTTCTGAAGCACACAAGGTGCTATTGGCTACCTTCACTTTACAAGAAGAGGCCAGAAGGTGGTGGATGCTTGTCCGTGACACCAAATACTGCTATGACTTGGGCTCAATTTAAAGAAGTCTTCTTTGAGAAATACTTCCCTCAGTGTGTCAGGGATCGAAAAGTAACCGAATTTGAGCAATTGAAACAAGGTACTATGTCAGTGGCAGAGTATGAATCAAAGTTTACTGAACTCGCCAGATATGCACCACACATGGTAGACACTGATTACAAAAAGGCCAGGAAGTTTAAAGGTGGCCTTAATGTTGAAATACTTGACAGAATGAATGTTCTGAAACTACTGAAATATGTAGATGTTCTTGACCGAGCAATAATAGCCGAGTCGAATACGAGGCACTGAAACAGACTGAAACACCGGGAACTGAATGGCGCGGTAAGAGACGAGGCTTTAAGTTCAAGAAAGGTTGCAATAACTCATCGAACAAAAAGCAAAATACAGGGTCAATGACCAGTTCCTAGCCAAGCAAGTGGTTCAATACCACCCTGCTCTGAATGTGGGAAAAGACATAAAGGAGTTTGTTATAAAATTTCTGGTGCTTGTTACAGGTGTGGCAAGGTAGGCCACATGGTTAAAGATTGCCCTTCCACTTCCCAAGGCAATAGTAAAGCTGCAGCAAGCGCAGCAGCATCAACTGCCCCACCAAAACCCAATCCCAAAGCTACTGGAAAAGAGCCTATGAGGCAAGGCCGAGTATTTGCACTTGTACCGAGAGATGTGCAGAATACCGAGACCGTTATGTCAGGTATACTCTCAATTTGTGCTCAAAATGCTTATGTTCTGATTGATTCGGGGTCTACACATTCATATGTCTCGCATGCTTTTTTGCGAAAACTAAATAGACCGTTGGAACCCATGAATTATTTGTTAGCTGTATCTTCACTCGTTGGGGATCCATGACATGTTATATGTACCCTACATGCGAAATTATTGTTGGGAATGTGCATTTGTATTGATTTACTGCCTTGAATATCGATCATTTCGATGTGATATTGGGAATGGACTGGTTAACAAAATATCATGCTACCATAGACTGTATAACAAAACAAATTGTTTTCCGTCCACCTGGATTGCCTGAATTTGTATTTAATGGAGTTGGTGTAGTGCCTCCCCCATATCTGATTTCATCTATGAAAGCTTTTAAACTGATTAAGAAGGGGTGTAAAGGGTATCTATGTTGTGTAATGACTGTACCTATTGATGTTAAAGCTAATGTGGACAGTATTCCTATAGTCAGAGAATTCCCAGATGTTTTTCCAGATGATTTTCCAGGGGATTTGATTGACAGGGACATTGAGTTCACCATTGATGTGATTCCGGGTACACAGCCAGTTTCCAAAGCTCCTTACAGAATGGCACCTACTGAATTGAAAGAACTGAAAGTTCAGCTACAGGAACTGTTAGATAAGAAGTTCATCAGGCCCAGTACTTCACCGTGGGGCGCACCAGTTTTGTTTGTAAAAAAGAAAGACGGCTCACTGAGACTTTGCATTGACTACCGTGAATTGAACAAGGTAACAGTGAAAAACAAATATCCATTGCCTCGTATTGACGATTTGTTTGACCAGTTACAGGGTGCCCAGGTTTTCTCTAAAATTGACCTTAGATCCGGATACCACCAGTTGAAAGTCAAACCAGGGGACATTGAAAAAACTGTCTTTCGAACGAGGTATGGACATTATGAATTTCTTGTTATGCCTTTCGGAGTTACTAATGCACCTGCTGCATTTATGGACCTTATGAATTTCTTGTTATGCCTTTCGGAGTTACTAATGCACCTGCTGCATTTATGGACCTTATGAACAGAATTTTCAAACCATTCCTCGATGAATTTGTAGTTGTTTTCATATATGACATTTTGATTTACTCCAAAAGTACAGAAGAACATGAACATCATTTGAGAATTGCTTTACAGACCCTAAGAGAATAGAAACTGTATGCAAAACTAACAAAGTGTGAATTTTGGCTCGACAATGTAATGTTTTTGGGACATGTGATCAGTAAGGATGGCATTTCAGTTGACCCACAGAAGATTGAAGCAGTAGTGAATTGGCCCAGACCGTATGTTACTGAAGTCCGAAGTTTCTAGGCTTAGCCGGATACTACAGAAGTTTGTAAAGGACTTCTCCAAAATTGCCCTACCGTTGACTCAGTTGACTCAAAAAGGAATATCATTTGACTGGACTGACCAGGAGAATCAGCTTTTCAAGAATTGAAAACTCGACTTGTGACTGCACCGATTCTCACCTTACCCTCAGGTACGGATGGTTTTACCATATTTAGTGATGTTTCTTATAAGGGTTTGGGATGTGTTTAATGCAGAATGGTAAAGTTATTCATATGCTTCCCGACAACTGAGACCGCATGAAAAGAACTACCCGACCCATGACTTAGAACTTGCCGCAGTGGTATTTGCATTGAAAATCTGGCGTCACTACCTATATGGGGCAACATGCGAAGTGTACACAGACCAAGAGTTTGAAGTACTTCTTCACAAGAAAGAATTGAACATGAGGCAGCGGAGATGGTTAGAACTGATAAAAGATTATGACTTGCAAATTTTGTACCATCCGGGGAAAGTTAACACCGTTGCCGATACATTGAGTCGGAAATCAGTTGGAAACTTAGCCTGTTTACTCACCAGGCAGAAAGAATTGCTATATGACCTTGAAAAATTTGAGGTTGAAATTGTTTTGCGTAAACAAGGTGGAACCTTAGCCGCTATTTCTGCTCAACCGGCACTGATTGAGGAAATTAAAGAGAAACAGCAACAGGATGACTTCTTGAAAAAGGTCATTGATGAACGGGAGTCCAAACTGAGGCCAGACTTTAAATTTGCGAGAACAATGTGTTGAAATTCCAGGGAAGGTTGTGTGTATTGAATGATTCTAAACTGAAAAGACGAATTCTACAAGAGGGCCACAATTCGAAACTGTCTATCATCCAGAAATACGAAAATGTATCAAGACTTGAAACTGAATTTTGGTGGCCGGGAATGAAGAAAGAGATTGCTGATTTGTATCGAAATGTCTTCATTGCCAACAAGTTAAAGCTGAACATCAACGACCCGCAGGCTTACTGCAACCCTTACCAATACCGAGTGGAAATGGGAACATCACTATGGATTTCATTGTTGGTTTACCTCGCTCCAGTAAAGGTATGGACTCAATTTGGGTTATTGTTGATAGACTGACTAAATCTGCTCATTTCTTACCTGTCAAAACAATTTACAATGCGGACAAATTGGCTATAATTTATATTGATGAGATTATTAGATTGCATGGAGTGCTTGTGTCCATTGTTTCTGATAGGGACTCGAAGTTCACATCAAGATTTTGGCAAAGTCTGCAAACTGCATTGGGTACTGAACTGAGACTGAGTAGTGCATACCATCCTCAGACGGATGGCCAGTCAGAAAGAACCATCCAGACTCTGGAAGACTTACTGCGGATGTGTGTTCTTGATTTCCAAGGAAATTGGGAAAGCCATTTACCTTTAGCTGAGTTTGCCTACAACAACAGTTTTCACTCGAGCATTGGTATGGCGCCTTTCGAGGCTTTGTATGGTAGGAAATGTCGATCTCCTATCTGCGGGCAGAAGTTAGAGATAGGCCTTTGCTTGGGCCCGAAATTGTACACGAGATTCAACAGAGATTGAAAACCGCACAAAGTCGACAGAAAAGTTATGCGGATGTCCGAAGGCGAGACAGGGAATATGAAGTGGGTGATCATGTTTTTGTTAAAGTGACACCAATGAAAGGGAAGACTCGTTTTGGAGTCAAGGGCAAGCTAGCGCCGAGATATGTCGGACCGTATGAAATCATTAAAAAGATTAATCCGGTGGCGTATCAAGTAGCGCTTCCTCCTGAAATGGAGCATATGCATAATGTCTTCCATATTTCAATGTTGAGGGATTATCTTCAGGATCCCTTCCATGTGATTGAACCTACCCATGTAGTGCTAAGTGATGACTACACTTATGAAGAACGGCCAATTCAGATTGTAAACCGACGAATCAAGAAATTGAGGAATAAAGAAATTTCGTTAGTGAAAGTGGACTAGCAAAACCACGGTGGCACTTATGCCACTTGGGAAAGAGAAGACGATATGTTGAAGAGATATCCTGAACTGTTCCCTCTGGATCCAGTATTCTTCCAAAATGAAGGTAATTCGAGTTTGGAGGACCAAACTCTTTGTAAGGAAGGGAGACTGTGACAACCCTTGCCACTGATTACTGCTAAACTGTGACTGAACATGATAAGTAACTGATTAGGATGAAATCCTAAATTGATTGCATGTGTATGTTGTTTGATTGCATTTCTATCTGTTTATCAATTGATTGATCTGTTCGTGTTTTAAGTTTTGAACTGCAAATTGAAGGCCTTATCGACGGCCGAATCTGAAATTGATTAGTGTTATATGTTAATTAGAATTTATGTGATTTTATGGTAGATTTAATTTAAATTTAATTTGGAACGATTAAATTAGATTAAATAATATTAAACTACATTAGTTCAAGTTATTTACGAAATTGCCATTAAGTGGACTTTGCTAGACCAATTGTTTAGTCTTGATTTACATGTGTTGGCATCACTCTTCATCACTCTTTTGAGGCCATAGTCGTGTGAGAGAGAGAGGGAGAGTAGGAGAAAACTTAGCTCATCAAGAATTTGGCTTGGAGACTTACAAGATTTGAAGAATTCATTGCATAATTGAGCTTATACCTTTGAAATTGAGGACCTAAGGAAGAGAATTCATCTTCTCCATTGTGAATTTGAGTTACTTCTTGCATGGTTCTTGGTGAATTACAGTTAGAGTCAAGATTTGGTTCAAAATGTTGAATTGAGTGGTAACCCATGCATGTATGTTTACATTCTTGAGTTTTGAGGTTGATTTCATGGAAATCCTCACATGCATGTCTATATTCTAGCTATGGTCCATGAATTCATCATGTTTTTGAGTGAATTGACTCATTTGACCAAGTATTTGAAGCTTTGGTTTCAATTGAACACTTGCATGTTACATATACATTATGTTCATGAAGTTTTGTTTGGATTTGTGTTTAATTGAACTACCTTTGGGCTTTGATTTTGCAAATTGATCTTTGAAACATGTCATATTATGAGTTTTAAAGTGTTTTCCAGAAAATTGGCCCAAAAGAATTGAATTTGATGCTTTAAATGTTGAATTTGAGCTTGGAGGTTCAATCTGGAAATTTCAGATTTTGGACCCACGCTCGAGCGTAAGACTTCACGCTCGGGCGTACACTCTGAGTACATGCATCCCGCTCGAGCGGGGAAAGTAACGCTCAAGCGTGAAATGCGTGTATCCAGTACTTTTTATGTGTTTACGGTCCGCTCGAGCGAGGGAATGCACGCTCGAGCGAGGACTTGTGTCTCATGCTCGAGCGGAGGTCGAGCGCCCATCGAGTGTGAATTGCATGCATCCAGCACTTTTGCTTGAGTTTACACAGTCCGCTCGAGCGAAGGAAGTCACGCTCAAGCGGAGATCCTTTTTCTGCATGTCTGCTCGAGCGTAGAAAGCCACGCTCGAGCGAGACCCCTGTTTTCTGAAAATTTTGAAAAGTGTTTTAAAGTACATCTTTGCATCCTCATCTCATCCTAGGCATTCCTAGGCCATGTTTAAGGCATCTTAATGAGGATATTGATGTAGAACCACACCAAGTCAAGATAAGGACTAAGTCATTGATTCCCAAGCGTGTAACTTAGTGTGTGTTCATTCTGTAATTGTGTAGGGTTGGCATCCGAGGACGCTCATTAGCCGCTTATAACCCAGTGCTCTGTGAGTAACAATGTTGTAAAGATACGTTCAATTATGAATATTTTCTGAATGATCAACTGTTCTGTTTACTGAAACGTTATTGTTTAATGAATGAATATTTGTCCTATTTATAAACTGTATTCGTGGCATCCATAGCAATTTACTGTTACTGTACTATTACTGCTACTGTCACAGAGATCTCTGTCGGTTCCCATGTTAGAACCACTACTGTTTACTGTTATGATGGCCATCAACTGATTGTTCGGTCTATTAAGACCTACTGTACTGTTTTACTATTGGATGTACCACCTATAACTGCTATGGTTTCTAAATGACTGATATGACTGTTTAATGACTGAAATGACATTCATTCTTAACCCATTTACACAACCGTTATTCACTGGGCTTTAGCTCACTGTTTATATTTATATATAGGTGTCCAGGCACTGGACTGGAGCTAGGAGCGTCGGGTTAACTCCCTTTTTGTCAAGCTAACCATTGTGCCTCACTTCGAGGTTCCAAGTGTTGCCAAGTCAAGGCTGTTTTGGGGTGTTTTAGATTTCCCCTTTTTGCCTCTGTTCTGTAATAAATGTCTAGACTGGCACTGTACTGTTATGGTAGGGATTTGGTCCCTAACCTGAATGTCTGTATATGATGTATGTATGTACTGTTATGGTTTTGAATGTGAATATGTGCAGAAAAGTCTTTTTGCATTCAGATTGTCACAGCTCATTGGACATCTTTTATTACTATTTTGGCTTCCGCCAGCCCCTGTACTCTGTATTACTGTCTTTACTGTTAAGCAGGCCTTCGGTAATCACGGATTACTGGCCGGTTACAGTACTAAATCCTTAGGGGCGGGTTTGGGTCGTGACATTTTGTGAATCAAATCTTGTCTCTCCTTTGATTTCCCCATGAAAATGAGAGACAAGGTGTGCAGATAATCCTTGAAAAACCCCTTTTTGCTCTGCTTGTGCTTTGTTGCAGCATGGTGATCCAATGCATTAGTGGCCGACAGTGCTTCATCCATAGCCAGCAGTGCCTCATTTTTGGCTGGCAGTACACTTTTTTGGCCGGCAAATGGCCGGCAGCAATCATCTATGGCCGGCTGGCCACTAATGTCAACCTCAGCAAAGATTTGATAAGGTGGAACAGAAAGGTTCTGAAGTATGCTAAACCCTGCAAACAGAGCCTCTCAAGAGCAAAATGAAGGTCTTTTCGGGGCAAAAACTGAGCACGTGCATCTCCCATTTCCCGAGGCGGAGCAGTGGCAGCATAGTTTAATGCTTTGCATGATTAGTTTGCTAGTTAGTCAAATGTTGTAATAATTAGTCTAATTAGTTTAATTAGCATAGCTAGTTAACTCTTATTCATTCGGACCCTCCTTCGCGAGGGCGTAATGTTGTAATAAGTGTGCATGTGTGTGTGTATGTTTTCCAATCCCACGTCTTTCTCTCTTTTATTTAATCGCTTTCAATAGTTAGATTAGGGATCATATTTCAATTAGCATATCACATGCTTGCATCCATTTATTCGTATTGCATGCATCGAGACTCGGTGCATCATTCAAATTGTATTGCCATTTCAATATCTTCTTTGAATACGTCTTTAAAAGCATGTTATTTAAATCGAATCATATGCCATATTAGTAGTCGAGCCTATTAATTGCATTATTGCATGTATTGCATTAGGCATCTTAATATAGTTAGGATCATGCATCTTTCTAACTAGCTTCTGTTTTGGCTTGGAATACTCAGTTAGTTTTTTATGCTTTAGCATACTTGCATGAGTGTGATTGCCATATTGCCATGATTAGCATGCTTGCCATGAGACTATGTGGTTAAATGCTAAACTGCATGAATGTCTGTGGATAAAGGCTCGTTGTTTGAATTGGAACGATTCAACAAATGTATGTTTTAAGCCCACTTTATTGAGTGACAAATCATGTTTTAAGCCCACTATGTTTGGTGGCAAATCCGCATCTTTTAAGCTTGCTTGAGGTGGCAAATTCAAACCATTTTCGCAAACAAACATGAGTTGAATTGTTCTAAATTGAGCAAACTAGTCTATAATTACTTGTGCGCATCACATGGTAAAGCTAGCTTAATAACTGGAACAAGAACACATAATGTTTATTAAAAATCATATCATGATTAGTAGAGGCTGATCTTTGATCGAGCGAGTGGGGGTGCTCAATTCATGACCTTCCCCCCTCGTACCCAAGTTCCCGAGCCGAGGCAACTTTGGTGATGACGGATACGTGGCCTTTGGCACAAGTCAGGGTTTCCTAAATTTTTCCAAAATAAAATATTTAGGTGGCGACTCTGTATCTGGCAAAGCAGTCCAATTTTAACATTGTTTGATTTAAAATCGATTTTCCAAAAAGATTTGCCAAATATGGACTCTTTGGTGTTTATCAGTTTCACATTGCACTTGTGAGACTAGATTCAAAATCGTGGGAGTCCGAACTGTGAGGCCTTCATTTCAAACCTTCCAAAAGGGGGCGCGATAAAGATGAGACCACACATATGTTTGATTGTGAAGCACCGAACATATTCAACAAGTTTGGCTTTGTGTAATCAAACGAAAAGAAATCGACCAACCTATGAAGTTGAGGGAGAAATCGACGGGGAGAGAGAGAGAGTGAGCCGTACACAAAAGAGAGAAAAGAAAGTACGTTTTAAAGGATAAAGATACAGATCCTGAAAGAGAGTTAGTGAATCAATTGATCCTTCTCTGTTGTCGTCGCCAAAACCCTAACCTTCACTACCATTGACAGTTTCATGAATAATAGGTGGCAGCTAGAGGCTCACCAAATGAGAAAAATAACGGAGGTGGGTTGGTTGCTGAAGGCCACCGACGGAAGTGAAAGTGTTGGTGGGATTAGGGTTAGGGTTAGGGTTAGGGTTAGACTTGGAAGGATAAAATGAGGACAAAATTGGAATTTGATGTTAGGACAAAATTGTAATAAAATATAATATAAAAAAATAAGGGGTCCAAAATAAAAAGGTAGAGGCATTTAGCAGCCCTTATAGAGAATTCCATAAAAAAAAATTTCTATGTTGTGTTTGTATTAATGAAGAATTCCAAATGAAACAAAAAAAAAAAAAAAGGGAAGAACAAATGGGGGCAGCGATGGATTCTAGGGAAGGGAGCAAAGGCAAAGGTTGGTAAAGGGGCGGGGAAGAGAGCAGCGAGTCAGGATGGTGAATCTAATTGGGAAGCTCATGAGTGAGTATTGATTTGGTGTAGTTGGGTGTACTGAAACATCAAAACAAGTGAATCTAATTGGTTGAAAGAAAGAATGTGTATGAATTGACAATTTTACCCTTGAGACATGGTCATGTGCCATGCACTTGATCAATTTCCATAAAAAAAAATGTGATAGCCATCACTAGTTGTCCTTAATTGATACAAATTTAAAATTTTAAAGTCAAATATATTACAATTAGAAAGTTAAGGACTAAATTGATACAAGGCATAAACTTCAGGAACTATTTGTGTAATTTGCCCATACTTTTTTTAGCTCGATTCCAAACTAGATTCAAATGAAATTGAACAGTGGAATTAACAAATAACAACTTATATTTCAACTTTGCTTAGTATCTAATATAAACAATAAAATATTAATCCTTACGCAAAAGCCAATCCCAATGCAACCTTGCTTCACAAACAATATTGCATTAGTTATCAAGATTCATTCCTTTGATGAGAAATAAAAAAGAAATATTTGGAATTTGAGTAATGAAAAATTATAGGGCAAATTACATATACCTCTCTCGAGGTTTAACTAAATTATAGATACCCCTGAGGTTTCAGAAATTACAAATACCCCCCTTGAGGTTTATATTTTTATAACAAATTACCTCCTGAGGTTTATATTTTCATAATAATTTGCCCCCTAATTTGTTATGCAACTATAACCTTTAGGGGAGTATCTGTAATTTCTCAAACCTCAGGAGTATCTGTAATTTTGCTAAACCTCGAGGGGTATATGTAATTTGCCCAAAATTTGTTTATATTAGGGATCAAGATTCATTCATTTTGTTAAGGAGGTATATCAAAAATTCGAGTAGTTAAAATGAAGTAGCTATTTTTCAAGTAACAAAAAAGATGTGAACCAACGAACCATTAAGTCAATCAAACCCTTTTCAAGCATCTCTAATATGCAAGGATTATGAAAAAAGTGCAATCATATATGTAAAACAGGGAGATTATTACATGCATCCCTAAAAAGGCATATATGGTATTTTTTTTGTAATTTTTTCACAAAACTTTATAACAAAAATTTTAATATGTCATAACTTTTCTTACCACAAAATGTAATAATAAAAATCACAGACTATCATAATTTTATCATTAGTAACTTTAGGATATATACCATAAATTTACTATTCGTAATTTTATCACAAAGTGACATAACATACCTCAAATATTCATAATTTTTCACAACTAAAAATCATAACTTTTTTTACAATTTGTACCTTTTTAATAGTGCATATTGTACCCTATCTAAAAAAAAATACTGCATATTGTAGATTTCTTCTTTTTTCAAACATAAGTTTCCAAAATTAGGTTGTTTTGAACTTATTTCCTAAACCCATGGTAATTTGTAAATAAATGTTTTCAAAACAAATTTTAAGCTTAAAGTCTTATTTTAAAATCATTGTCGTGTATCCAAAACCCCAATTTATTAAAATTGTATGATCGTATACATGAATTCATCAAATTTGATTTGGTAAAAGAATTCGATAATAAATAATCAATCTTTATCTTTGATAAGAATTGAAAGTGGCTAGCTAAAGTAACCTAATTGATTTCTCACCTTTTATTTAATAAATGACAAATTTTCTCATTTAATAATTTAAGCAAGATTTAATGCAAGCATCTACTTAATTAAGAACATGGTGACAGACTATACACGACTGTACCTCCCAATTTTATAATGCGTGCAAGTCACCTTCCTTACCTTACCCACAAATACTCTACTAACCTTCCTTGCCCACAAATACTTTACTATATATGATCTTCTATAACTTGTATATATGTGTAGATCGCTCTTTCTTGCCACGAAGCCCCAACCCAAGCCATTTCCCTGCTGTGAACCCCCTAACTTAGTCCCTCACCTAGTCGCAAACCCCACTCCTAGCCCCTCTTCAGCATGAACCCGCTATCTCATCATAATCCTTGCAAAAGAAAGAGAAAGAGAGAGGGTGTAGATCTATGGTTTAAGGAGAAGGTGGACGTACGGGACGAGGTGGAGGCATCGAGGAGAGGGGAAGGGGAAAGGAAAAGCTTGACGACCTGTGAGACCCCTAAATTTTGCAAATCCTAGTAAGGCTCTCATTTTTGAATTATTATAATAAAAGCCCTCAATTTCCCTTTTATTCACGAAATTAACCCTTGAACCAAAAATGCATCATAGATGAACCAATACAAAGCCTAATCAATCACGGTAACTTAGAAATCATTTATAACACTCTAGAATTAATTATTTAACTCTCTAATTTTAGATTAATCGCTCAAAATCCTAGTTTCCAATTTTTATCATTTTCATTCGGTTATGCGTCTTTTAATTCAAAGCGAGATAATTCGAATCAAATTATTTTTCCTAACACTATTTTAATTAATACTACACTTGAAATAGATATTCTAATTATTTCCAAGCCCTCACATTTTATTTTAATTACATTTTGACCCCAAATCATTCTTTATACAGATAAAAGTACACCCCCAATATTATAATCTTTTTTTCCAAAATATCTACAATATATATAAGAGTTTGTACACAAATAAATGAGAAAAATCTCTCAAATCTACATCGCATGGCCAGCCATTTCAAATTAGATTCAAATTTGATGAGGGATTTGATAAGTCCCCAATTTGATGGGAAAAAAAATGAAAAGATTAAATTTGAGAAAAAAATAGGTAAAGGATTGGAGATGCTCTAAATTGATATGGCACATCACATTTACTCCATACAAAGCTCACTAAAACAAAGTTTTCCACTATTTCACTTTCTTCCACACACAAACCTATATATCTAGAAAGAGAGATGGGGGGCCTAGGGTAAGGAAACATGTCGAGAACATAGAACTTAGGTTTAGAAGTGTTGACATCATCGGGTATTTGAAAAATGCGATTCTCCTCCCAAAAACGCTGCCACTGAGGTTTGATTTCATAGAAAGGGTAACCCCTCCTCTAGGGGTGTAAATTTGGCCTGGCTTGACCCATGTCGGGCCTCGTGGACTCCTGCAAATATTCGGGTCGGGCCGGGCCGGGCCGGGCCGGGCAGGCCATAAAATTAGGCCCAGACCTAAGGGGTATTCAGGCCTTAGGCGGGCGGTGGGCCTAGGCTCGGGTTTGGGCGGGCCTAAACCAAATTTTTTGTTTTTGTTATTTTTTCAACCAAAATTTTATTGTTTTCCACTAAAAAAGACCCTAGGCCTCGGGCGAGCCGGACCGGGCCACGGGCCAGAGAGACCCACAAAAGGAAAAGGCCCAATTAAATTCCTAGATCTTACCCATGACCTTTAAAAAAAAATAATAAAAGGGATCAAGTTCACAAAAAGGGTCCATGTAACCCAAAAAACAAAGGTCCATGGATTATAAAGAGCAATTAACCCATAAAAAAAGATTATGTCCATTGAAAGAGGGACCATGCAACAAAAATAAAAGGCCCATGGACTATAAAGAGCAATTAACTCATAAAATAAATTATATATATATATAAAAAAAAAGAGGATTAATTAAATTCTTTGGGGGGGTCTATGTATGACATAAAAAAACTAATAAAAAAAAAGGCATACAAAGTCAAAGGGGTCGAAAGTGATGAAGGCCAAAAAATAATCCAATCTATGATCTAAAGAAGGCCTAAATAAAAGCACCAAGTTGTCGTGATTTGCACAGTTAAAAAATTCACTTGTACAAATCACGAGGGGGCATTTGTTGGCACATAAATTTCAATCATTTAGCACTATCATTCAAAATTCAAATGGTGCTATCATTCAATTTGAAATTCAAATTGAGGAAGAGGCACTCTTATCACTTGGATGGCACTCTATAAATATGATGACCATCACATAAGAGGGGATCGAAAAATCAAGGATCAAAAAAATCAAAAGTGAGAATATCAGAGAGAGAGAGAGAGAGAGAGAGAGAAATTAAGAGTTAAAGAAGTCGTTAAAGAAAGAAGAAGTTGAGAGCTTACATTACACTGCAAGCATCTGATACAATGGCGAGCATTAGGTAAAGGGTTCTAGACCCAACTATTGTATTTTTGTATCTAAGGGTTCTAAATCCCTACAATTTCAATAAATAAATAAATAAATTCTTAATTTATCGTCTGTTCATGTTTTTTTTTTTTTTTTTGTTCTTCATTAATTAGAGGTCTCATTTAAATAAAATGTGTAATTAACGATTAGAAATACAAATTGGAAATAGGAACCTGCTATTCCAATAATCAACAGTGTTTAGTCTAAAAAACTAAACAATGAACATTTGTAACATAAATTTTAAAATGTGTTGAAATACTTAGGACAATCAAAATCATTAGCTGACCACATAAGAAGAGTTTTCAATATGATCACCACGAAGCATTTCGCCAAGATTTGTCGTACTGTCTCTAGCTTGCAGTGAGGAAGGGAATAAAATGAGTAGGGAAACTGAGTCTTTATAGAAGTCAGTTTGTTCACTTTCACCTTCAAAAGATCCCCCTGTAACAAATATACATATAACTTACTATACCCTCGTACAAAAGTTACTATAATAGAAGACAGAAGAATATCATAACTTAATCCAAAAAAGAAAAAAAAAATAAAAAAGAAAAGAAAGTCTGAACATCATAATATATCATTTGTAATCAACACCCATAAAAAATCTGTTAGAAATGGTTTGAAAATTCTGGGTAAAACCAGAATTTTTTCCTAACTTTAGTCTATTATTTAAGTGGGACCCGTGCGTCGATTTTCGCGGATCAAAGTGGTAACGCGTTCTATGCCACGTTGTGATTCATGTGGTATATTTGGTTGCTCAAAACCATTATCGA
This sequence comes from Camellia japonica, assembly GCA_030407325.1. Classification (NCBI taxonomy): domain Eukaryota; kingdom Viridiplantae; phylum Streptophyta; class Magnoliopsida; order Ericales; family Theaceae; genus Camellia; species Camellia japonica. The sequence continues at coordinate 156,505,836 of JAPPVO010000059.1, read as the reverse complement.
GTGAATGGGAAATTGAAGCCAAAGTGTGCTCCATGAAAATGGAGTTTTTGTGGAAAATCCTTAAAGGTTGGAAAAAGGCTTGTCCCACATTGATTTGGTGGGAAGTTTTGAGTGGGTTTATAAGGCATGGGATTGGAACTTAGGGTGTGCCCCAAGGGGTACCCAAGTTTTGTAGAGAGGGAGGTTATGGGCGAAATGGGCTAGACCTATTGGACCCAAAAATCACCACCCGTGCGCACGCCACCGTCCGGTCGGGCGGGCTGGCCTTGGGTGTATGGTGTAAGGTTGGGTTGGGCTTGTTCAGCCCAATACTAATCTTTTTGGGCCAAAAACATTTAAATTTAAATTTTATTTTTTAAAATAAAATTTGTCCAAAAATTCATTCCGAATTTCTGTCCAGATTTAAATCTCAATTTTTGAATTCAAAATTGTTGCACCTCTTCACTGAATTTGTTCTGTTCAAATTCAAATCCACCCAAAACAGGTTTTTGAATTGTTTGAAATTCAAACCAAACAGTGCCTATCTGTTTAATTTAAATTGAACAGGTATTGTACCTGTTTAATTCAAAACTAGTAGCCACCAAGCCACCACTATATATAAATAGACTAGTCCCTCATTTGGTTTTCTACTCCAATTTTTCTGTCCATCCTTGCTGCAATTCTTCTTTGCATTTTGTTGCATTTATTCCATTATTTTTCTGTGAGAAAGAGTGTATACACTAAGTGTGTTCGTTGAACAAATAAATTGTAGTGCTGCATTTATTTGTTGTTGATCATTTCATCCTGGGAGATAGACGTCCACATTCTGAAAGCACCGTGGAGAGGACGAATCCGTCTTAAGGACACAGTGTCGAACACTGGACTTGATCAAATTATTATTCAAGAATTAATCAAGTAAGTTATTTATTTATTCGGTGTTATTATTATTTATTTAAATCAGATTTTAATTTTGTTTTTGTTTTTGTAACAAAATAAAATCTTTTTTTTAAAATTTTTTTATTTCTAGTTTGATTTTTGTAATCAAACATTCTCTTTCCTTTTCTATTTTTCTTTTGTATTCTATTTGTCGTTTAGTACCCAAACAAAATTAATATATTTAAGTACAGTGAAGATTGACCAACAAAATCCAATAGAGTGAAGTACATATTTTGGAGGTTTATGCATCCGTGAAAAAGTGGGGGAAAAAACACCATGAGGTACACGTACACAAAAGACAGAAAGAGAGACTATGTTCAACACCACAATGCAAAAGTTGCAGCTTCTACAAGGTTTTCACTCCAAATGAAAATTTCACTTGGAAAAAACAATAATATGCTCAAGAAAGAGGGTATTATTGGCCTGTGAATAAGATGGGAAGCATGAGATGCTTCTAATAAAATTCCAGAAGAAGAAGAAAAGAAGATGCCCATGTACTAAGCCTTCGTTTGGGATGGGGTTAGTATTTTGGATTTTTGACTTTTTGACTATTTTAGTCTGGGATTAAATCTCGTTTGGGATTATGGTTTAAATGTGACATTTTGGGGTGTTTGGCAAAGGCTTTTTTTGACTTTTTAAGCTAAAATTCACAAAAAGACAAAATAGACTAAAATAATGAATAAGGCAAAATGTTACATCAAACTCGTAATTATTTCACTTTTTCTCTCATAAACATCATATCCAACTATAAAAAAACCCAACTATCTTCTTAAACACAAAAATTTTAGCCTACTAAAATAGCCAAAAACTAAAATAGCAACTTCCCAAACACCCTCTTTGTCTTATTAGTTTTTTAATCTATTTTGTCTTTTTATAGCTAAAATAGCCCCTCAAAAAAAAAAACAAAAAAACAAAAAGGCCTATGCCAAACATATACTTTCCTTATTTCATACATTACCTCAACCTTTTAATTATGACATTTCTTTTTACCCCCATTGTTAGTTGTGGGGCTGATAACCCAACTGTAGCTATAGAAATATAAGCAATGCTGGGAACACATAACAAATCATAGAATGGTCCACAGAAAATGCGATGGATGGCTGGGATTAGACAGTCATAGTAGGGTCTACATTCCAAGTAAATCTCAGCCTCTCATTGTACTTTGGGCATGTTTGATTGACATGATTAGAGTATGGGATTGGAATTATTAATCCGTGGGCCCAATAATCCTATGTTTGTTTTGAAATTTTGTTTCAGAATTATTAATCCAATAGATTAATTCAACAAACTTGTAGAATTATTAGTAATGGGATAGGGGTGGAATTATATATCCTAAGTTGGGAAATAAAATAAAAAGACTCTTTTACCCTTGACTAAAAATTAAAACACTTATTATTTTATATAATTTTATATTTTAGAAGGTTAAAAATAATTTTTGAAAATTTAAAAATATTTTTTGATATTTATATTATCAAATTAGTTTATATTTTTTATAAAAAAATTAAAAAAACAAACCAAACATAGCCTTTGTATTTTGTATTTTTATTTTACTTTTATTTATTTATTTATAATTTTTTTCAAAATCACGTTTATGAAGAAATTTTGATAAAGTAAAGATTGTGAAAAAATATTGATGCAGGATAAGATTGTAAAAAAAAGATAAAATAGTTGTATCCTACATTCATATATTTTCTTATCCAATGCAAATCAAACAATGAATAAGGGGATAATTTATTCTACTAATCCAATTGGATAGTGAATACGACACTAATTTGATGAGATTATTAATATTTTCACTATTAGCCTTGTGTGATTCATTCCGCATTTCTATTTTGTGTTCTTAGCATTAGTGTAGAAATATGCAGAAAAATTTCAAGTTTTAACCTTCTACATGATAGAGATGATGTGACTAAACAACCCATAACAAAATGGGACAGAGCCCACTCTTTTTTTGTAGGGAAAAGTACTAGTCATTTTAGATGTGAACCCGTATTTAACCATCAAACCCCCATATATCAGACAGCAGAATGAAATAAAATTATAGTTCAAGCAGCAAACCACCAAGATAGCTTCAATATTGATGAATCTTGTATCTCAATTTCAGACTTTTCAGTCATGCACCTCCTAGTTAGGTTAATACATCAAAAGTTGTAGAATTTGAGTAATCTCTTTCAACCTTCCAATCAGCCAAAACTTGGCATATTATGTTAGTAATGCTTAATGCATTATTTTGATAGTCAAGGGACATAATTACATGTATCAACATACCAAGCTTCACATAATGCATGCTTCATCCAAAACATTTGACTTAAGTAATCACATTTTTAGAAGTTTCACTTCACATGAACCAACATTTAGAGTCCACATTCAAACACTTAAATTTACTATTTGTTGGAACAATCTTCTGTGTAAAAAATAAATTGAAACCAAATCAAACAAATAAAATAAATAACTTACAGAATTTATTTTACCGAACCGAATGAATAATAAAAAGATCAAGTTGAGTGTATGACACTCTGTCCTTAAGACAGATTCGCCCCGCTACGGTGCTTATGGCTAAGTGGCGTCTATCTCCCCGGATACAATGATCTTCACAAATTGTAGTAGCACTCCAAACAACTTGTACGGCAAACAAAACCTTGTGTTTTATACTCTCTTTATTTTTCCTTAAAAAACTAATATGAAGAGTATTTATGCAAAGAGCAAAACTGAACAACAAAGTGAAACTTTCAGATTATTTTTTGGATCATCAAACTGCTAGAACAATGTTGGTATTTATAGGAAAAATAATCTCCCCGAACAGGTTCAGTTTTGAACCGAACATATGCAAATTTTGAATGAACAGATACAGTCCAAAATTCAACAAATCTGCTGGACAGATTGATCTGTTTGAACGTGCAATTTCTATCTGTGTAACTGCAGCAGTTTCTTGCAGTTTAATAACTGTAAAACCAATTGAATCTGTTAGGAAATTTCGAACTGAATGAGATAAAAATGGACATAAAATTAATTCAATTTTTGGCACAAAATTTGAATTTGATTTCATTAAAAATTCAAATAAATTTTGTCCAAAAAATTAATATAAGAACCGACCCAACCCACAACCCACACCCGCGCCCGGCACAGCTCGGCTCGGCCGATCGGACGGACAGTGGCAGCGGCACACGCTCGTGTGTGGTGGTTTGGGCTAAGGTTCACTTTGTCCATAACTCCTCCCTTCTATAAACTTGGGCTGCCCCTTAGGGCCCAACCCAAGTTAGTACACCAAGAGCTTATATACCCACAAAAACTCTCTTAAAGTTTCAATGTAGAACAACCCATTTCAAAGAAACCCACATTTACTTCTTTAATTGTTCATTCCACGAACCTGAAATCGACGCCAACTTCTCATTCACACATAAATGGTTTTGACGAACTGTCTTCACTGTGTGACTTGCCATGCGGCAAGGAACACGTCACCTCTTCGGACCCACCCCAAAGGACGTTTGGGGCCCACTCCATTTTGGGCTCAAAGTTGACCCAAAATAAGCCTATAAAAACCAAATTTTCCAACAATCCCCCACATGAATGGAATTTGATGGAGAGAAAATGCAACAACATGATCTAATTACAGAGAGTATAGAAATTGGGAATATTAAGTAAAGGATAGGTAGCTTTTGGCTTTGAACCTTCCTTTGTGAGACACTATCGGATTTACTAGCTAACCAGTGAATATGATGTCTTGAACTGTTCAGCCGTTTGTGTAAACCAAGACAATAGAACTCACACAGTATATCACCAGACACAGTTTAGTTCTCACTATTGTGTTCATTTTGGCCCTGAACAACCTGGTCTTTCATGAGTGCTCTAGAGAATTGTAACCCTTCACAAATCTCATAGAACCGGCCCAGTTCACACTCACATAGGTGATTCTTATGAAGAGTATCCTGCCATACTCCACTAGATATAAGAATCATTAAAAGTATTACTTAACCTAAAACGCTGCAAACATCACTATTTCATCATAGAAATGGGTAGGAGTTTAACTCCCCAGTGATCCTTCTGAGTTATACACAACTCGGTTGTCCCTTTGAACCTAGATCTTAGTATCTCCAGTCAACTAGGTTGGGTTGCCGTTGTGGTAACTCTTATTTAATAGGCTTAAGTCTCATTCCCCTCGATGAATTCTCAACTAGCTCTCTTATTAACCCTTTGGTTAGTGGATCCACTATGTTGTCTTTAGACTTCACATTTTCAATGGAAATAATTCCATTAGAGAGTAGTTGTCTCACGGTGTTATGTCGACGACGAATGTCGTGACTTACCTATATATAACTCTTTGCTCTACCTATTGCGGATTGACTATCACAATGTATGCATATAGCAGGCACCGGTTTGGGCCACATTGGAATATCTTCAAGGCAGTGGCGAAGCCATTCTGCTTCTTCCCCAGTTTTATCTAAAGCTATGAATTCTGATTCCATAGTAGACCTAGCAATGCAAGTCTGTTTGGAAGATTTCCAAGATACAGTCGCACCACCAAGAGTAAAGACATACCCATTGATAGACTTTGAGTCTCTAGTATCCGATATCCAATTTGCATCACAGTATCCTTCAAGTACTGCTGGATATCTAGTATAATTTAGCCTAATGTTAAGAGTAAATCAGAGATATCTTAGAACCCTTATACTTGCTTTCCAGTGTTCTACTCCTGAATTACTCGTATATGTACTTAATTTACTTACTGCATAAGCTATATCCGAGCAAGTGCAGTTCATCAAGTACATTAAGCTTCCAATAATTTGGGCATACTCTAATTGAGAAATACTTTCCTATATATTCTTAGAAAGAAACAAATTAACATTCACAGGTGTTCTAGCAACATGATCATCATCTTTGCTGAATTTGTCAAGTATTTTCTCAATGTAATGAGATTGTGACAAAGCATAACCTTCTGATGTTTTGGTAATTTTCATACCAAGAATTACATCAGCAATGCCCATGTCCTTCATGTCAAAATGTTTATTCAACATTTTTTTGGTAGTTTTAATCATGTCATTATTACTACCTATGATGAGCATATCATCCACATAAAGATGTACTATGACATAACCGTTGCTAGTGTTTTTAATATAAACACATTTGTCACACTCATTAATTTTAAATCCATTTGACATCATTGCCTTGTCAAATTTCTCATGCCATTGCTTTAGCGCTTGTTTTAAACCATATAATGATTTAACCAATTTACACTATTTCTTTTCTTTTCCTGGAACAGAAAATCCTTCTGGTTGTTCTATGTAAATTTCTTCATCTAACTCACCATTTAAGAAAGCGGTTTTCACATCCATTTGATGAATTTCTAGATTGTACAACGATGCAATAGCAATAAGCATTCTAATGGATGTTATTCTAGTAACCGGTGAGTATGTGTCAAAGTAATCAAGACCTTCTTTTTGTCTAAAACCTTTGACCACAAGTCTTGCCTTGTATTTGTCAATTGATCCATCGGCTTTCATTTTTCTTTTGAAAATCCACTTGTACCCAAGAGGTTTACAACCTGGTGGTAAGTCCACTAATTCCCAAGTGTGATTTTACAAGATGTATTCAACTTCACTGTTTACAGCTACTTTCCATAAAGGAGCCTCAGGATTGGACATAACTTCTTTAAAAGTTAAAGGCTCATTTTCTAACAAAAAAGTTAGAAAATCTGGACCAAAAGATTTTGAGGTTCTAGCACGTTTACTACGCCTAGGTTCCTCTTCCTCATTTTGATCTATCTCTTACTCTTGATCTTGTTCTTGATCATTACTAGTAATAGCATCAAAAGATCTTTTCTTATTACTAGTCTCTTGTCCAATCTTATTCGGAAACACATGTTCAAAGAAAGATGCATTCCGAGATTCAATAATAGTATTTACATGCATTTCAAAATGTTTTAATTTATGAATCAAAAGCCGATATGCACTACTATTCTTGGCATAACCAATGAAAATGCAATCAACGGTTTTAGGACCTATCTTAGTCTTTTTAGGACTAGGAATAACCACTTTAGCCAAACACCCCCACACTTTTAAGTATTTGTAGGATGGTACTCTCCCATGTCACAATTCATAAGGTGTTTGATTCACTTTCTTTTGGGATACTTTATGAAGTATATAATTAGCAGAAAATATTGCTTCCCCCCACAAGTTCTGAGGTAATCCAGAATTTATTAACATGGCATTCATCATTTCTTTTAAAGTCCTATTTTTCCTTTCAGTAATTCCATTTTGTTGAGGTGAGTAAGGAGCGGTGGTCTGATGAATTATTCCATATTCTTTACAAAATTCACCAAAAGGTGATTCATATTCGCCACCTCTATCACTTCTAAGTTTCTTAATTTTCTTACCAAGTTAATTTTCAACTTCATTCTTATATTGAATGAAAGTTTCCAAAGTTTCATCCATGGTTCGAATTAAATAAACATAACTATATCTAGTATAGTCATCTATAAAAGTGATAAAATACTTTTTCCCACCTCTAGTTTGAATTGATTTAAAATCACAAATGTCACTATGAATTAATTCAAGTGGTTCCGTACTTCTTTCAATTGAATGAAAAGAAGTTTTGGATAATTTTGCCTCAACACAAATTTCATATTTATGATTTGAATTAATGTCAAATTTAGGTAACATTCCATATTAATTAATTTACGCAAAGATCTATAATTAACATGTCCAAGTCTACCATGCCATAAATTTGAAGACTCAAGTAAGTAAGAAGAAGATGTATTTTTATTAATAACAGATGGTACAACAATCATTACATTCATTTTGAAAAAGCCATCAGATATGTAACATTTTTCCTACATACATCCCATTTTTGGCAAGTACAAACTTGTCACTTTCAAAAACTAGCCTAAACCCATTTTTACTCAACAAAGATCCGAAAACAAGATTCTCACGAATGTCCGATACATGCAGCACATTGTTGAGAGTGAGTTCATTTCCATATGTCATTTTCAAAATAATCTTTCCTTGTCCTTCAACTTTAGAAGTCGAAGAGTTGCCCATAAAAAGTTGTTCACCATTGTCCACCACTGAATAAGATGTGAACATCTTTTTGTCGGCATAAATGTGGCGAGTAGCACCAGTGTCCACCCACCATTCTTTAGGATTTCCGACAAGGTTTGCCTCGGAAACAATTGTAGAAAGATTTATGACATCTACACCATTGGAAATTTTTTCCATTTCGGTTCTATTGGCTTGAGCAGGCTTCTTGCTTGATCTTTTTTTGCCTTTACGTTTGTAACGACAATCTTTGGCCCAATGTCCCTCTTTGTCACAAATGTAACACTTGCCATTAAACTTGTACTTCTTATTCCCCCCCCCCCCATTAGAGCCTTGTGTGGAACTTTCTCCAAAAAAAATTTCGTTTCTTTGCTTTTGCAGCATGTTCCACCACATTTTCCTTTGACTCCATTGGATGCTTACCAACCCGCTTCTCTGAATTGCGGTTGTCCTCCTCAATCCTCAAACGCACAATCAATTCTTCTAAAACATTTCTTTGCACTTGTGTTTGAGGTAGTTCTTGAATTCCTTCCAACTTGTGGTAATTTCTCAATTAAGGCAGCAACTTAAAAGGATTCACTAAGAGACATGCCTTCTGCGTGAATGTCATGCAAAATGAGATGGAGATCTTGAACTTAGCTGATCACAGTCTTAGAATCAACCATCAAAAAGTCTAGGAATTTGCCAACCACAAATTTCTTTGAGCCGGCATCTTCTGTTTTGTATTTTTTCTCCAAAGACTCCCAAAGTTCCTTTGCTGTTTTGATAGGACTATAGACGCTGTATAATGTTGTCAAGTCCGTTCAAGATGTAGTTCCGGCAAAGGAAATCAACATGTTTCCAGGTTTCGACTGTGGCAACCACTTGCCGATCAGTTTCATCCTCTTTCAGAATAGGAGCATCCTCATAGAGAAAACGAGCCAAGTTCAGAGTTGTAAGATAGAACAGCATTTTCTGTTACCATTTTTTTAAATCAGTTCCTGAGAACTTCTCTAGCTTCTCACCGTGATTGACTGGCACAGTCACAACAGGAGGAGGGGTAGGCGTAATCGCAGCCACCATATTAGTACTTGTTTGAGCATTAGTTTGACCCGTTTCAGTAGCCATGAATTCTAAATTATAAAACAAAATTATAATTAGAATTTTATACAAAAAAAATTTAAACCAAAACCACATAATTAAATTCCGTAAAATAAAATAAACAAGAATTGTAACTTTTATTTCAATTAATTTGAAAATAAAATAAAATTTTATTTAACTAAATTAATTCCACACAGAAAATTAAATTTCTGTAACACTTCATTAATTAAAATTCTGCAAAGGGATAAGGAAGCAGGAAAGAAATAATGGAAATAAAGGAAACAAAGGAAACAGCACTAAAATCAAAAACAGTTTAAATAAACATTAATAATAAAACTTACAATGGTTTACTGGAATGAAACAAACAGTTCTTCAAAATACATAACTTGAAAATGAACTTGAAAGTAAAATTACAGAGATAGCTATTTTTGAGGAAGGAATGCTTTCAATTTTTCTAACTCTGCCTTATTCTTGACTGAAGAGGCCCTTTTATAATCAAAAGAGACTACTGTTAGCCTTGTGAGTGACTACTATTAGCCTTGTGAGTGAATAATCTAACTTGAAAGAAGCATCAAGAGCACATGGGAGCTGTCTGCTGCTTTCGGTGAGTAACTAAAGTTGATGGCTGCTTTTTACTGTGCTGAATTTGTCGGTTGGATGAATCATGATGAATGATGGATAGTAATGTTGACTTTTTGATGAATAGTGAATAGTAAGGTTGACTTTTTTCACTATTCATTGCTTGGAGGCATGTGACTGAATGAATCAATATAGATATATATATCAGTAGCTTTTCTCAAAAAATGAGTATTGATTGAAGCTAATAATTATAGCTATATAGAATCCAATGTTGATAAGTTGAACAAGTGACTAGGCATATGGATCCTGCGCATCTTGAAATTCGAGTCCATATGGATTTTGAGTTGTTAAACCTTTAGAAGAGTGTGAACTGTTTGAACTTTCTTCTGAATCACTATTATTCGAACTTGACTTGGCTTGGGCCATAAGGAGACGAGCCATTTGGAGAAGCTCATCCTTGGAAGACTTGGATTTAGGCTTAACCTTGGACTTGGTTTTCCTTTGATTTGGGCTGATCAATGATGGGCTTTGCTAACTTGGACTTAATCTTTGACTTGGATGACTTAGGCTTGGAAGAACTGGATGTGGGCTTCCAAGATTGACTGGAGGAAGTTGACTTCCTTGGGTTAATGGAGCAGCCAGGATCTGCTGAGCTTTAACCATAGCAGGAGTTGGAGCATGTATGTTGATTGGAATTCAGTTTGAACAATTTCAACAATGCGTGGAATCTTGAAATTATCCCACCATTTAACCATGTGTTGCCGGTAAATAACATCATCAGAAATACCATATTGCCATTTGAATTAATTTTTTTGACTTTTTTAATCTATTTTATCTTTTTGTGAATAAAAAATGTGAGCGGTGATGTAATCCAAAATAAGTAAAAAGTTAAAAACTGACTTTTTATTTGGTTGTCAAAGCACCCCAGATGAACCTTCCCTCTTCTATCAAACAAATATGCTTGCAACTCTTTTTTTTTTTTTTTTTTTAAATCTCACAATTCTTTTTAGATTTTAATCATTGATGGTGTAAGCCTCACACATACATGAGTGAATTCCACACACATATCAATAATTGAGATTCAAGAGGGGCTATGGGATCCCAAAAAAGGAGTCTCGATCATTATTACCTATCAAATCTCATTTTAATTTTTTTAAAATTATAAAATAAATTACAAATATTTGTTTAAAATATCAATTTTCACTTGTAATTTTAAAAATTATAAATACACCTTTGCATTAATTTTTATTTAAGAAAATTAACCAAAATAAAATAAATTTTAACTACTCTTCTAAACAATAATAAATTATTTAAATTATTAATTTAAATATATTTTTGATATCATTAAAATTATTAATTAACTTTATAATTTTTTAATAAAATAGTCATTTATTATTTGATTAAAAACTTGAATCAACGAAATGTAATTTTTATAACCACAATAGGCAATTTATATTTAAGACAAACCTTAGAAAGTGTATTTGTTATTACACTTCGCCTATTTTAAGAAGTCAAAGTTTTTAATCAAAAAGTCACCATAAAAAGTTAACTATTTTATTTTCTTTTTATGCATCTTTTCAAAAAAAATTAAGGTTGCGTTTGGTAAAATTTTAGAATTGTGATTTGAGAATAGAGTTGTTTTGAGTTTGTGAGTTTTAAAATTATGATTTGACTGTGAAAATTTTGTTTAATTATTAGTTTTGAAAAGAGTTTTGAATTAAGTTTAGAAAAATTAATGTGACATATGATATTTGATTTAAAAACTTACAACTCATAACTAACACACACAACCCAAAATTCTATTCAAAGCTCATGAAAAATTTAAAAAATTGGAAAAATATTTTTTATTTAATATATAAAGAATTACAGGTGCCAATTGCCAAAAAAAAAAATTTGCATTATTTCGGTTAACCGGCTGGACATCCAGGAGGACGACTGGGTAGGCAAAATTCCAAAATTTAAATCCCGCTTGAAACGAGTTTTTAAAAGTGGTGTGGAATTAATTTTTGAACGCTCTATCCAAACAAAGGGTTCAGGGAAAGGGGTGGAATCATATTACAAAAGCCTCTCCAAACACAATCTAATTTTTTCTTAAAAAGTCAATTCTCAAAAGGGGCATTTGGGCGATAAATCTACTTTTGGATTTACTTTGGGTAATTGTATTTCTACACACTAATTCCCCTCAATACACACACTTAATGAACACTTTCTCAATACACACATTATAAAAATATAAATTCTCAGTACACATCTCTATATTCTAATATTACCCTCATTTTCAATTTTAAAACCCCAAGGCTATGTTTGGTTTAATTTTTGAATCAAAATTTTAAAATTTTTATGAGAAAATATAAATTAATTTAACGAAAATAAATACTAAGAATTTTTTTTTTCATTTTTAAATCTTTTTACACCTAAAAAGATGAAACCATATTGAAATAATATTTTTTTATTTATTTATGTTTTAAAACATATTATAAAATTATACCAAAAAAATATATATATATATTTTTTCCATTCATCCACTCATTTTACTGTCATTGCCGCCACTTTCAACCCTTTATCACCACTTCTAGCTCATCCCCTCCATTCTAGACTACCACAGTCAACATAGAGTGATTCGTGGTGAGAGACTTGTGGGAGTATGGTTCATGGCCGAGAGTAATCGCAGACGGATAAAAAAAGAAGCGATGGGAGGGGATAACGGATGAGAAAGGTGGCGTTGGCGATAGAGGATGGTTGTGGCGTTTTAGAAATACGGTTTGAGTAGAAGAAGATGAGAGCATTATGATATTTTTATTCTAAGACAAAATTGTATTAATGAAAATTTTTATTAAATATGTGAATTGAGTGAAATTAATGTGTGGAAATAGAATTGCCATTTTCCTTGCTTAAAGGTCCAAACATTATGGGATTGTTTGGGATTATCTTTTTGACTTTTTATGAAATATAGGTTGGGTATGAGTTGAGTTTGAAGTGATGTGATAGAAAAGTGATATAATTTAAATAGATGATATGATTTAAATAAAATAATAATTTTAACTTTTTAACTTTTGGATAAATTACAACACCCCTCGAGGTTTGGTGAAAATATAAATTCCCCCTGAGGTTTGAAAATTACATCCCGCCCCCTGAGGTTTATATTTCATTACAAATTGCCCCTGAGTTTTTATTTTCATACAAATTCCCCCTAATTTTCCTAATTTGTTATGAAAATTTGACCCTCAAAGGCAATTTGTAATTTCTCAAACCTTAGAAAAAATCTATATTTTTATCAAATCTCGAGGGGATGTTTGTAATTTGCCCTTCACTTTTTATATGTTATACAGTGAAAAACCAACAAATGAAAACCCCCCCCCTCTCTCTCTCTCTCTGTGTTCATGTCCGTCAACACCACCATCCCAACACTTATCTCCGACACCACCACCGTCTCAACACCATCGCCCTACAAACCCTAACCAAAACCACGTTCTCTCTCTCCATCGTCCTCTTTCTCTCACTCTCTCCTCGTAGTCAACGGTGAATCCGCCATCGCTGCTGTGGTACGGTGGTGAATTGGCGGCGGTGATCCTCTACCTACTCCAGCTCCACCATATGCAAATGGCGAAGCTCTCCAAGCCATTCGACGTCTTGGATTTCGTGATCAACAAAGGCAATGGAGTCAAGGGCCTTTCAGACACAGGCTTCAAAACTGCCCCCAACCTATTAAAGATCGGATCTACGTGGCACCACCACCGTCGTCTGATTCATCATCATCGTCTTCCATACTAGTTCTCTAATTTGGATCTCCAGAGGACATGTAAACTTAGGTACACTATATATATGTGTGTTTATAGCGACTCTCTGGTTTCTTTAATGCTCTGATTTCTTCTCTTTTTAGATTATGTTCATATCTCAATCTCGCCGGAAGCTTTTCTTTGATCAACAGATCTAATGTTGCGTTAATTACTGATCTAATGCAGAATTTCTATCTATTTAATTTTTTTATTATTATTATTTAACTGTTGATCTTTATTATTTTCACAGATTAGATTCAAGATCAAGATCCGTTGATCGGTTTCCGTCGTGAGATCCAAATCCATCCAGATTCAGATATCACAGATCTGATGTGTTATTTTTTTATTTTTTTTTCTCTTGTTGATTTATGGTGTTGTTGTTGATGTGTTGTTGATGATGATGATCTGGATATTTATTATTATTGTTTTTGTTCTTCTTGTTGGTTGCAACAGATAACAATAACAAAATGTTATGCCACAGATAAGTGAAATATACAAGAAAACAGATAAGTGACAGATATGACAGATTTGTTAAAATATCAGTAGAAAAAAAATTAGAACAAAATTTTTTACAGATAGGAAAAGATAGGACAAGAATTTCAACAGATTAAATTTAACACGGATACAAATATTTGTGTTTTGTTTGTGTTTGATCTATTCAATTTTTCTCTCCATAAGAATTTCACACAGATAGGGGACTAATTGTAATTTTGTTATGTAGTGTGTTGTTTCATTGATTAGATAAAGAGAGAAACCCACAAAATCTGAACAAATAGCGGAAAAAATTGAATAGATAAGGAAAAAAATTCAACAGATACATATAAATTTGAATAGATAGTAAAAAAAAAATTGAACAGAGAGTCAATGAAGGCAACAGATAAATTAAGAGGTAAAATTAAAAATAAAATATTGTTTAAAACAAACAAAATGACTTCTCACCAAACTATTTCATAAAGGGTAAATTTTTCACTAACAAAAAAATATCTACTAGACCTAATGCTTTACAACCTCTTTAGATTGGATTTACCACCAATTTACTTTTCTCAAAATAGGCCTTAAGCTATGTTTGGTTTGATTTTCATAAGCTGTTTCAGATTTTTTTTACAAAACTAAAAATTAGTTTCAAGAAATTTTTTTAAAAACTGAAAAACACTCATCATTTTATATAGTTTTATATTTTTTGAGGACTAAAATAATTTTAAAATATTTTTTTGATATTTATTTTTATCAAACTAATGTATATTTTTAAAAAAATAAAAATAAAAAATAGCTTTAGAAACTCAAACAAACATTAATTTTTAAATTTTTTTTTGATCAAATTGTAATGTGATCCTTTTGTTAATTCATTGTTAAATTATTTGACAAAAATTGTCAACCCTTACATGAGAACTTTTTTTAAAAATAAAAATGCAATATTTTCTCTTATTATTTATTCTTTATTTTTCATAATATTTTATCTTTGTACTATATTTTTTAACTTAAGGAAAAAGTGGTTGGTAGTGGAGAGTTTAGAAAATAAAATAAAAAATAATGTTAAAAAATATAAATAAAGTAGAAAATATAAGAAAATTATAATTTTGTCTTAAAAAATGAGGTCATTTTTGACAGTTTTCATTTTAAAATTTACAACTAAAATAATAAAATAATCACATCGTAATTTGATTAAAAGTACCAGAGATTAATTATGACAATTGACTAATAAGTAATCAAAATACAAAGGTGTGAATTGTAATTTACCCTTATGTAATTTAGAAAATGCAAAGATAAATAACAAGAAAATTAGATTAAGGCAACAAACAACCTATAATTTAGGTTGTTTAATTCACAAATGGTTAATTTAAGATCATGTTTGATATATGATGTTAGTTGAGTAGGTTTATGAATTTGTTGAGACATATAAGTTGGAGATGTATACAAGTTGGGAAATTCTAATATACACACAGTTGAAAATGGTGTATTATGTGCACTCCTAAGTATGCTATCATTTTTTAGTTATGACTAATTTCATTTATTTAAATATGGTATTATTTTAGTTCTGTCTCATATTGTGATTGGTTATGACAATTTTTTTTTTTTATGTTATGAGTCGAAAAATATGAAATTATGTCATTTTCTTATTTAGTTATCGGTACATATGACATACATTTTTTACGGGTGTATACAGTAGTGTTTCCCTGCAGGTTAGTCATCTTTGTTTACTATTATGTCTGTTTGTTTTCTGAAGTAGACGTCTGAACTGGATTGTTAGTGAGCTCCTCCTCATTAATATCATGTTTATTTGCAAAATGGAGGTCCGAATTGGGAGTCTGCTTGGAATATGAAAGTCCTTGGAGGAGTGGACTAGCAGTTTGGGTGAGAAAATGATATTTAGAAATAGTCAGTTGGGATTAAAATGTAACCGACATAATCGTGCAGTCCAAGTGCAAATATATATTTTTACCAAAACATTAATTGAAGTTCAAAGTCATGGTTTCTAGTGAAAAACCAATGGGCTGTTTTGAAAAAACATGGTCTTTCATTATTTATATAAAAATAATTTAACATTTTTCACACTAACAACTATCATCAAATAAATACAATTTTACTTAATGGATTGGGCTTGTCTCCAGTTGAAAGTTGAACTCCGACCAGTAAGAGTCATTAAACAAAAGACTCTTACCGATAAAAGTTTATTAAAATATGGCCCAGTTGAATTTACCAATTAGATTCTTCTGTTTAATGACTTTTATCGATGAGAAATCTCAACTGTCTAGTCCAGTTGAAATTTCAACTAGAGACAAGCTATTCCATTACTTAATCCCTTCACTAATAATTTTATTTATCCTACCTCTGAAAACAAACAGGGCATTAGGATTATGACATTAACACCAATAAGCTTTGTACTAATTAATTGAGATTAAATCTATGAAATTCTAATATCCTTAGCTTGACTATGTAAATTTCTACATCCTTTTGGCATAAACTTCGGTGAAATTCAACCACCAACTCCGCCAACCCTCACTGCCTAGCCACCATCTCCAATAATTAATTAAATATGTTTTTTTTTTTTTAAAAAAGTCAAAATAATTTTTAATGACAAATTTTTTTTTAAAAAAAAATATAGACATAAATGACATTTAATTGAAGAGGCTGATAGTTACCTAACCACCGCTTCCTCATTTTCCTTTTTTTTTATTATAATTTCTTCATTTTAAAATCCTACTCAATTTTTTTTTTTTTTTTTTTTGAGAATATGAAAAGCAGTTATATTAAAATAAAGCAAACAACATACAACAAATGAAAATAATACCCTAAAGTGCCAAACAAACAACTAAATAACAAAAAATAAAATCCGTTAAAAAAACTAGTTACGATTAAGGAAAACTACTGATTTTCTCATAAATGTGATTTGAAAAGTTAGATAAACAAGATCTGCATCAACACCTGCCGTCACCGTCGATGTCGTCCCCGTCGCTGCTGTCCAACTCCGCTACCGTCGATGTACTTCGAACACCGCCAAAAGTTAGAGTCAAAGAGTAAGAATACCTACAATGATATGAGAGACAAATTTCTTCTCTTTTTCATATATTTTTGTCATAACTATTTCAAAATTTTAAAAACATAAAAGAAATACTAAAATCAAATATATATATATATATATAATTTTATACTGTGCTGAAAATAATAGTAGACAAACACCATATTAGGTCGAAGTATACTATATAATAAACGTATATATGTCATCCTAAAGCTGGCCCAGTCTGAAATTGGGCTTACTTAACCATCTTAAACCCGATCCTAATAAATGGCTAAATCTTATCTGCCTACTTAACCTAATAGATGTAAGTTACTAATTTTATTTTATTCCATCTTCAAGAGCTATTAAATTATTTAGACTATTTTAATAATTATTTAAATTTGAAATATTAATAAAATTCAATTGTAAGCTCCAAAAAAATGCATATATGTAATTTTTTTCTTATCTTTTACTAATTTTCAAATTTATTTTGTAAATAAATGATATAAAATTAAAATAATATTTTATAAATATACAAGTTAGGTTGGATTTTACTAAAACTGTTTATTCCAAATTTAATTTGAAAATTAAATGAAATAAAAATTCTGATCCAATTCGATTCTACAAAATAAATATTTTTTAAAAATTTTAAAAATATCAAATTAAATTGGACGGAGTTGACGAACCATCGGATCATGGCAACTCCTAGCTCACGCATTACACTGACATCCAACAACATCTTAATTAGGGGCGTAAAAATGGCCCATGGCCTGTGGGCGGCCCGAGATGGGTCCGGCCCCTTTGGGCCCAGCCTGAGCCCTTGGGCTAGGGCCTGGGCCATTGTTTTGAAGCCCCGCCCGACCCATTGACCCCGCTCGTTTGCCTTGGCCCATCGGCCCGCTTAAAGGCCCACTTAGGGCCCGGCCTGAACCCCAGCCTACCTGGCCCACCCAAGACCCATTGTATTTTTTAATGGAAAATAATAAAATTTTGGTAGGAATTTTAAAAAAAAAAAAAAAAAAGAGGTTAGGCCCGCCCAAGCCCGAGGCCAGCCAAAGCCCAAGCCCATTGGCACACACAAGGCCCAAATACCCATGGGCTTGGCCCTGGGCTTAATTTTTGGCTCGTGGGCCGGGCCGGACCGGCCTGAATTTTGGCGCGACATGGCCTTAGCCGAGCCTGAGCCCGAGCTCGAGTGGGCCGGGTTGGGCCAGATTTACACCCCCACATTAGGGTAGGAAAAATGCCGCCTATACTAATACAGCAACGTTTTCCAAATGCCATAAGCTATAGCGACAGCCGTGTTGTCGGCGTTTGGTACTAAACGTCACAAAAAGAATTAGCGACATTTTTTGTACCTATAGCGGCGTTTTTTAAATGCCGCTAAATGTGTATTTTCCAGCAGTGCAGATTGTAGGAAGCACTGGAATATCAGACCATTGATATTGGTGAAGGAGGACATTGGGTTAAGAAAAACTCATCTAATGATGATATAGGTTTTTTGAGGCCCAAGTCTAGAGAGCTGAAAGAAAAGCTAAGGAGATTACTAGGAAAATGAGAGAAAGTTTACACGGTGAGCCGATGGATTTGCTTTCCATATTTAAGGGATATGCTGGGGATGAGAGCTCATATAATGTGTTTGGAAGTGATTCGGGAAGTGAATCAGAACTGACAATATCGACTCTTAGAAAGACCTTTCACTGGAGTAACCGACCTAGACCTTCATCATGGCTTTTGACTGAGTCATCTATAAGTAGGGAGGCCAAGAAGAGACTCTTAGAGAGGTGGAAGATGTTCCAAAGGTATCAGAATGTTGGAGTAGTTGGTAAGGCCAGCACTCTAGGTCAAATGCTTTCTATTCGTGATACAGAAATGAGGCCAAAGAATTTTTATCCAATGACTGGTTTGGATGGATCCAGTGACAAATTTGTTAGCAATGATAAAATTGTTGCGTGGGTTAGTCCTTTGGGTATTAGTAGCAGGGATGGTTGGAAGTATAGTATCAGAATTTCATCCAGATCGAGATCTTTTGCTGCTTCATTTGTTAGCTCTGGTGGCCCTAAAACAAACATGCAATGTGAAACTCTTGACTAGGACATTACTTGATGGTTGGAGAAGCCATGAATCAGGGTAAAAATAAGGCAATTAGGAGAAATTCCAATAAGAAAGAAAATTCTTCATCCAGAAAAATAAGATCCAACAATAAGAAATCTCAATCCTCTCGCTGTACCTATAGTGATAGTACTGATTCCTTTGGGGAAGAGCAATTTAACCTATCTCAGGTGGAGATCAACCTTGGAAAGAAAGATCCTGCAGAACAGAAGTCTTTAGTTTCTTAGATGCGGACTCATAACATCAACGGTAAAAGTTCAATTAATGATACTGAGGCGGATAGTGGACATGTGAATATGTATTATGAATCTCTTGATAAGGAGTTGCCCTCAAAACCATCATCTTGTTTGTTAGGAAATCCTACTTCTAGCCCTGGTCCAGAGGATTCAAAAGCACAAGTTTGATTTACTTGACTAATAATCTTTCAATACTTGTTGACATAACATAGATGCAGTATTAATATCTGTGGTGGTCTTTTCCCCTTTCTATACCCATACCTTGTGAGGCAAAATAGTTAATTTGCTTAACATGTATTTTATTATCATTTGTAATATGGTTGTATTTAATGAACTTGTGCATTGCTTGCTTGTTGTCCTTCATAATTTAAAAATAAGTTAAATTATGAGTAAGAAATTAATAAAACAGAAACAAATTATATTAGTAGTCTCTACATTTTATCTCTTATATCATTTTGCTCTCTACACTTTTAATTCAATCAATTTTGGCTCTTAATTTTAAATTTTTTAACTCTTAATCAATTACTCCTTCTACTATTTCCAAATTTATATAGACATAAAGTTACAAAAATTTCACGTCTCTTCCATTTTATAATTTTTTTCCAATCTAAAAAAATGTACTCCATTGATTGGTCTTCCCTTAAAAAATTACTTAAACTAAGAAAAAAAATATACACATACATATTTTGATTTTCAAATAGCCACATG
The DNA here is from genome assembly GCA_030407325.1 of Camellia japonica. Taxonomy (NCBI): domain Eukaryota; kingdom Viridiplantae; phylum Streptophyta; class Magnoliopsida; order Ericales; family Theaceae; genus Camellia; species Camellia japonica. The sequence goes on along the minus strand of JAPPVO010000059.1, from coordinate 156,485,903 downwards.
ATCGGTAAAAATTCTAAGTAAATTCTCTTATATTGATAGTAAAACCTCTTTTCGATTCCTCTTACATTGTAGTAAAAATTCCTTAGGATTCCCTTACGTCATTCTTATAAGGATGTCAAACCCAAGATTATCATCACTTTTGTTTTATCTTTAGGAGGGAGCTTGGTGCTCTTGTTATACTAGAGCTAGATTTAGCCGGCTATAAAAATAATATTTTTGTATTTTGCATTTTTTTCATTTATACAAAAATAAATATAAAAAACTTTATTAAAATAAAAGAAAAGATATATACAAAGAAATTGGCTAAAATAACCCCACAACAACTCATATTAAATAGAGAATATGAATATCCATGCGTCATTTAAAATATCTGGACCATATTCATAATTTAATTTGCACAATTCGCTTGTTTTTCAAGCTAAAATCTTTGAATAATTCTTTTTGTATTTCTATTTTTTTTCCCATATACTTAAAGAATTATGTTGTGATTGTGTTTTAAAAAAGAAAAAATAAAAAATTGAGGACCTAATATGCCGCTCTCTTCCCATTGTTATATTTCCTAAACTTTTTAAATATAATTATAGAAATCTTTGAAGTTTGGTATGTATAATCATAAATTATGATTCCAATTAGAATAAGGTAATTCTAGGAATAATAATCACAAAATTTAAGGAAGCATTACTAATAAATTTTGGTAATGATTTAGAGGATTTAAAAATTACCTTAATTAATATAAATTAGGGAAAATTATGTAAATAGTTCCGGTAGTTTACATGATGTGTCAAAATTACCTCAATTTGTTAATTAATAATCACAAAATTTAAGGAAGCATTACTAATAAATTTTGGTAATGATTTAGAGGATTTAAAAATTACGTTAATTAATATAAATTAGGGAAAATTATGTAAATAGTTCTGGTAGTTTACATGATGTGTCAATTTGGTCCATGTATTTTTAAAGTGCATGCACCAAATTGACACATTGTTTGACCTTCCGTTAAATTAACTTAACAACCGTTATTCATTGGACTAAAATAATACAATCCGTTAAATTAAGGGGCAAAATCGAGCAAATTGAAACTATATGGACCAAATTGACACATCGTGTAAATTACAGGGACTATTTGCATAATTTACCCTATAAATTATATTTTGAGCTAATCATAGAATGACGTGTATTTTAAGTGTTATAAAATTTAGAAAAATTGAGAAAATTAGAGTGAGACTTTCAACTTCAAAGAGGCTACAACACTTTTACTTATATTATAATAATAATATGATTTTACCTATATTCAAATTATGGAAATTAGGAATGACGCCGCGGATCACTCCTCCCTCCATATTGGTACCCCTTTTACCTAATTCTCTTTCAAAACAGAGTTTTTGCCTAAACACAGTCTCTCTCTCTCTCTCTCTCTCTCTCTCTCTCTCTCTCTCTCATGACCAAGTCACATAATTTCATTTCCAAGTGTTTCTACGGTTTGGGTGGAGGCCACGAATAGAAATTTTGGTAATGTTCTCGACTGATTAACGTTGCCAGCAAGGGATTTCAAAATATTGGGATGATCATTATTTAGCAAAATTACTAAAAAAACATTTCCTTAACAAGCCCTAAGTATAAATGCATATATTTATTTTTTTCTACTCCGATAAGAGCGTCTCAAACTTTTACTTAGATTTTCCATCAAATTTAAATTTGTTAAAATACGCACACTTTTGTTGCTCCAACCATAGCATCAAACCCATATCAAATTAAAGGAAAATAAAAAAATTCATCAAATTGAGGGAGGCTTCATCATTCATCAAATTTTTACAATAGCCGTTACTTTTGCAGAGGCTTCACTATACACCGGATGACGGCCGATTGTCCTCCCAATCAACTGATTGTTTGATGAAAATTTACATAAGTCGGATGACCTCCTGGTCAACCACTTGTTTGATAAAAATTAAAAAATTAGCATTGGAACACATAGTATCATATGAAACTTTTCATTTATTTTTTATTCAAATTTAATATTAAATTTTTTTTTTGAGTAAGTGTTAGAGATACTGTAATAGCTGTCTAATTGTCTAGCACATGATTTGGGTGCCCATTATCTCCCCGATACAGCCAAATGGAAAAAAGAATAGCAACTCAATGCGGACACAAAGAGGAACACACCTATATATACATGGTTATTGGAGACTGGAGAGAGAAGAGAAGAGAAAATGAGAGAAGATGGGCTGACGCATCTCCAAATTACAACAACATTATTTTTCTTAGAATGCCTTTAACCCAGATTGATTTTGTTATATAAATATATGAAAACAATTTTATCTCGTATTCTTGTGAGCTTATTTGATTGTCTCAAAATTATATATTTGATTATTTAAAACAAAGTTTTTAATTAATTAATGTGTATTTGATTTTGTTGTTGAGCCAAATAAAATAAAAAAAATTGAATATATATTTAGCTTTGGTTTTGAACCTTGGAAAAAAAAAAAAAAGAAGAAAAGAAGGTCATGTATTTTGGGGAAAATCCAAACCCATTAGGAGATGGAGAGGTTAGTATCCATAGGGAATGAGGAATAGGGAAAAATTATTATAGGGGAATGGGGATGGGGAATTAATATCCATCTCATTAACCCCATTGCCATCCCTAGCGATAGAGAGGAGAGAAGAGAGAGTAAAAAATAAGAAGAGGGAGTGGAAGAGAGACGCTGAAGAGAGAGAGAGGCGGTCTGTTTAGGGTTTGGTTTAGAAATAATATATATAATATATATATATGGTTATTGGTCATTTTACACAATTCGAGACTAAACATTTTGGTCACCAATTAGTTTTATAAATCCCTCCAAATTTAAGATGTCTCCCTCCAAAAATTTTAGTATTTTGGCTACTAAAATTTTTTTAGTCGCTGAAAATAAATTTTTGTTGACTAAACTTTTGGTCGCCAAAGACAAAAAGTAATTTTTTATTTTTTATTCTGCGACTAAATTGTTTTAGTAGCCAAAATTAACTATACAACGACTAAAATATTTTTTAATCGCTGAAAATAAATTTTTGCGACCAAACTTTTCAATAGTTATATATTTAAAGCATATTTGTTTAAAAAAAAATAGACGACAAATATAATTTTAAAAATAATTAACTATTTTTTATAATATAAATGTAATTTAAATATATAACAATTAATATCTAACCATCTTAATTTTTTATATAAATATTTTACCTATATTCAAATTATGGAAATTAGAAATGACGTCGCGAATCACTCCTCTCTCCATATTGGTACCCCTTTTACCTAATTCTCTTTCAAAATAGAGTTTTTGCCTAAACACTCTCTCTCTCTCTCTCTCTCTCTCTCTCATGACCAAGTTACATAATTTCATTTCCAAGTGTTTCTACGATTTGGGTGGAGGCCACGAATAGAAATTTTGGTAATATTCTCGACTGATTAACGTTGCCAGCAAGGGATTTCAAAATATTGGGATGATCATCATTCCCCTAACATCGAGAGCAGTACAAAACTTTCCATATTCCTCTAATATGTTTTGATCGAGAAAGAGAGAACCAAAAAAACACTACAATACGCTTTATAGTTAATTTGGTAAATTTAACATCATCAAAACCCCACAATTAGCCCTTACAATTTGCAAGACACGCGCTAACATCATGGGCCCAAGCGTCTTTACCATTTCGATAGAACCTATTAGTTTATAAAATAAATCGCAGGCCAAATGGTGCAACAAACAGTGATTTGGGATTTACCCTAATATCTAATCATTTTAATTTTTGGTAAATTACATTGACACCCCCTAGGGTTTATATTTATTACAGTTCCCCCCTCACCTTTTGGAAATTATATCACCCTCCTGAGGTTTAAAGTTTCATTACAGATTCTCCCCTTCAGCAATTTAATTTTTTTAAATACCAATTTTGCCCTCACTGGGTGAATTACATTGACACCCCTCACATTTTAAATTACAATCCCCTCCTTAAGGTTTAAAGTAGAATTACCAATTGCCCCCTTGGTTAGTATTAGTTAGAAAAAAAAATCATTGAAAAAAAAATTAATTGGAAAAAAAAATTAATTGAAAAAAAATTTGTTTATAAAATTTTTAAATTTTGTTTAAAACCAACGTAAATCATTTTTGAATTTACGTTTTTTCTCAAATTTACAAATTGGGATAACCATTTATAAATCAAAAAAATTATCAAACAAATTTTTATGACAGCTTTTTAAATTTTTGTAAATATAAATTGAAAACTGAATACGAAATGTTTAGGTAGCGTTTGATAACGTTTACGTTTTTGTTTATGTTTACAAAATTTTATAAATTGCTTTTTGTTTATTTTAAGAAAAACATAAATTACAAACGCTTTTGGTTTGAATAAAATGTTTAAAAATTTTAAAAACATAAACTAATTATATTTATTTTTATTATTTATGATAATGGAATCACACACATTATAATTGAAAAAAAATTAATTAAAAAAATAATTGGAAAAAAATTAATTAAAAAAATAAATTGGGAAAAAATTATTTGAAAAAAAAATTAATTGGAAAAAAAATTTTGGAACAAATAATTGAAAAAAAAATTATTTGGAAAAAAATTATTTGAAAAAAAAAGTTATTTGAAAAAAAATTATTTGAAAAAAAAAATTGAAAAAAATTTTTTTGAAAAAAAAAATAATTGAAAAAAAAAATTGAAAACTGAAAACGTAAACTCATTTTTTGAGTTTATGTTTTTTTCTCAAATTTATAAACTGAGACAACCATTTATAAACCAAAAAAATTATCAAACAAATTTTAATGACAGTTTTTAAAATTTTTGTAAATATAAACTGAAAATTGAAAATGGAATGATTACCAAACAAGCCCACCAAACAGGATTCAGATAGTAAAAATATCGTAAAATTAACAAATAATTAAATAAGTTACCAACGTAAGAAATGACTTATCAAAGATTCTTAAACTATGTATTGTTTGATTTTTAGAATTTTTTTTAAGAATTAAAAATTAATTTGGTTAAGAAATAAAAAATAAAAAATAATTATCATTTTTATACAATTTTTATCTGTCGAGTGGTTAGAAATAATTTTTTACAAATTAAATTGAAACGATCATATGTATGTATATAATCTGCTCAAAAGTTAAAATGATAATTATTTTTTATTTTTTATTTCTTAACCAAATTAGTTTTTAATTTAAATTTTTTTTTTCTAAAAATCAAACTATACATAGCCTAAGAATCTTTTGATAAGTCATTTCTTACGTTGGTAACTTATTTAATTATTTGTTAATTTTACGACATTTTTACCATCCGAGACTTGTTTGGTAATCATTTCGTTTTCAATTTTCAATTTATATTTACAAAAATTTAAAAACTGTTAGAAAAACTTGTTTGATAATTTTTTTTAGTTTATAAATGGTTGTCTCAGTTTGTAAATTTGAGGAAAAAACGTAAATTAAAAAATGAGTTTACGTTGATTTTTAAACAAAAATTTAAAAATTTTACTAACAAAATTTTTTTTCAATTAATTTTTTTCCCAATTAAATTTTTTTTTCAATGATTTTTTTTTTCCAACTAATACTAACCGAGGGGACAATTGATAATGCTACTCTAAACCTTAGGAAATGATTGTAATTTCTAAAATGTAAGGAGTGTCAATGTAATTTACCTAGTGAGGGAGAGAATTACTGAGGGAGAGAATCTGTAATGAAACTCTAAATCTCAGGAGGGGAGATGTAATTTCCCAAAGGTGAAGGGGAACTGTAATAAATATAAACCTTAGGGGGTGTCAGTGTAATTTACCCTTAATTTTTTGGGTAAATTACATTGACACCCCTTGAGGTTTATGTTTATTATAGTTCCCCCTCACCTTTTGAAAATTACATCCCCTCCCTGAGGTTTAAAGTTTCATTATAGATTGCCCCATGAGGTTTAAAGTTGCATAATAGTTTCCCCCTCACCGTAATGATCATCATACATAAAATTAAATTAACAGGGGGTTAGTGTAATTTTTCAAATGTAAGGGAAGAATTATAATAAACATAAATTTTAAGGGTATCAGTGTAATTTACCCTAATTTTTTATATAAATATTTCACCTAATAATTTTACCTAATAAGTTTTAAAATAAGAATGATCCAAATTATGGAAATTAGGATAGATTAGGATATTTGTTTCAAAGAAATCAGGATACTCCGCGGATCACTCTCCCTCCATATTGCACCAGGATACTCCGCGGATCACTTTCCCTCCATATTGCACCACTACATTCATATATAGTTTCGGTTGCCTTTTTGGTGACAGCACTACTGCCTTTTACCTAATTCTCTTTCAAAACACACATCAGTGTTTGACGCCATTACACATTCTCTCTCCCTCTCTCTCTCTCTCAAAAATGAATAAGGTTTTTGCCGCCTTTTGGTACTCCGGCATCCTCCCCCTCTTCTGCACCACCACCATCCCAACCACTACCACCACCACCTTCGAAAACCATGAGAGCCTCTCACAGCCTCATTCCGCGAAGAAAGCTAAGAAAGGAGGGACGAAAGCGAAACAACAGCAACAAAAGCGAAACCAGGTTCGTTTTTTTTTTTTTGTCCCTCTTCAATACGATGTTTGGTTGCTGAGAAAATGGAGGGAAAATGAAGGACCTTTTGGATGCGGAGTCACTGCTGTGACCCCGTAGCTGTGCCGCTGTTGTGCCTTTTAAACGGCACCGTTTTATTTTTATTTTTTTCCTTTTCCTTCAGCTTTGTTCTTACAGTGCTATTTCAGCCCCAATGCTTTGTTCTTACAGTGCTATTTCAGCCCCAAAAGCCCACCCCCCCTTTTTTTCCTTCTTTAGCTTTGTTCACAGTGCTGTTTTTCAGCAGTGATGCTGTTTAAAATAATGTACTTTTTTTATTATTTTAAAATTAATCTACCAAATAAAAAAATTAATATAACTTAATTTTATATGTCTATATATATAAGCATATATATATTAATTAATTAATTAAAATTATCACTTATACTATATTAAATTAAGTTACACTTTCATAGCATGATATAAGTTAAATTTATTCTTCTACATTGTAAATATCACAACATACTTTTAAAATAATTTTACATATTATATATAGATATCCACATAAATAATTTAATTAACATTATCACATATACACGCATAGATACATATAAGTAATTTAATTAATTTATCACATATTTATTTAAGTGAAAGGAGGTGTCTATAATTTTTTTGCAAAATATTAAGGAGTGTTCATGTATTTTTGTTGAATGATTGGTGTGTTTTTTTTGCAAAATATTAAGGAGGCTTCAATGAAGATGTTGATCAGTGAAGAAATGTCCAAAGGACCAAACACCAGACGAAATGTACCGAGTGTTGTGGCCCGTCTGATGGGAATAGATATGTTATCATTGATACAAAATCTGTAGCTCGGCAGGATGGAAAAAAGAATCAAAAGCCAGGAACCAATTTGCATAAGAAGGAACAGAATAAAAAAGGCTCAGGTGGCCATGTCCATTGTAACTCAAATTCTTCTAGACAGATGGAGTTTAATTCTTTTCAACATAACGAGGACAAAGATCCTGATAGTCAGCATGTTCACACGAAGTTGAAAAAGCCAAGGTCACGAGAACATCCTCAAGAGGAGGAACTACAGAAGTTTAAGAAAGAATTTGAAGCATGTCAAGCAGCAAGGATCAAGGAATGCTCAAAGGTTGTTGAACTTGACAGAATTCCTAGCCAATGGCTTGCTCAAGAAGCCCTCAACAAGGAAAAGGTTGCTCTCTATTCAAATTCAAGAAGAATTACAGCAAGTGAGAAGCCTATAGATTTTATGGGTCATGCAGTAAAAGCAAGCCCATGTGAAAAGAATCAAAAGCCAGGAACCAATTTGCATAAGAAGGAACAGAATAAAAAAGGCTCAGGTGGCCATGTCCATTGTAACTCAAATTCTTCTAGACAGATGGAGTTTAATTCTTTTCAACATAACAAGGACAAAGATCCTGATAGTCAGCATGTTCACACGAAGTTGAA